>CM054177.1:72787662-73365162 GCA_028829895.1 Sinotaia quadrata | reverse complement strand
ATCACTGTTTCAAGTACGCTATCTATCATTGCTAAAACTATGTTTTCTAACATCGTTAAAAGTACGCTACCTAACATTGCTAAAAGTACGCTACCTAACATTGCTAAAAGTACGCTACCTAACATTGCTAAAAGTACGCTACCTAACATTGCTAAAAGTGCGCTACCTAACATTGCTAAAAGTACGCTACCTAACATCGTTAAAAGTACGCTACCTAACATTGCTAAAAGTACGCTACCTAACATTGCTTAAAGTATGCTATCTATCTTTGCTAAAAGTATGCTATATACTTAAGTTGGTTATAAGATATATAGCATTATTATTGTTAAGTGTAACTAAATATCTAAGGTATATTTAACACAGTAGGTAGCATTGTAAAATGCTACCTACTAAATGCTAAATATCTAAATATTTCAGGTGTGTTTTACAAAATCAGTCTCATAGCAGTTAATAAACGCTTAGTATCCAAGGTGTATATTATAATATCAGTAGCATCTCTATAAGTACACTAAGCATCTAACTTAAAACAAAATGCGCATTATCATTGCTAAGTGTTCGTTAAATATCTAAACTGTTTGTTGAAAAAAATATGCTTCAATAACAATCGGCCAGTAAACAGCCTGAGTGAATAAATGGAAATTGAATGTAAATCAAAAAGAGGAAGACGGGGAGTGGAGTCAAATCTCACTATGTTCACTGTGTAATGTTTGTTTCATTCTGCGTCAACATTTTGAGGCGAATTTAAGTGTGTATATTTTTATCATCACTATTATGTTTCTCGTTCAAGATATGCAAGAGAATATTACAATTTTTTTGAAAGAGAAAATGACTGTACATTGTTATCTGTGAAATGTAATTTTGGTCACAGCTGTACTCGGATCAAATCCGGGGAATAATAAAAAAAATATTACAATCAACCACAAAAAAGTGGGGAAATACCCCAGTACATCAGTGTGCGTATCTCTTCTAAATGCACTAATAACGTTTAAACACGACGCATAATAATAATCCAACCGTCAGGAGAGCGTACAGCCGCTGAAAAAAATGAGAAACATTCAACGACAACCTGTTACCTCAGCTATTAATCCTCACATGCGATCTACAGCGCGACCTGTTGGTCAGGCCACTGTGACTGTGTTGGCCACCTGTCGTTTCTGCCTAATATTTCGCACGCTCGCATCAGACCAGAATATAATACAGTCAGCATCTCCGTTTACTGTGTAGCTTTCTTTTTTTTTTTTTTTTTTTTTTTTTTTTTTGCATTCTGCATCTTTTAACGGTCCCGCTTCACTCAAGAGTCTAAGAGCGGAGCTAAGTGAATACAGATAGTCCCAGGATTGGTTACAAGCTGAGAAAGTCATCATGGCGCTTTAAGTAAGCATTCAAGCGAAAAAAATCTCTTGAGCAGCATTTGTTTCTGCTCTAATTCAGGGTCCCCGCTGAACTGCAAAATAAATAGTTTGGCACAAATTTCAGGGTCCCTTCTGCGCTGCATTTAAATAGCATGGAACTCAATTCAGGATAACTCTACACTGCAAATATTAATAGTCTGGCACAAAATACGGGGCCCTTCTGCACTGCAAACTAATTAATCTGACACAAAATTCGAGGTCCCTCTGTACTGCAGACTAATTAAATCTGACACAAAATTCGGGGTCCCTCTGTACTGCAAACTAATTAAATCTGACACAAAATTCGGGGTCCCTCTGTACTGCAAACTAATTAATCTGACACAAAATTCGGGGTCCCTCTGTACTGCAAACTAATTAATCTGACACAAAATTCGGGGTCCCTCTGTACTGCAAACTAATTAATCTGACCAAAAATTCGGGGTCCCTCTGTACTACAGCTAAATAATTCGGCGCAAACCTAAATGAGACCCTAAAGCTTAACTCCGGTTCCCCGCAACAAACGTTTGAGCTATAATGCTCACGTTGGACTCGTAATTTCGTATTATTTATGTACGCATATTCACTGGCTTCGAAAATATCGACAACAGAGAATGACACCAGATTGAGGTTCGTGAATATAATCCAGAGCGTGCCAAAACTCCAGACTTAAAATATTTATTTTAAAATCAGAACAAATGCATTAGTAAGATTTGTACTGCTCTGCAGCTAAAGATTTGATAATGACAAATTCAGACACACATAAAATACTAAGCTCTACTCAAGAGTAGTAATAACCCGTACGCTTAAAACAATAATCTTTATTTCAACGCAAATACATTTCATATCAATAATAGATGGTTTTGTTTGCTATTTACATATCCGAAGACATTTCTCTCAATGCATATTTCATTATTCGACTCCATTAGAGGTCATCATAAATCAACTCCAATATTTGCTTTCGTTATTTGACTCACGATTTTATCAACATATTTAATATGCTCCAGAATAGGTCATCATCAATCTACTGAAAATATTTGTTCTCATTCATCGATGGCATTTGTTTGTTCTCATCAGTCGACTCCATACATTGCCAATCAAGTATTTTTCACAGTTGCTTAGTGTTTACACTTTCCTGATAAACAGTTCGACAGTACAGATAACGTTAGGAAGTTTCATTTAATATCCATTCTGAAAAAGTAATCATTCCATTTTTACTTTAGCGAACTCCAAGACATCTTACTACATTGAATCTGTTGCCTTTTCTATTACAAAATCAATTGTTCTTGTTAACAGGCAATCCTTGTGCCTTTTCTATTACAAAATCAATTGTTCTTGTCAACAGACAATTCTGTCGACTTTTCTCTGCCGTAGTTTAACAATATGATAATACTTTAAACTGCATTTACTTTTTCTAACTGAAAATGACTACGTCAATAGCATTTCTTTTAATTGTCGCATTGTAAGTCTGTGATTATCACACCTTCACATGAAGATATCTAAACACTCTAAAGTCCTATACGAATTTCAAATGCAATACAATTTCAAATTTCAAATTTGTAAATGAACAGACGAACAAGAAGAATGAATGACTCCCACCGCTGTCAAAGTGGTTATTTAGACCATGTTCGCAGTTACATATAGCATGTCGATTTTAACGCTCGCAAATAAGTATATCACAGTCTTATAGCTCTCTTTTAACGTCTTTGAGGTCAAACAGAGCGTAGAAATTAAATTGGTAACTAGATAGATAGATAGATAGATAGATAGATAGATAGATAGATAGATAGATAGATAGATAGATAGATAGATAGATAGATAGATAGATAGATAGATAGATAGATAGATAGATGCGTGCATCCATGCTTTAATGCTTACACGTATTTTACAGATATATTTACAGACGTACCATCTATCAACGTTTTCTAACCTGTGTTCATTTTTTTTAAATCAGCCCCACCTTACGGGGGAAGAAGAAAAACGAGGTGCTAATCGCAAACTTTGGCATGAGGCACAAAAAAAAATACGGTGTCAAGTCTAGGGCACTGATTTTTGAAGGGTGAACCCGACCAGGTTGTGGTCTCAACTGCCGTTGCCGATCAACGCTGGAGAGTTAGTCACCTGATTACTTTTGAAGTTGTCGGTCGTAGTTTCATTAGTTTGTACCGGACATGGTATGTGGCATTGTGTGTTTCTTAGTTTCATGTAAGGCACTGTTTCGCTCCCTCGGTCGATACACGATTCGAACAGTCACAACGCACGTGCACGAATCCACAGGTGTCCAGTCATTTGCAAGTCAATGATATACCAATAAGACTTTGCTGTGTATAACACAATATAAAGCTCGGTATATTCAGGTAATATAACTTCGCGGGGGGTTTGTGTATGTCAGCCTTTGATCACATTTAGTCATACTTGTAGTCACGTGATTATACAGCCATATCAGTTTAAACGGTGCTGATTCGTGTTTTTTTTTCCCCATTCATCATTATTATTGTAAACAATCATGTGTGGTGAACCCACTCCCCTCCCCTCAATCTAATATTTGAAAATGAACCCACTTCTATGCTGATGGATGTTCTTATTATAACAAAGACTGGAAAAACTAAAGACTAGATTTGACCGCAATGATAACATGTCTAGAGAACGTGCACCAAAAAACTTAGTGCCAATGCAAACGAGATCGGACACAATGATGGATGTTGCTGGTACAAAAATTTTCCAGCCATCAGAAGTAAATTCTTTGCTTCAGGAAAAGATTTAGTTACGCTAAAGCAATAACTTACTTATCAGAAGAATTTGAACTACGAGAGAAATTCTTACCTCCAGACCCCGTAGTCACGTGCGTGTCAAACGAAGCGGAAATAGCAAGTGAGTGTAAACTGTATCCAGTTTGAAAACACAGAAGGAAAAATAGCAAATTGCCGTATTGAGTGCCGTCAGCACAGTAGCAAAACAGGAATAAAAACACTAAACCGTGAAGTTTACAGGTGTGCACACGACCCGGCAGTCACGTGCTGTTTTATGTCAAATGTGTAACGAGGTCATTAATTACCGGCTATCCGCAAGGACACATGTTGCATGCCGCGGAGATCGATGGGTATTTTTAACGTGCTGCGTCACCACCAGAATGTTTAGAGTTGTTACTGTTTGTTTTTCAATCCGTCAACAACAACAGCAACGCTAATGTCGACCGCCCTTAAAACTTTTATTAGAGTTAATGACTATGCTTATCAAGGTGGCTTAAAGTTATTGATTCAACTTATTACTGCTACATTGCAAAGGTGGATGAGGTGATAAAATTGTAAAAGTCTGAGAATTTTTTACGTAGCTAGTGCTACGATCTCAAGAAATACCCTGGTAATTATTTCATAGTTAAGGTCTCTTCAAATCTATGTCGTTACTAGCACTACTGCAAAATGAAATGATTACGAGACCTTGAAACAAAGATGCTTCTTTTTTCCAAGGGCGTGAAGGGGTCCTTTAAAATCTCAGTTATTGCAAGTGATCGTTATTTAGGTAGCAAGAATAAAAGCACATTTAAACAGCAATTGTTTCATAGGGAATATGATCTAAAATCCCATTTTGTATATATATTTAGAGAGAGAGAGCAACAGACCCTTTAATTTTAGAAATTATAAATGTGTATCACATTAACAAAGGATATTGATGATTGCATCGTAAGAAATGGACCATAAAATCCTAGGCTCACCTGCTGGTTTGGTGCTGAGGTATGCAGACTCTCAAGATCAGACAACGCTGACGTTTGCTAAACAGGGAAACTTTCCTACATTCCCAGACTGTTGTTCCTAGGATAGGAGCTCTAAAGTGTCTGATATCAGCAAAGATTGTAACATAAGAAAGGAGATCTTATTTTCTACACACTTCCGGTCATTGTTATATAGGTCATTTATGATGCAATCTTCAACTTCGTGAAAGAACCCCTAAATTCCTGCGCTACGTTGTTGGGTGGCTTTCTAGAACAGGGACCTAATTTTATGTGACATCACTGCGAGAGCTACCTATCAAAAGACTACGCTTCTATACTTCGTTAGGGGTGGGTTTATAGAAGAGAGGTTGAATTTTTATGTGAGATATTACTACGGGTGATACCTTTCAAAAGACACCAAGTTTCTGTACTTCGTTAGGGTTGGCTTCTTAGAGCAGAGACCTAATTTTATTGTGACATCAAATCGAGTGCTACCTATCAAACAGACCCTTAGTTTCTCCACCTCGTTAGGAGAGGCTTCATAGGGTATGAACCTTAAAATGTTAAATATCAGTTACACAGTGCAAGATATACTATATAATTTAAAGACCCTGATTTCTTACACTTTATTTGGTGGGGGGTTATACATAGAGCAGGGACCCTGGAATGTCAAACGTCACTGATGATGACCACTTACGTAACAAGACCAATGGCTATGTCCTTTCATCCTGACGATATATAGTTTTAGCAGTACTTGGCTCCAGCTATGTCCTTTCATCCTGACGATATATAGTTTTAGCAGTACTTGGCTCCAGCTATGTCCTTTCATCCTGACGATATATAGTTTTAGCAGTACAGCTGCCTGATGCGATTTAAATTTACCAGAACCTGGTTATAACCAGCGGGAGGTTCTTTTTATTAATCTATTAAGGGGTAAGGGGGGGGGGACGTTTTCCTTCAGACGTAATCTATACCAGCAAAGTGTCACCTTGTCCAATTTTTAACAGTTTTATAATGTTATCTCCCCCTTCACTGTAATCTGGCTTAACCCCATGTGGTTGCGGGGTTCTTCAAAATCTGTTTACCCATGCGTCTCGTACAGAGCGATGGTGAGTGTACAAAGCGGTACTAAGTTGACTTGAACGAATGTGTCTATTGACGTTACAAAGCGGTACTAAGTTGACTTGAACGAATGTGTCTATTGACGTTACAAAGCGGTACTAAGTTGACTTGAACGAATGTGTCTATTGACGTTACAAAGCGATACTAAGTTGACTTGAACGAATGTGTCTATTGACGTTACAAAGCGGTACTAAATTGACTTGTACGAATGTGTCTATTGACGTACTTCAGTTGTACACAGCGTACTTTCGAAAAGAACGAAAATGAATATAAAGCAAAAGAATATAAAGTAATAAACTGTTGTCGGAGAGAAGGGGGGGGATGCGTTATTTCTTCTAAATTTGCCAGGGAAGAGTTTTCATTCTTGAGCTGGCTCGTCATCGTTCCATAATGTCGTCCTAGTTCCAAGACCATACATGGAGGAAGTATGAAGTAATGGTTTTACTTATGTACCAAGATCATATATAAAGGAAGTGATAAAGTAATTGTCCTAGTTATGTTCAAGAATTCTAGTTATATTTTAGTTTATAGAGAAAGACTTGCCACAACTATGGATCAGTGTACTTCCTACATTTATATTTCGCCTTTCGGAGAGGTGCTGTTATAGGAATAGGTCCATTCTCAGGAAATGTGTGACACATATGTACACAGATAGATAGATAGATAGATAGATAGATAGATAGATAGATAGATAGATAGATGGATGGATGGATGGATAGATGGATGGATGGATGGATGGATGGATGGATGGATGGATGGATGGATGGATGGATGGATAGATAGATAGATAGATAGATAGATAGATAGATAGATAGATAGATAGATAGATAGATAGATAGATAGATAGATAGATAGATAGATAGATAGATAGATAGATAGATAGATAGATAGATAGATAGACATTCATACATGTATATATGCGTATCTTGTCTGAATATAGGTGTTTGTGCTTAAAGAGAGAGAGTGGTACAAACACTCAGAGAGAGATGCACGCGCGCACACACACACTCATACACACACTCACACATTCACTCACACAACCTGCATACACTTCTATCGATATATCACACTCTGTCTTTGTCAAAATCCCTTTCCAGAAATAAGGCAAAATGCATGTTTTCTTCATTAACTGTTCAAGAGTTGAAACTGTCTGCGCATAAATGACAATACTTTACTGTTTTCACTACTTCTTGACGATCTTTTAATCTTACCACCCGTGTCTTAGTGGAGACTAAGAGCGCAGACGGAGTTCAACCAGCAACACTTAGTTTTTTTTTTTTGTTCAACCGATATATAACCGATATATTCTCTTCTTTCTTTTTTTTCTCCCACTTACAGCCTCTTACTCACGTTTCCTACAGCTTTGGGTGTATTTGATGTGTCCATTAACTTATTGTAGTCCATAGCCATCTGACCCATAGCATCGCATTCCAATGTCTGTTAGGTACGTGGCCAATTCCGAAGCGTGTCATAGCTATGTGACCCTTAGAGTTTTGTATCTTGCTTAAGTGGTCAATTGCTAAGTGTGCTATAGCTAAGTGAACCATAGTACTGCGTCCTATAAGAAGCAGTCAATTGTTAAGAGTGCTATAGGACCATAGCGCTACGTCCCATAACAAGCATATCTTACACAGTTGGCCAATTGGTAAGTGTCCCATCAGAATTTGATAAATAGTGCTGCATTCTATATTAAGTAATACATCGTGCTGCGCTTCAGAGGTAAGTGGCAATTCGTAAGCGTCCATAAAAATTTGATACAGAGTGCTGCAGCATTTTGTACAAAAACAAAATGTTCCATAGTGTTCACCTCTCATAGGAACGAGTCCCCAGCCTCTGCTGCGCGATTGTTACCTAGGAAACACAGAGACACATACCTTTCTTGGGCTTTTTGCCAGCCTGCTACAAAGGCGCATTGCACTCACTTGTGACGTGAATGTGCATTGTATTTGCCGCCCCGAACATAAAGATCACGTGATCTGCGACCCGTTGGGAGGCTGTATGGCTATGCAATATAATGTTGGCTTTCTATTGAAGTTGTATATGATAGCCAGAATCGTTCAGAAATAGAAAGGCAGAGACCTTTGTAGTAACAGCATTTAAGTCCTGTGTCTTTACATTTTAAGAAATAGTTATTTCACCGCGATCTCTGATAAGTATTACATCATGCCTTGCTTGAATTAATTTGTTGTGATAGTCTGATCAGCATTTTCATTGTACACTGAAGGAATGGTTGACTAATTGTCTGCGCCACTAATGTCAGTAAGTAAAATTTCTTCTCTCCATACTGGTCGTAGATGTGAGTCGAATGAAAATGTATTTACTACACACACACACACAAAGAGCGCACGTGCATTGAATAGTAAATTTTTGAAACGTATTTCCGTACGAAATTATTTTATTAACAGAAATACTAAAAACATGTAGGAATGATTAATAATCAGTTTATTTACTAATGTTTACCTCTA
Organism: Sinotaia quadrata; assembly: GCA_028829895.1. NCBI lineage: Eukaryota > Metazoa > Mollusca > Gastropoda > Architaenioglossa > Viviparidae > Sinotaia > Sinotaia quadrata. The sequence goes on along the minus strand of CM054177.1, from coordinate 73,356,478 downwards.
CGTTAACACGCTGGTTAACAATATGTACAGTGTTAGGGGAAATTCGTAATGAAGCCTAAATGACAAAATGAAATAGAAACAAGTTTATAGCGAACCTTCTTCTACAAGAATATATATACAAGAAACTTATATTACCAGTTTCTTATTTTGAATTTTGTTTATACTCAACTTTTACAATGAAAATGTAAGCCAAAAATTATTTTCTAAAAAAACAGTCCACTACTTAAACCTCTCTGTCTGTAAACACTGTAACTACAAAACCTTCAACCGAACTCTTTCTTATTCAGGCTTATGAACACAGCCATTAACGATTATCCAGATTTAAAGAAAACAATAGGAATCATTTTTGACGAGATTTGACTATCATGGCAGACTAGTCTTTAAAGAAGACAAATCTGTATTGTCATTTAGTGGGGTAGAGTGTGCATAATTCCTGAAGAATGCAGTGGGGGAAATGGTACAGGGGGGAAGGAAAACAGTTTTAAGACTAATTTTCCATTCACGCAATACCTCATTTACGTCACTACAAGAAACCTAAAGCTAGAAGAATTATATTTTTGTAAGAACCCAAGAAAGCGTGTTTCTCTCTTCTTTCTTTGTTTTCCCTCCATCAACCCGATAAACCCATCTCTCTCTTTCACACATACACACACACACACACATACACACACACACAGAGCAATGTTTTATTGTTTTATATAAAAACAAGAAAAGATAAGAAAACTGCCAATGTAGCATTCCACAAAGGTGAGGTAACATGCTGAGAACTGTTAAGGCCCCCATCCTTTCAACACTTACGTTGTACAACGTAACAAATGAACTTCCCCTTCGCAGTTCATGCAGTCAGCGTGAATTGGAATGCTGTGCCGGCAAGATTTTGATTTCATGCAAGGTCTCACATTCAGTGTTCAGTTATCTAAGGAACGGTTTCAAGAATGTTTGCTGTGTTCTCGAAATGACTTAGCGCAAATGAATTGCACATGATTAGAGAACACGTGACCTACGCTGACATCCGTCCATCGGCTATAATTGTTCTTACAAGGGGAAGACTCTCGTGACTTTCAGATCACAAAACACAGGTCCACAGTCTCTGGGTATTCTATAATTTTTTAATATCTAAAATAACATTAAAATAGCTTTATTTATTATTCTCAAGGCCTCAGCTTCTTACAGTGTTAAGTTCGGTGTCCGTATATCTAATATATATATAATTATTTATATCTATATAAATAAACTTTAAAGAGTCATACTTATATCAATCCGACTATGTATACTTTTAATATATGATTTTAATGTGACTGACGACATCAATATGAAAATGAATTTGGCAGAGTAACAACTCTTGCACTGTTCTCATTGAATAGATTATCCTAATTCTTAAATGCCTTCAGTACTGAATAAGAAATCACAATTCCAATCATGTTGTCTTCCCCTGTTTACAAGAAATCAGTGTTCTCAGCACTGAAGAAAAAGTCCTTAGGCCAACTCCTCATTGAATACAAAATCCTAACAAAATCCTAACAGAATACCCTCCGTACTCAACAATGAATCCTTATACTTGGAAATACCCTCTCTTTGCAACAAGAATTCTTTTTGCACAGAGTGCCCTCCCATTAAAAAAAACGTCCCGACTCTAAGAATTCCTTCCGTGTTGAAGGAGAAAATTCCTAAAATTCCTTCCGTGTTGAAGGAGAGAAATCCTAGTACATAAATTAAAATTCCTTCCGTGTTGAAGGAGAGAAATCCTAGTACTTAAAATTCCTTCCGTTTTGAATGAGAGAAATCCTAGAACTTAAAATTCATTCTGCAACGAACGAGAATTCTCAATTGTCAATTGCGTCTTTTACAGTGTCCTTCGCATTGAACTTAGAGCGTCATTCGTGCTGTTTGTTGTTCAAGTAAGGGGCTCTTCCGGCTTTCGCGTTGGGAGAAAGGAGGGTTTGATGGGGGGAGGGGACGGGGTGGTTCGGCCTGTGGGCTACGTCATCTTTGTAGTGGAATTTTTTAAGACTTCCTGCGCTCGTCCGTTGCAGACATGTCTGTCTGGCAAAGATGGAATCTAGCCCGAGATTCCGTGGGCTAAAGTTGTTGTTGCTGTCGTTCCCGATGTTGGAGTGGGGGGGCAGAGGGGGAGGGTGTCTGACAGAGACCAGGCTGGCAGCACACCAAGTCTGTACCTACTGTGTAGGTGCGCCCGGGGTGTTGAAACCTTGGTCTCCTTATTGGTGGTGTTGTCGTCGCTGTCGTTGGTGTTGTGGTTATCCCCGGTGTCCGTTGGGATGTACATAGGTCAGCGCTGGCGACCAGTATAAATGGTCGAGAAGCAATTGGATCATGTCCGCTACAGGGTGGTTGAAATATCTCCACTGTGGATACTGCTTCTCATAGTAGTGCCATTGTTGTTGTCGCTGCCGTTGTTGGTGGTGATTTCTGCGGCGTTATTGTGGCCATTGTTGGCGCTGTGTTATTGCTCTCTCATGTTACACCTCATGTGTTGAGGCGGTCTATTTCTCTTCTTTTCTTTGCATTCAGCTTTCATATCTGTTAATACTGATGGCTCTGTTGTTGTTGATGTTGTTGTCAGTGGTGGAGGAGGGACCTCCAACACCGTTGTACCGTTATCGAGGAATGTCTCGATGTCGACATTTGTTGTTGTTGTTGTTTCCACCGTGGCTGATGCTCTATGACTTCTAGGTGGTGTCACTAGCAAGGGTGAGAGGGGGTTGGATCCTCAAGTACCCTTGAAAACTCGTCTAGAGTGGTGTCAACTATAATCTGCTTATCGGGAATTTTTGTTGTTGATCGTTTCGGTTTGAATTTTTTTCCATTTTTCTCCATTTTTTGTGTGCTTATTGGCTATTTTCTGTTATTTCTAATTATCTTCTTTCTTCGTTGATGTTGTCTGGATTTTTTTTTTGTCCTGTTATTGTGGTTGAAGTTTGTATCTTTTTCCTCCGTCACTGTTGTTGGTGTTTGTGAAAAAAGCTTCATTAACCGGATTGGATGTTGTCTGGGATGAGTTCACTTTTATTTTCGGTAGGATCTTTCAGACTATGTGCGTATTCATTTCTTTATCACACGTGGTGGTAAATGTTGTTTGGGTTTGTTTCAGTGGTTGATAGTGATCTTTCGGCAGAAATCCCACATACTCCTAACAGGTCTTTTTGGAATTCAGTGTGTCGTATACGTAGTAGATATTGCAGATCTCACGTAGTGTTTCACAAAAGGCTGCATTTACTTCTTCGTTGCCGAAATTTACCTGAAGGCTTTCTGGAGATACAAAAATGTCGTACTCGATGTCGTCTGGCATGACTGGAAGACCCACTTTGGTAAGCTCGTGCATTCGTATGTCACGTTGGTCTCCCTGCCCCAAAAAAGTTTGGGAGTGGTAGTGGCTGGTCTTTCCGCATGCCGAGTGGTCTCTTTAACCCGCCCCTGACAGGAGCTTGGGGCAATGATGTAAGACATCCTGATTTTCCCGCCCTGAATAGAGTTAGTTGCAATGGCTGATGCTCGAGTGTTCCGTCCATCCTTAGTTCGGCAATCTGTACAAAATGGCGGGGAGCAGAGTAAATACGTCTGATACTCAGTTGATGGTAGTCCCTTTTTTTTTTTTTTTTTTTTTGCGTCTAGTACTGAACGTAAAATCATGCTATTTATAGAACCCGCCCTCATGTTGACGTCACAAACTAGCGAGTGGGGTAAGAAATCTTACTTTATGGGAAATTATAGTAGTGTTGGGAAATAATATTATTACCTGGGATGTTATTAGTGTGGATTTAGATTGTTACTGGGATTTTTTTTTTTTTTTGGGGGGGTGTTATTTTTCCAACAAACACGTTACCTTCACTATTTTATATTGAATAATACCTTCACGGATGTAAGCGAGGGACTATCGACACAGCATTTTAAATTAAATATAGACTTATGGATCGTATGAAATGTACAATACGCTTTAGTAGCAATAGTCGTAACAGAAATAGTAATAAATGTAGAAATAGAGTGGTAGCAATAGTCGTAACAGAAATAGTAATAAATGTAGAAATAGAGTGGTAGCAATAGTCGTAACAGAAATAGTAATAAATGTAGAAATAGAGTGGTAGCAATAGTCGTAACAGAAATAGTAATAAATGTAGAAATAGAGTGGTAGCAATAGTCGTAACAGAAATAGTAATAAATGTAGAAATAGAGTGGTAGCAATAGTCGTAACAGAAATAGTAATAAATGTAGAAATAGAGTGGTAGCAATAGTCGTAACAGAAATAGTAATAAATGTAGAAATAGAGTGGTAGCAATAGTCGTAACAGAAATAGTAATAAATGTAGAAATAGAGTGGTAGCAATAGTCGTAACAGAAATAGTAATAAATGTAGAAATAGAGTGGTAGCAATAGTCGTAACAGAAATAGTAATAAATGTAGAAATAGAGTGGTAGCAATAGTCGTAACAGAAATAGTAATAAATGTAGAAATAGAGTGGTAGCAATAGTCGTAACAGAAATAGTAATAAATGTAGAAATAGAGTGGTAACAATAGTCGTAACAGAAATAGTAATAAATGTAGAAATAGAGTGGTAGCAATAGTCGTAACAGAAATAGTAATAAATGTAGAAATAGAGTGGTAACAATAGTCGTAACAGAAATAGTAATAAATGTAGAAATGTAGTGGTAGAAATAGTCGTAACAGAAATAGTAATAAGTGTAGAAATAGAGTGGTAGCAATAGTCGTAACAGAAATAGTAATAAGTGTAGAAATAGAGTGGTAGCAATAGTCGTAACAGAAAAAGTAATAAATGTAGAAATGTAGTGGTAGCAATAGTCGTAGTAGAAACAGCGGTACATGTAAAAGCTTTAGTGGTAAGTACTAGCAAGCAAGTAGTAAGTACTAGTAGTCGAATGGTAGTAGAATGTTGAATTTGTAGCAATAGCGGCAGTAGGAGGTCATTGGTGGTGGAGGTGGTAGTAGTGACACCAATCGTGGAAGTAGTAGTAGTAGTAGTGGCAGCATTTGTATGAGCAGCAATAGTAAGTAGTAAAAGTAGTAGTAGTGTCAACAATAATAGTTGTTGTTGTGGGCCTAATAGCAGTAGTAGTTGTTGTGGGCCTAATAGCAGTAGTAGTTGTTGTTGTGGGCCTAATAGCAGTAGTAGTTGTTGTTGTGGGCCTAATAGCAGTAGTAGTTGTTGTTGTGGGCCTAATAGCAGTAGTAGTTGTTGTTGCAATAGCAGTGACAGTAGTAGAAATAGTAAGTAGTTGTTGTAGTAATTAGTAGCAGCAATAGTAAGTAGTAACAGTATTGGCATAATAGTATCAGTTGTTGTTGTAGGCCTAATAGTAGTAGTATCAACAGCAGTAGTAGTAGTTGTTGTTGTTGCAATAACAGTGACAGTAGTAGAAATAGTAAGTAGTGTTGTTATAAGTAGTAGCAGTAATAGATTAGTAAGTAGTAGAAGTAGCAAAATAGTACATAGTAATAGTAGTAGTAACAATAATAAAAAGTTTAGTACTAATTCTTTAATTTCAGCAATTATACCCGTAATTTTCTTTTGCGACATTATTTTGCCTTCAAGAAGGATGAAAGAATTTGAAAAATATTAAATTTTGATGCAACTTTGCAGTTCTCTCCCTTATACCAAGTCAGCATCAGTAATGATTATCTGCACGATATTACGCAGTCGATACAATGCTTTCTTTTAATTTGTAATAACTTTACTCTTATTGTTTATTTAATGAAAGAGTTTTGTTTCATCGTTGTTAACTGGGTACTCTTATTGTTTTTGTGAAGTTGTAATTGACATTTTTTTTTTTTATTTCGCTAAAGTTAATGGTTCTGTCAAGAAAACAATGATTTCCTTTACTAAATTTTAGAATTTATTTTTTTAAGGATTGTGACGTTGTTCATTGTCCCTATAGAGATCCTTATATTTAAGAAAGAATAGATTCAAAAATATTTATATACATATAAAAATCAAATGAAATATGCTATCATTTTGCATGTTTTATTGTATTTTCTCTTCATTGTACTTTGTTTTGTACGATTTTTCTAGTTCTTTCACTTTGAAGCGGTTGGGTGGTCATTTGTGGGGATTAGTTTTACTTGAAGGTTTTTTCTCGCTCGTGGGGTTTTGTTTCGTTTCTGAACGTGTTCTTTCGCTGGTGTGTGTGTGTGTGTGTGCGCGCGCGTGCGTGTGTGTATGTGTGTGTGTGTTGTGTGTGTGTGTGTGTGTGTGTGTGTGTGTGTGTGTGTGTGTGTGTTGTGTGAGTGTGTGTGTTTGTGTATGTGTTTCGTTTATATGGTTTGGGGGGGTGAGTCCTTTCGTTGTTTTTCGGGGAGGGGGAGGGGTACTTCTTCTGTAGGATTTTCTTTCTTGCTTTTTTCTTCCTTGTCGTTTAGATGTAGGTATGCACTAATACTTTGTAATAGTGATTATCAAGAGAGTTGAGCTATATATTGGTACGTATTCATTTGGTCCTTTTTTTTTTTCAGTTATTTATCTGCCCCAAAACGATGCTACTTTGATGATGTTACAACTGTATAGCAACGCATGACCACATATGTATATAAATCAAAACTACACATTCACTTTGTTGCAAAATAGCTGATAAGCACACTTTCTGACACAGCTACTGAAGTACCTCATTACTGGTCGTGATTTATTACAATTTAAAACAATACAATAGATTTAGAATAAATACATAAATGAGAGAGAGAGAGAGAGAGAGAGAGAGAGAGAGAGAGGGAGGGGCCGTACAGGGGAGCTAATCTACGTAGAAATTCTGGCTTGCCCAGTGTGCGATAATAAATATTATTTACCAACGTGTTTTGAGTTTACAATGAGCTAACTACGTGTGGATAACCTTCCTGTTAAATGTTGCTTGTCCCTGCTTAGTATTGCTATTTTGTATTGCCCCTTTTCCCCAACCCAAACACAATGACAAACGTTTCATTTATTAAAAAACGTAGAAAGAAATTAACAAATAGTTCAGATAATTTTTTTTAAAATAACATCAAATGCAAATTAACTTTCATAAATTGACAAGATATAACTTCAAACACAAAGAGAGGATTACGAAATCTTAGTACTTTAACTAAAATGTGTAGCCCGTTCACTTGACTATTTAATTAAATGCAGATTAAAATTAGCTTTTTAGCTTTTTCTGCCGGTCGCATATCGGCAGTCGATCGAGTTATCCCACTTGGAACGGTTCGTGGACAAATGTGTTAGCTACTGTTGCACAGATAACATTTCCTTGACACTGAATATAAAATATATGAATAAATGAGAAAATGATGTAGACTAGAAAGAAGAAATAGAGAGACTGATATTTTTTTAATTAATTTCTTTTACAATTTTCTACTTTGACTAGCCGTCTCGGCGGCGCTTGCCTCCCCATTCATCCTGTCGAAGGCGAGTGTGCAGTATCGTCTGCTCGTTGAAGGTTCCGCGCTAGCTCTAGTTAGAAATTAAATTGGTAGATAGATAGATAGATAGATAGATAGATAGATAGATAGATAGATAGATAGATAGATAGATAGATAGATAGATAGATAGATAGGTGCGTAAAATGACTTGAAATAAGTAAATAAAATTCAATGTTAGAACCTCAAATGTCTTCTGTCCCCTCATTGACTTTCTTAGCAAAGGTAAGGGGTGTGGTGGGTGAGGATATATTTTCGAAATCTCAAGCAGAACCAAAATAGCAAGAATGCTGTCATTTATGAAAATTAACTGAAAACAAATTATTAATTATGAAAAGAAATACCAAACAGAATCCAGTGTATGCAGAATCTACACAGGCTCTTGAAAGAAATGCAATACAATACCCAGTTTATGCAGAATCTACACAGGCTCTTGAAAGAAATGAAATACAGTACCCAGTTTATGCAGAATCTACACTGACTGATGACAACTAACTTTTTACTACGTCATCTCAAAGGATGCTTGAAGATAACTAGCATTTATTTTTGTAATATGAAAACAAATGTCACAAATCAAGTTTGATTTTTTTTTTTTATTGATTTTTATAAACGGCAGTAAAACTGACAATTGTTCCTTAACCGATGGTGGATAATGGAAGGGGAACATTTGCAAACAGGTCATTTTCTCTACACCAGAGATCGTTCGCTCGGGTTCGCCCATTAAATTGCTATTTCGATTTCAGACCATTGAGATGAAAGATAAAGTTCATTATTTAGCTGTGACCTTGACTGTTAAGTCATTTAACGTGCTAAATTAAGTTCTGACACGCTAAAAGGTAAATTGACAAACTAAATGTTACGTTCCAAAGCTAACTGGTTCATTGACAAGGTAAATGGTTCATTTACAAGCTAAATGGTACATTCGAAAACTAAATGGTACGTTTTACAAGATAAAGGATTTTTGCTCAACCAAACTTGAACTGTGAGGCAAGCCGCCAGCGAATAGTTCTTTTTAGCAAGACAGCAGTTTGGTAATCCACAGTATCTTTTAGCATGCTAAATATTGCATTTCACATTTAAAATTTGGGCTTGGACAAATTTTAATGACGACCCGAACTGTCATCTGTATTGCAAACATAGCATAGAAACTGTTAAGAAGCATTGTAATGCATAATTACGTGTCTGCTGACAGAGAAACTGTTAAGAAGCATTGTAATGCATAATTACGTGTCTGCTGACAGAGAAACTGTTAAGAAGCGTTGTAATGCATAATTACGTGTCTGCTGACGTAGCACACACTTTGCAAGCAGTGTAGTAAACAATGGCGTGCTCGCAGATTTTCCAAACCGACCTGTAATGTGTTTTGCTATCGGCACTCATGCATTCATGTCTACAGAAACATTCCACACAGAAAACTATCAAGACCGAAAACACGTTGGACTGCAGACTCAGTACAAATACGTAACGAGTGCAGAGATGACGTGTTTATAAGCGTCAAGACTCAGTACAAATACGTAACGAGTGCGAAGATAACGCGATTATAAGCGTCAAGACTCAAGAACAAACACCGCACCTGACGGGATAGGTATGGACGAAGTTGAGCAAGGTCTCACACATACATTTTACACTATAGATATTACTCAGGATGAGCATGTGTGTGCGTTGACTGTCAAGACGTTCATGTCCATGCGCATTACATCCATAATGTTCATTGTCTGAGTGGGTGGATTCGACTATAGATGTCATTGCCGTGTGCCTTTTCAACGCCACACACCTGTCGCGTGTGCACGTACAAAATAGCGTGATTAATTACCCACCAGAGAAATTAATATAGGCGTGCTCCCAGTCACACCTAGACAGTTGTAGACTGAATAATGATAATATATAATAATAATATACAATAATATAATGAAACACTGATATGCTGCTATTCTCTCAAAAAAAAACTAGGCGCTTTTTTTCGCCATATCGGTTCCTTCAAGCACAACAACAATTGTAGTGATTTACAGTAACTTCCTTGTACCAGAAATCACTCATGTAGTCAGCATAACCTTGTCACTATTACATCAATAGAGTGCAGTGTATTCTTACACTTACATACTGCAATAGAGGCTTCCCTTGCCTACCAATGTCGTAACCGTTTATAATCAATCAGTCATTTCACTCACCATTAAGCTAATGGCTGCCTTTCATGACCGAACTTCTTACCACACCAAATTCAAGTGATCAGACTATAGAATTCTCTACAGCATGTAAACTTTTGATCTCAGTCTATTGGCTGGCCTAGTTCCCGTATGTCTTAACCATTGGATAATAAAACCTACTCATCCAGTTGGAACTGGTTTGCATTATATCAGCAATTTCTAGCCTAGTCTCAATTCGAGTGTTTACTCAAACTCTGACATTTACAAAAAATACCATCATAGGGAGCACTCAAGGTAGGGTCACTTTAACAATTTAACAATTTATATAACAATTAAGTCTAGAAATAGGGATTTACTCCGCCACACAGTAAAAGAAATTCTAGATTAGGAACAGCTGTATATCATTTACGGTCGCACTTTGAAGTGCTACGAAATTTGAATGTATTTACTCTGTCAGCTGCTATACTAATATAATCTTTGGTGGTAATGACATATCTAATTGTCAGCTCTCATATCCTTACATGTTACTGCCATCGACATTATAAGTACTTAGCACATGCACCAGGCACATAACTTCACAAATGTTGATTCAACAGTAGACAGGTATTTGACAGAGGGGAACAACAAATGTTTTACTAATCTGTAAACAAAGTCCTTAACTAAATCATTTCCTGTAAAGAGGTAATCATAGAATTCATGTGCTAAGTTATAAGAATTAATACACAGCAAATGCTAGCATAAATCATGAAAAATAATATCTAATCAGAATGCAGAAGATGAAATAGTAATATATAAAACTACTTCAAATGAAAGAAAATTTCATTAACATGATGCATGAGAAAGAAGAAAGGGTTTAACAAAATATTTTTACGCAAAGGTAAGTAGAAAATAAATATATCTCTCACAGATTAGAAAATAGTTTAAAATTACAACAAATGGGAAATATAAAATGCTTCCTCTTCTCAAGCTGCAGTAAAATGAATAAATGAGTTGCATGATTAGATCTATATCCTTGAAGAGATCTAATCTGGGCCAGATGTATGTATGAATCTAGGTATCTTTCCGAGAATGTCGGGGATATTTTGCAGTTTTCAGCCTGTTATAAAACCTTTCAATAAACTTAACAGGCGTGTGCGTAGATCAACCAAAATATTTGTAGAATGTAGATTATACAAGAAGTGGGAGTGAGGAAGATATAGTGGGAGGGAGGGAGAAGACTGGGGTAGACATCAAAGACCTTTCTCAAGGTGAAAACACCCAACTGAGCAGGTATGTGTGCAGACAAGCACAGTAGCATTACACTGAAGGGAGGAAAGGTTGGAGAATGTCCCCATGAAGCTTTTATAATGTACTACTGTCTTGTGCAGAAAAACTTTCTCCCTCTCTCTCTCTCTCTCGTCTCTCTCTCCCCCTCTCTCTCCCTGTTTCTCTCTACTCCACAATTCTTTTCCATACTGGGTGACGAATGCTATAAAGAAGAATATATGCATTCATGTCTCAATTCACATTTCACACTGGTGATATTATCTATGGAGAAACGCATGCATTAGTTTCGACCAAAACATTTCACACATGATAAGTTAGTACAGATGAATTTATGCATTTCTACAAGCATATTTCACACACATGATAAGTTAGTGCAGATGAATTTATGCATTTCTACAAGCATATTTCACACACATGATAAGTTAGTGCAGATGAATGTATGCATATCTACAAGCATATTTCACACACATGATAAGTTAGTACAGATGAATGTATGCATATCTACAAGTACATTTCATATACATGGCATTATTACTTTAGATGACATTGTTTGTAAGCAAATGTCATTCAGATCACATTGTTATTAGGGATAAACTTTGCGCGCACTTTATACTCACACATTTCTCTTGGATGATTCGTAATTCTAGAAATGAGTATGCCAATCATCATATTTCACACAGATAACAGACAGCATATAATATTTTAAACTAACCATTCATGCTTGACTGCAGACAAATTTCTAACAGATTTTGAAGCCGTTGACTGCAAACAAATTTCTAACAAATTTTGAAACCATTGTGAAACATATGGACACATCTATAGATGCATGCACAAACACACTAATCCTAAATATTACATCAGATAAGTTACTCCAGTCTATAGACGCATGCACAAACACACTAATCCTAAATATTACATCAGATAAGTTACTCCAGTCTATAGACGCATGCACAAACACACTAATCCTAAATATTACATCAGATAAGTTACTCAAGTCGCCCGATATTACTACCTAGTTTACCCGCATGACTTGACAATCAATTCTAACATAAAGAGAAAAAAAACCCATGCATTAATAACAATCTACAGGCCAGAGTTATTGATACTTTTAGCGTTTGCATCAGAAATCGGTAGTAATGCGATTGAACTGGGTCCGTCGACTGCAAACCACGTCGCGCTGCTGCGCACTGCTTACATCAGAATGCTTGCATCAGATTGATAAACCGACATCACACACCACCAGCTGCACACTTACAGTGTGTGTGCTTTCGTCATGCGATGAAGAAATAGATAATTCTGGTAAATTGTACGGAGTTATATCTGAGTTTTAATATTCATGTATGAGAACCATAATTATAGCGTGTATTTATGTGTGTGAAGGGGGCGGGGGGCGGGGCAAGGATTCAGTTTCACGCGTGTACAAGCTACCATCATCCGCTCCAAAGACTCGTTTTGTCAAACTTAGAGAGGCATTTGTCAGAGGCCTTTGTCAGAGGCCTTTGTCAGAAAGCCGCGATAAATCTGACTGTATTACTCACCTTTTGTTGGCTGATTCTGTTTTCATGGTTGCGGCATTGAATTAATCATATGGGTGCGAGAGAAGGTTTAATGAGATCATTATAATACGTATCTGAGAATCTTCACCTTGTATTCTTCCTAAAGAGACCTTCACCTTGTATTCTTCCTAAAGAGACCTTCACCTAGTATTTTCTTAAAGAGATACTTTTCCGGCATTTAAAAAATTCATAATATAAAGTGTTAAAACTTAAATGTAATATTTGTTATACTTTTGTTTTGTTGTTGCTGTTCTAGAAGTGAAATAATCCGAACTTTTGCAGAATATAGAACTTTAACCCTTTCACTTTGGATTCATGTCCAACAACCTATAGTGGAATTATTAACTCTTTCATATTTAGGTTTAATGTAAAACAATTGATAATACTATGATTAACCCTTTCCCTTTAGTTTCATATCAAGGAATCGAAAATATAATGTTTAATCCTTTCACTTTGGTTTCATATCAAAAAGTCGATAACAGAATGAGTAACCGTTTCACTTTGCTTTATATCACACGATTGACACTAGAATACAAACCATTTCAGTGTGGTTTCACAGCAAATAATTGATAATTGAATGCATAATCCTTTCCTTTCGGGGTCATATCACACAATTGATAATATAAGGATTAACCCTGTTTTTCTCATAACGAACGACTTATAAAAGAATGAGTAACCCGTTCGTTTTATTACCATATAAATTAATTGATAATAGAATGATTAAAGCTTTCACTTTGCATACATAGCGCACAATTTACAAGTATTCATTAAAATTGTGTCTGACATTTATTCAGACAAAAGACAGTTATCAAAGCCAAAATATTCCACTATCACCTTCTCTCTCTATCTTTTAGCCAACTGTGCTTCAAAGGTTTAGCCAAAACATCCTCCAAGACGAACTCGCGTTATTTTCTGTACATTAATATAATTAATTAAATTAATAACGGCAACTGAAACTTCCTCGATTATTTAAGCTAGGGTTTCAAAGTTTTTTTCTTGTTTCACAAATAGGCTAAAAGTATATAGGAACAGGTTACAGGATTTGGAGAGAAGAATCATGAGTGGTCTACCGTGAGTAGTGAGTCACTGTGAGAAGGTAAGAGACGTGCAGTAGATCTATCGTGACTAATGAGTCAATGTGAGAAGAAAAGAGACGTGCAGTAGGTATATCGTGAGTAGTGAGTCATTATGAGAAGGTAAGAGACTGCAGTAGGTCTTTCGTGAGTAGTGAGTCACTGTGAGAAGGTAAGAGACTGTAGTAGATCTATCATGAGCAGTGAGTCATTGAGAAGGTAAGAGACTGCAGCAGATCTATCGTGAGCAGTGAGCTACTGTATGGAGGGCGCCAGTGAGTCTGGAGTGTTACTGTTTTTATTTTTCTAGTATTTTCATTTATTGGTTTGTAAGGGAACATTTTCAGAACAGGTGAGGTAATTTTATTCACATTTATTCTTCCCGACAGCTACTGCTTTTCAACTTTAAGTTTTCCAAAAGGACTTTTAATTTTTATTCGTCTGCAGCACACAGTAACTTATTCATTATCCAATTCAACTAAGCCCACCCGACAATAAGCTAGGGTATGAGGGCTTTGGATGTTGTTTGATTTAGGTCACGTTTCATTTCCCAGACGCGCGTATAAATCTATTTATTTCTAAACATGTCAAAGAGATAATCTATTTATAGCATCAGGGGTATAGAAAGCGGGTAGACAGTCTCTGTATGAAATTTCAGCAGCCAGCAGCGTTTTCTTTTCGACTGATAACTGCCTTGAAGACACAGTTCAAGGGATCATGAACGGATCTGTAAAGTAAGTGTTCTACAGTACACAAGGGCTTGTTTTGTCGTCCTATCTAAACGACTAGACATCAAGTTTACCGCTTTCAGTTTAAATGCGGGCAGTGTATTTATTTATTCCTGTGTTGTTTGTTTGTTTGTTTGTTTGTTTGTTTTTTGCCTGAGATGGAATGGAACCATGTACACCTTGAGCAAGAGGCTTGTGTATTAGTTCTGTGAGTCACCACCGACACTTTTTCAAAAAAGGTTGATATTTCACCACCAGTGGACATTGAGTTCGACTTCATTGCATACACACACAGGCTCTCTCTCTCTCTCTCTCTCTCTCTCTCTCTCTCTCTCTCTCTCTCTCTCTCTCTCTCCTCTCTCACACACACACGCACGTATACAAATACATACGCTTAAATCATTGCTGTACATTCAAATGTACATCACTACACGAGTGAAAAATTAGGTCACTTCCGGTACAGGTCTTATGCTTACAGTTTATTCAGCATTATAGAAATATTATGCTCTTAAATAAGGCAACAGATGTAAACGCTAAATACATTGTCCTTCGAGTGTGGATAAATATCTTGTTAACATTAGCATAATGACAAGCAAAGACCCCTCTACACCAAAATATGTTATTATTGTAAACGTTTCCCGTATGGGGTCTATGTTCGTAAAGTTTTGATGTGGTATTGCCTATGCTTAGCAGGATGTTTGTTCACACCTAAGGAACATATTCAGTGCTGTTAGCGTTTATATTTATATTTATTACTCTATGTTCAAACATATGCTTGACATTAATTGCGTGCACTTGAACCATGTACCATACTGTTGTCTGCATGTTGTTGTTCTAGTCTAGTGCTGACAAGTGTGCTGAATGTTGTTCTAGTCTAGTGATGACAAGTTTGCTGAATGTTGTTGTTCTAGTCTAGTGATGACAAGTTTGCTGAATGACAAAGGAGATTTCAAAGATTATGCCAGTGTGCTCCAGAAGGATCTTGTCTTTCAGGCTCTTTGAATAAGCCTGATTTTAGGGTCTCTAATCCATATATCTTCTTCTTATACACTCATAATGCTATTCTCTGAGATCGGAACAACAGCATATGTAAATGACTCAGGATACACACATACATATTAATTCAACCCATTCGGCGATTTTACGCACATACATATTAATTTACCGAATTACGCGATTTTACACACATACACATTAATTTACCCCATTACGCGATTTTACACACATACACATTAATTTACCCCATTACGCGATTTTACACACATACACATTAATTTATCCCATTACGTGGCTTCACCTGCATACATTACATTATACAGAATGGTGTAATTTCAAATACCGGTCACCCCTGCAAAATGCCTAAATGCCCTCCCCTTAATTTCCACATGTACGCGCACACATACATACAGTATTTGTTATACAACTGCTAAAGTAGTAATTGTTACTAAAATTATATTAATATATTAGCTCCAGCGGCACAGATAAAATTTGTAAAGGGTCAAACTTTCTTGATTCTCCTTTAATTAACAACAGTTTCAATAATCATATTTAATTTAAAATCTACTCACATAAAACTGGTTTCGTCTTGCCTTTCACTCAGTAACAGTTTTATTAATAATATTTAATTTTAAATCTTCTGGCACACAGTTTCTTTTCTTTCTTTTCTTTCTTTTTCTTTTTATAACTTTTGATTATTTTCAGTTTTTAAAAAGATCATTCTGCACTTCCCACAGCACTATAACAGTCAATCTTAGAAAGAGTAAGATAGCTGTAACTACATCGGCAAATCCTACAGATATTAAAAGACAAGTTCTCTCGCAGTTGATACTTTCCCTTTAAAGATCGCTTGCATGGTTGTTACTCTGAAAGAAACCAGCTGTAAGGGAAAGGCATCGATTAGGTGCTCAGGTTATTCATTTCTGAGACTCTTAACAGCTCTTAGTATTTCTTTATCGTCCACTGTTCAGAATACATTAGACCGAAGTACTGAGAATTTTTCTGTAACAAGTTTCATGCTTTTAAATCCCTTGTTTAGTTGAAAAATAACAATATCAAACGTGGCCTAGAAAACAGTTGTTCGAAAATGATCTTAAAGGTTGGTGATCAACGTATCCTCACTTAGTTCATCATAATGCAGTTTACGCCTTTCAGATCCTTTTTTTTCTAGAATATCTTCACTCACATCCTTTCACTGCAAACTGGCACAGCTTCTTTTTTTGCTTTGTCCAAATCCTTCCGGCAGTCCAACAACTACCTTAAAGCTGCCTATAAGTTTTCTGTCGCTTTCAGTAGCTGCCTGTAAGTTTTCTGTCGCTTTCAGTAGCTGCCTGTAAGTTTTCTGTCGCTTTCAGTAGCTGCCTGTAAGTTTTCTGTCGCTTTCAGTAGCTGCCTGTAAGTTTTCTGTCGCTTTCAGTAGCTGCCTGTAGGTTTTCTGTCGCTTTCAGTAGCTGCCTGTAAGTTTTCTGTCGCTTTCAGTAGCTGCCTGTAAGTTTTCTGTCGCTTTCAGTAGCTGCCTGTAGGTTTTCTGTCGCTTTCAGTAGCTGCCTGTAAGTTTTCTGTCGCTTTCAGTAGCTGCCTGTAAGTTTTCTGTCGCTTTCAGTAGCTGCCTGTAAGTTTTCTGTCGCTTTCAGTAGCTGCCTGTAAGTTTTCTGTCGCTTTCAGTAGCTGCCTGTAGATTTTCTGTCGCTTTCAGTAGCTGCCTGTAGGTTTTCTGTCGCTTTCAGTAGCTGCACATCTTTTCTTTGAAGGTGCTGGAAAGCAATGTTTGCTTCGCTCTGCACTTTTGCAAGCAAAACCAAGACAAAAACAAATTAAAAGTTTTTTGTATTTGTTTGTAACCGCAAAGTTTCTTCTCACTCGTCTTTTTTATTGGGGGTGGTGAGTGGTTCTACAGTACATTAATAGCAAAAGTCGAGTACCAGATCCATTCTTAGGTTGCTGCTGATTTTCACTCTCTAACACCTCCTAAATCATAAACCCAACCCATTTTGAACAAATCGTAGTTTTTATGACTTTATTGTGTTTCCTAAATATGGTATCCAAAGTTTATTAGCCATGATTTGGATGCAAAATGCATGACCTGGCCGTAGGCTGCTTGGTGCACAGAGTGCCGATTCTGAATTTTTATTAAAAAAACCCATTTACCTGAGTTTCAGTTGGAACTACAACAGCGGTTAACGCACAAGACATACGTCAAGATATGAATAAAATGAGGGTGGGGGATAACGATAGCTGAATGAAAAAAGAATAGAAAAGAATAGATTACATCAAATAAATACATTTGCTTATGAATATGGCTATTGTTTGAAAGTTTACTTACAAGTCGACATGACTGACCTTTCTCAGCAAAATATTTATCAGTGCTATCTCGGAAACCGTTCTGACATGCTTATCTTTCTTGAGGGCGAAAACGATTCTCCTTTCCCTGGCCAATTTTTGCGCGCTCACACAGATCGGTCCGGTTTTTCAGATGATCAGTGGGGCTAAATATTCAGCGATCTATTACAACGTAACCTACAAGGGCTAGTCAGGTTGCACAAGAGTGCTGGTGCTAGCCCAGAAGAGACTCCATGCATTGCAGATAGCCCGCAAGACCAGGGGTTTAAGTCTTCTTGGATGAGTTTTAGCAGGGTTTACTTCCTAAGATCGACTTTTATTTCTCAATTCACAATGTTTGCTTAGAACAGGTATCCCTACACTTTTAGTTCTCAATTCACAATGTTTGCTTAGAACAGGTATCCCTACACTTTTAGTTCTCAATTCACAATGTTTGCTTTGAACAGGTATCCCTACACTTTTAGTTCTCAATTCACAATGTTTGCTTAGAACAGGTATCCCTACACTTTTAGTTCTCAATTCACTATGTTTGCTTAAAACAGGTATCCCTACACTTTTACTTTGTAATCCTTTTTAAATAAGAGGATTAGTTGTTGGAGTATTAAGTTCATGTCTTTTTACATGATCTGGTGAAACAGTATATGGATTAGTGTCGGTGTTTCTATAGAAACTATCCTTTAAAAATGTGTTTAAGTTTGAAAGTTTCTCTAATTGCTTTTCTCCTGCTTTCTTCTTTGCTTCTTATGTGCCCTGCTAGTTGTCATATGATGGGAAATTTTCCCATATATTTAGTATACATTTTCATGATGTGCAATTTTAAATTGAACCTATATGTATTTCGAATGACATGGACATTGCATAATACTTCTTTCAGATAACAAATGAGTTATGCATGGTGGCAGATTTACTATGTGTGTGTGTGTGTGTGTGTGTGTGTGTGTGTGTGTGTGTGTGTGTGTGTGTGTGTATGTGTGTTTTGAGGTATACAATGGGAAGCATTGTTACCAGACTGGCAGAGGTGGTCGGAAGTTATTAAGAAAATAATAATAGTATTAGCTCTTGGTAATTGGCTGGATCAAAGGTGTGTCTAGCAGAGACAGGTGTGATTTCAAGGGGAAATAAAATTGATAGAGAATTTTACCCTTTACTCTTTTTCCAATCTTCTCTTGGGGTGAGCGTTTTGAGACTGGGTCCCTCGCTATTTGGGGTTTACATGGAGCATTAAGCCCTGGCTGGATAAGGGTTTTTTTGTTTTGGTTTCACCTTGATCTCTATTTTTGATTTCAATGTGATATCTGGAATCTGTTCCTGATGTGATGCCATGTCCTAATGCAAGTCTACCATCGTGTTGTACGTCACTCCAGTGCATGGAGATATGTTGTGATCACGAACATGACTACAGCCATGTCCTAATGCAAGTCTACCATCGTGTTGTACGTCACTCCAGTGCATGGAGATATGTTGTGATCACGAACATGACTACAGCCATGTCCTAATGCAAGTCTACCATCGTGTTGTACGTCACTCCAGTGCATGGAGATAGTTGTGATCACGAACATGACTACAGCATGGCTTGAACTTGCTCTGTGTAGCATTATGATGAAAACTAGGACATAATATATCACTTTTTTTTTTATCTTGTTAACTTTCTTTAATTAAAATTATTGTTATTAACTCTTTAATCTCGCATATTTGTTACTGAAAAGTAATTTCTATCGTTTGTTATCGTAGTCTGAAGTGATAATCTAATGATTACATCTTGTTTTCTGTTCGTCTACTCATAATTGTCATACATCTATTTCATAAAATCGATTCTCAGCTTATAACTGAGTGGGGGCCGTGAGTCAACTTGGCGGCGTACTCGTATATCGGCGTAATAGTTGCAGATATATATAACCAGTGCCCCATACTTTGCATCGGCACTTGTCTTGTATCACAGCTAATTACCAATATTTGATATAATTCATTATTACAAAGCCACCCCAGAGTACAGCGGCGACACTAGTTGTACTAATCATCGGGGGAAAAAAGTGATTAATATTTAACTTTACGATTTAACGGACTTTCTCTTCCATTAAAGACTTGTATAAGCACAAGGTGATTTAGAGATGTTTCGTACGTGGATGGTGCCTGTATCACAACTGTACCCTGATCAGCCCATAAAAGGTTCAGAATAACTATAAGGAATATTTACCTTTCAGTCACTAGCATTTAAAATCTCAACTAACACTGTGTATTTCGGACCTTGACAGAGGCGGGAGGGTGGGAGGTGAAGAGAGATAGTTATCGCTGTCTGCTGTCCCAGTGTGAATATGCGTGTGTGTGTGTGTGTGTGTGTGTGTGTGTGTGTGTGTGTGTGTGTGTGTGTGTGGTCTAAGGGTCTGTCGGTTGACATCATCTTAAGTGCGTATGGTTGAAGACAATTGCCAGAACCATTTGAAGATGCAGCAGTGGGACCCTTTCACCACAACAAATCTAATTCAAAATAAAATAAACTTCACTGCTTAGTGACAGGCACGTGATAATTTCGACTTTCTCATTAGAATCAACAGAAATTTAAAAAGTGTAATAAACGAAATCCCGACATTATACCATACAGATAATATGTATATATATTGTAATAATGACAATAGCAGCAGCTAACAATTAAAAGAAAATTCAATTTAAGATATAATAGGCAGCCATTTAATTGCCTTAATTAATACTCACACACATATATACATACACATATGCACACACACATACACAAACACACACACACAGACACACACACACACACACACACACACACACACACACACACACACACACTGCGCATGGTGCGTACTTTAGTAGCCTTATATCATGGGTCATTATCTCCCCTCTATGCAGACGCGGTAAAAGCAGTAAAAACATTTGTGCTAAAGTTTTCAAATTCAACAGTGATCAATATAAAAGAATGCTTCGGTTCCTATTTTTATTTCCACAGGCGGAGATTAAAAAAATGATTCACCGAAACATTGGATTTATCCCATTCTGACAACGTTTTCGTTTTCGGTCAGCAAACTAGGGTCGACTAGTGGCTGATTCTTATCGGTTGTCCTAACTTTTTATTTAACAGTCCTTAGATACCCGCACGAACTCTCTGCTCCACAGAGAATCAGCTTGTCTAGGCCAGCTATCGAGTCTTTGCGCCATGCAAAAACTTGATTGGAGCATACGGGGTATATTTTCAAATTTTAAGTATAGTTGCCTGGGTTTTTTTTTCTTTTTGGAAGGTACAAATATTCGGACCCTTCTACTGAAGGCTCCCAAGCACAGCAGGAGCAGTAGCTACATCACTAAGTATGTCCAATGACGTTGTTTCGCATACATATACTATATCGTATGTCCCAAAAGCACGGTTCACACACACACACACACACTATGATATATACACGATATATGTTCAACAACAGCACAAAACAGGCTCGCACCTGCTTTGCTGAAAATGTATCCCTGTGTTTGTAAAGTTCTTGGGATTCTTTTTAATTTTGCTTTATGTATAACTGTAGTCAGTGCCAGAAGAATGTTACCAAAACCTGCGGAGCACATACCAAGTTGCTGGCATTTATATCTATCGTTTTATTGCTCTCTATTATCCGCAGACACTCTTTGTTCTGATAACATTTGGAAAATCAACTGTCTTTGCTTTGGAGATAAAGTCGGAATTCAATTAGTCCATCAGTCGAAGGCAACGCACACCAGTATAGATTCCCTGTGTAGCAACAAAGGATTTTTACTTCACTGTAGAGCAAGGATAAAAATTTGAAGCGAACTTAATACAACAGTCTCATGCAACTACAGCTTCTCGGTTGAGTTTATGGAAATGCAAGTTGACATATTTTTTAGTAGTTATTGTTTTGATTTTAATTCTGTTTGTTACTGCTTTAGTTTGTCTTTCTTTAAAGGGGCTTCAGGTACTGTAATTACCTTCATATCCCAAAACGATTTTATTTTTATCTACTTTATTCCCACCCGGATTCATCAGCCAATGTTATTTGTTTGCTGTGTGTTTGGTTGGCAAATTAAGGATATGTTGATTAAATCATTTAGGGCTGGTCTAATTAATTAGGTGTTTGGTTGGCAAATTAAGGATATGTTGATTAAATCATTTAGGGCTGGTCTAATTAATTAGGTGTTTGGTTGGCAAATTAAGGATATGTTGATTAAATCATTTAGGGGTGATCTAATTAATTAGATGTTTGGTTGGCAAACTGACGATAAGTTGAATAAACCATTGAAGGGGTGGTCAATTTGGTTTGGGGTTTGATTATTGATGTTATTTTTTTTTCATTGATCGTGTAAGATTTGCATATTTTTACCGTGTACCCTATGACCAAGAATATCCAGTGATTCTTTTCAAACGTCTCTCTATTCTTTCCAAGAAATCTGTACCCTAAATGTCAGAACCTCCATGGTCGTATTAACTGGGGTATTATTAGCATTTCGTGTCAAATTAGATCTCGAAATCAGAGGGGAATTTCGACAAACCCGAGCTGCGTTGCAACAAAACTCTATGACGGTAGGGTCGGATCTTCAACCTTTAACTTCCAAAATGCGAAATCATAATCAGGCTATCGATAATAAATAAATCATATTCAAAGATAGATAGATAGATAGATAGATAGATAGATAGATAGATAGACAGATAGATAGATAGGTAGATAGATAGGTAGATAGATAGATAGATAGATAGATAGATAGATAGATAGATAGATAGATAGATAGATAGATAGATAGATAGATAGATAGATAGATAGATAGATAGATAGATAGATAGATAGATAGATAGATAGATAGATAGATAGATATTATACGATGCATAGTACAATGAAAGTAATCATATTGAATAATGGTGGGTATATAGACGTCTTTGGCATACTGATTGCACCCCATTATGTCATAGTTAGGGTCTGCTGGCGCGTGTAAAATTCATTTTGATTACACTCTTATATTAAATATGTAACACATGTAATGGCATAATTAATGTACCTTCATGTCATTTAGTACAGTACAAATTGTAAAAATTACTTCTTCATGTCATTTAGTACAGTACAAATTGTAAAAATTACTTCTTCATATCATTTAGTACAGTACAAATTGTAAATACATCGAGTCGTGTTTTCTTATTACCGTACAAATTGTAAATGTATCTCTTCAAGTTTTTATTTTACCGTACAAAACATTTGTTCTATTTACATGCATACTAAAATTGTTGCAGGGCAAGTCGCTATTATCATATTTACTGTAAATGTTGCAGGGCAAAATGTCGTATATTATCGTACTTACTGTAAGTGTTTTGTGTATTACCTTAACGAAACTGTTATTTGGCGTTTTTCTTTTACCGTATGTACAAAACATTTTGCGCAGCATATTTGCAATGAAGAAAAACCCAGTTATACATCCGTTTAGCCGTTTATTTAGCAAATTATTACAAAATAAGTATTCATACAAACTATAACATTTTTTGCTGGTCAATATCCCAGCGTATTCAGATTATTAAATAATATCAAAATACAATACTGTATAATTTAATTTAATGTTGGTCATATAACGCATCCGATGTGAATAATAAAGGAATTCATGTCATACGAAAAAGAAATTATTGTATCATATATATTGCGCTTAGTATAACCTATGTAAAATTAGTTGTCTTTGGCCAGAAAAAAAATTGTTGTATTGCTTTAAATGTCATGTATTTATACACTATAAATTTATTGAGCACAGTGTGATTAATTTTATTTTCATTAATGCCACTAAAACAAACAGTTTAATGCAACTATTGTTCTGATTTATTATACACAATGAATAAAGGTACATAGTACTGTACGTTATTGGGGCATTATACACACCGATGAAAGGTACATAGTACTGTACGTTACTGGGGCATCATTATACACACTGAGGAAAGGTACATAATACTGTACGTTATTGGGCATTATACACACTGAGGAAAAGTACATACTACTGTACGTTACTGGGGCATTATACGCAACATCACCTATTTCTTGCACATTAAATGAAAGCAGTGCGTCTTATTATAGATGTTTTGTCTACTAGCTAATTACACTGTGCTTTTGAAGTATAAGATTACGTGTACTGAACATCCCCAACATTTTTTCAGTATATCGAGTTAATACTGAATACACTGTATCTTTTGAAGAAGAAGAGTATATTTACATATACAGAATATCTCAAAACATTTTTCAGCAGGTAGGGCAAGAGTCTATTAGAGAGACAATCTGAGGTACGTAAAAATGTATATATCAGACATCCCTTTCATCACCAATAATAGCATCTGCGTCAAAGCAAATACTGCGGGCAAAAATCCTGATTATAATTAGAACACCGGGTCAGAGTTCACATTGTGAGTCAACATATCTCGACCAGTTCACTCCGTAGAAACAAATAAAGCAATCTCATGGTAAATAGATTCAGAGTTGTTAAACTGTGTGTCAGATGCCTTTGTTTCCACCGCCCCTTTTTCCCTCAGACGGAATAGTGACCTCATTTAGCACCACAACAACTAAATTTAGAATGTATGTCATCAAAATGACGCACAGCTTGTTAGACATCTGATATATAGGCTAGCATGAGCAATAGCTATAATTATCCTCCTTGGTGCTAAAAATACAACTTGACCTGATGTCAGGGCAAAATTGATTCGTTACAAACATCATAGTAGTATCAGCGAGTGCGAGTAGTTTTTGCCCGTGTTTGTTGCACTATTGTTATGGAGACTTTCAACTATTGTTTTTATTATATGGAAGGGTATGTTTCGAGCGAGAGGTGGAGTCGGGTCACATGAGTTTTTAAATTATATTTTACATATTTTTTAAATACGTACAACCTGGTGTTGAAGGAGGGGCATAAAATATGCCTTGTTTGCATGACATAGAATGGTGACGTGCCTTACAGTAATAAATGAAAAGAGGTATGCATGTCAGCGGGCAAGGAGCGAGCGAGCCTTTGAAGGTGGAAGGATGGAGATGGTAGTAATAACCGGAGATTAAAGTACTGTTATTTACAACCTACAAATAATACTGCTCCACATACTCTAATGTGTGCCCATATGTGAGTATTTGTACGAGTTTACCGGTGCATTTGCTCTCGTATCTCTGCATTTATGCGTGAGTTTATTTTTACGGGGTGTTCGTGTTGGTTTATGCTGAAATGTACATGTTCTTATTGGTTGTCATGTCGACCATAGTTTGTGGAATTCACTCTATGAGTAAGGGTGTGTGTGTGTGTGTGTGTGTGTGTGTATGTGTGTTTATATTGATTGTGCTTGTAGATGTATTTGTGTGAATGCCTTGCGTCTGTGTTTGTGAATGGAATTAGTGTGTTCATGTGTTACCGCGTATTTTTGTATGTGTGTTTGAGCTTATGTGTGCTTGTAGATGAGTTTGAGTTCGGTCTGCATGTGTGTTTATGAATGTTACATGTGTGTTCGTATGAGTAATCCTATGGGTGTGTGCGTTTGTCTGCAAAAGTATACCAAAATGTGTAAGGGTCGAAATTCGTGACAAATCATCCGCGAGTCTTTTATCAATTCCTTGTGGTTCTCAGGCAGTTTATGACCATATCGGAAATGTGTTATTTAGTTTGTGATGGCCATTTCCCTTCACAAATGTGGGGCTGATGCCTTGGATTGATTACATTTATTTCTAACTCCCTTCAAATAGATCTCTAGAGGCTTTGAGATGTTTGCTATTGTCTACACATTAAATTATGAGGGTGCAGGAAGTGCACTCTTACATCAATATTTAGATTCGTCCGGAAGTGACGTGCGCTCTCACGCTAAGCACAAACACATTTTTATCTGCCACTGTTCTTGTTTCACATTTTTTTTTTTAAATTGAATAAGCTCGTCACATTCGTGCTCTGTGCTGTAGATTTTGTTTCAGGTTTTTCATCACCAAGGAATCCTTATTGGATTTTTTTCCCTTGAGATAGTTCTTTTAATTTTTCTTTAATATAAAATACAAATATATTTCTAAAGTGTGACATAAATATAGCCACGCGTACAAAACTGTGCTGTCGGGCAAGCAGCAAAGGCGCTTTCAGTGGATATGAAGAGTTCTCTCTCTTGTGCAAAATAAGTGGCACTCAGAAGAAAAATGAGATTAATATGAGGCTACCCCTGAGGTTCATGCAGATCGAGTTTCCTGAGGTACTTTCCGATCTGAGTAGGCTTTCTTCCGAAAGAAATCTTTAGATCCACAGCCGGTACCTGAAAAAAATTTTGAAAATAAAATACATCACTGATGTGTGCAGATAACTCACATGTATTACTGGGGTCGGGTGTAATACACTATCAGAAAACCTTTTTTTTTTTTTGCAATGACTGTAGCACAGGTATTGTGGACAAAAGGTGAAACGATATTAGAAAAACGAATTCGCCATGTATAATATAAAAAAAAACTGCGTCAAAGCAACTGTAACTGACACTTTATAAAGACATATAATAAGCATATTAAATACATTGAAGAAGTTAACCAATATTTTCTTAAATCAAATTTCCGGACCATAAAGAGCTGATGATAAAATATACGATCACGGAAAACTGCAGGACAATCAACATTCACTCAACTGTTCGCCACAGCTCTGGGTTAATAACTAGAATGGTGAATCAGTGGAATGTTTTTTATCTTCCAGATCGATACCTGTTTGGTCATCAACTCATTTTATTCAAGAACTTAACTCTTGCTTCGTCACCGCAGATCCCGAGACTCTTAACGGCCTGTCGCCGAGAACCGTTCAATCAATTCCCTCCAAAATATTTTTTTAAAATAAAAGCAAACAAACAAAAACAGAAAAAACAAATGCCTTTCGTTTGACACGCTAACCCACTTACCGTCATCGTTAATGCCAACTTTCTACGCAGCAAAGTAACGAGTTCTGAAAAGAGAACGGTCCGTACACAAGCACCATCATTTCTTACCGCGGTGGCCTTTTGCGCTGGAAGATCAGCCTCAGGCACTCTACGTCATCCCGCCGGTCGCTTTCTAACAAATGGGACTTTGCAACGCACAGGAAGTGACGTTTTATTGCCAGGAAGTCTGACACGGCCTGCTGGTAGTTTCCTTTCCATATGTGCCACTGGACGTGTAGAAGGCATCTGAATAATGAAGGGGGAAAATATAATAAAATAGTGATCTCTTTATTCAGTTGGCACTGATTGATTGATTGATTCATTCATTGGTTGGTTTGGGTAGCTGGCTAACTGATTGTTGGTTATTTAGATGGTTAGTAGTTTGACGGTTGGTTCGTTGGTTGGAAAGCTAGTGGATATTGTGGGTTGGTGGTTATGATTTTGAAACTGACTAGTTGAAGATTTATGAACAGAGTAGACGGTAAGAGTGCACTCATTACAAAGAAGTTCCAACTTCACAAGAGGAAGCTTTCTTTCGGAGGAACCTAATAGCAGAGTGGGCACAAGTCATGAGTGTATACATAATGTCTTATTCTTGACCGAACATGTTTTACTTCGCCCTGGGTCATGCATTCTTGGACTTGTTTGTTCACAGGAAAAATGTCCCTAGATCATCTCTTCCTGAGCTCAGTGTCATCAGTTTTGGTTTAAAGATATTTGTTTGGGGTGGTTGTTTTTTTTTATTTTTAGAGGGGGTATAAATTACGTAATATCATAAATGATGTTATCAACGGTATTATTAGCATATGAAATCACAAGTGATAATGCCATAACTAAAGTTGTTGAGGCAAAGATTGCATTGAAAAGTATGCCATTTGGTGACGTCATATGATGACGTCGGGGGAGAAAGGAAAGTCACATTTCTTGTTTCTGAAATGATTTCTGAACGTTGTCAGCAGTATCAATAGCTAGAACAGCTAAGCGTTAAGAAAAGAAACCAATGCAACATAAAAAATTCACATCTTTCATAAAACGAAAGCAGCTATAAGAACTGACGATTCGACAGACAGCCATCCTCAGGACAATACAGTTTATAATAAAAATAACATTTAAACAATACAAGGAGTTAATCTATTGTTTTCTTGAACACCCTAACCTGTCCAGCATGCTGCAGTCCGATGCGTCCATTTTACACACAGCAGAGCAGGGCTCCGGAAGCGTGGCCGGATGCTGTAGCAGCAGACCCTCTAGGTGCGGTCGGAGGACGTGCCAAAATATTTCCAACTCTAAATTATTCCACTCGGGCTCGCACAGCCAGTCAAGCTCCTCCTCAACCCTGTACTGGTTCTCTCGTGCAACGCCGTCGCCCTTTTTTTCTCCCCCCAGACTGCATCGGTCGTCTCCGATGAACGCACCGTCAAGCGTGAGACCACCCCCCACGTCCGGAGGGATCCGCCATAGCTCAGGCTCCGCGACTGCCTGAAATGGATCCACAGCATCTGTAAGCCATTGGAGTTCAGCGTCGATGTCGTCTTCTTCGTCGTCGGTGAACGCTTCCGTTACTGACGATGACGTCGAACGGTAGGAGGACCCAGCCGAAGACAGAGAAGTCGTTCTGCGACGTGAAACTTTCTCAGCGCGTCCTGGTGATGACGGATTGACCTTGGGAACGAGAGAGACATGCTTGAGTGGAGAGCGCGTGGTTTTGCTCTCTGCGCCTGAGAACTCCGGGTGGGTGCTGGACATCCTTTCAGTAGGCGTAGTTTCTAAGCAGATCTGGTAACCTTTGTGTACGTCTTTTACCTGTGGATGCGCAGGCCTCACCCTGACATTGTTTCGATCGTTTTCAAAAGATGTGCCGTTTTCAAAGTTTCTGGATGCGCCAGCGGACGTCTGCGCATGCGCTGGGTTTAACAGCACTGCGCTCGACACTTTCTCACAAATGACGTGAGGGCTTCTTTCTTCGTCCTGCTGCGAAATTCGAACATATTCTGCAATGTCCTCTTCGCAAAACGTCAACAACACGAATCCATTTTCCACTTCGTCCTGGAAACTGGAACCAGAAGCGGAAAAACTTTGACATTGGAAATCTCCATTTACGTCATGCCCATTTGCATACATCTTGAACACTTCAAGCTCGATTTCCCCCTCACCAAGGGCTAAGTTTGTCTTTGAGACTACTGAAGCCTGGGGTGACCTCTTTCCGCAGGTCGACGCTTTCTGTACTCGTTTACTGTGCCTGCTACCCATGTTTGTCAGGAAGTGTGAAGAGCGTCAAGGCTGAATATAGAAAATAAAAACAAACGGAATTACTTTTTTTTTTTTTAATCTACACTTAGTTTTTCTTCTGTTGTATTGCTTTCACGCTCGATGTTTTTGTATGTGTGTGTGTGAGAGAGAGAAAGAGAGAGAGATAAATTCTCAGTGCATTCTAAATTCTTTTATTGTACTTTTTAAACTTTAAGATAGCGTGCATTTTTTTCCAGATATAAAAATTTACATTCAAGCACAAGACACGAATGATATGTAATTTGACGAAACTGTCCGATCGAAGTCAATGAGTCGATTTATTAATCTATAAATGACCAAGTACAAAAACTGGAAATGATTCAACTTTCGTTAATGTATTAGAATGTAGGCAGGGAAAAGATGACAAGACACAGAAGTTAACATTAAAATCCTTACCGCTTTTCCCAAAAAAGATTAATTAGAATTTCTTCACAAGCAGCTCCTGTTATAGATTACAGTCCGCCAGTAAGATGCGATCTTGTTTATAAGATAATCGCAAGGTAATCTGACTCAAAGGATATAAATGTAAACTGAAATAATGTGAAACACCTATGAAGTGTGCAGCCTGTGGGCCACGTGGTGACAGCGTCCACAGACTGTGTGCGTGCCTGTGTTGGTTCGGAGGGTGGTGGACGAGGGTGTCAGTATTCAAAGTATTAATGTTTGTATGTGCGTGCGTGAGCTTTGTGTGTGTGGGGGGGAACCTGACGATCGATGAAATACGCGGCGGTTTTCATTTTACGTAACATTGGCACGCATGAGCAGTTGCTGGAGAATTCCCACGATGCTTTGTGTGTAAGAGCTGGCTGCATTGTGTGTACCTGTGTTAGTCAGGAACGCTGAGTCACACCATAGATTTATTTAGTAGTCAAATCATGGCAATCTCTCTCTCTCTCTCTCTCTCTGGTCTCTCTACCATTTGATGTGTCGGTCTTGTTTTGCTCTCTTTCGCTTACTTTTTTCTCACTCTTCTTTGTCTCTGTCTCACTCTCTGCGTTTGTGTTCTCTTAAAGTTCCCTCAATCTGGGATTTTTTAATTATTATGGATCTGTCTGTCTATGTATATGTCTTTCTCTGCTTGTTTTCATCGGTGTGTTGTCTGATTTTCTACTTCTGTTTGTCTGTTTTTCTTTAGCTCTCTTTCTATCTGTTTTTCTTGATGTATTCTGTTTAACCATCAGTATATGTTCTCGAGTGCTCCTTTTGTCTCTATTGTTTTTCCTGATTACCCATCCTGGTCTGCCTATCTTTCTCTCTCTAGCCATGTCTCTCTTTCCCCTTCTCACTCTTTCTATATATCTCCCCACCTCTGTCTCTTTCTTCCCCTCTTCCTTTGCATGTCTCTTTTCTCTGATTCTCTCAATTTCTCTTTTCTCTTCGTGAGTGCTGTCAGTGTGATTATGTAGTCTCTCTTTTTACTATGTGTGTGTGTACTTTATCTATATCTAATCTATCTCTATCTATCAATCTATCTATCTATATATCTGCCTATCTACCTACCTACCTATCTCTCTCTCTCTCTATATATATATATATATATAGGGAGAGAAAGAGAGACGGACAGAGAGGTCAGAGGGCTTTCAGTAGGGAAAAGTAATTATGTTATTAGAGTGTGTTTTATACAAGTATTACATTTTTGTAATGTATTAGAAGAGGGTGTATTTCATTGCTAGTGTGCGTTCGGAAGAGTGTATAGTGTGTGTATGTGTGTGTGTGTGTGTGTGTGTGTGTGTGTGTGTGTGTGTGTATGTGTGTGTGTGTGTGTGTGTGTGTGTGTGTGTGTGTGTGTGTGTGTGTGTGTGTGTGTGTGTAAGTGTTAGTAGTAATAATATTAAAACTGAAGTAACATTTAGTTGAGCCGTTTTTCATTTCTTTCTTTCTTTTGTATAGTCATTTTCGTTTTGTTTGTATTGTTGGTTTTGGTTCTATTAATTTTCTTTGCAGGATTTATTTTTGTCTCGCCAACTGTTATTATAAGATGTAAGTTGTGTAGGTGAAATAACAGAACGAAAAGGGTAAGTATTATGCGTTGACTAGAATGTTAGCCATCAATTTAAAAACGCACTCCCGTCCACCCAAATACACCCTTTGTATGAAAACAAAATGTAACCTGGGATACAGAATGTCAATGTTCCGTTAATGAAGTAAATACATAACAAAACAAAATGTAGCCTGATGTACATATTCTTAGTCACTGCTTTGCTATAACCCTATTCTCGTACGTGACATGTCCACACATTATGACACATCAATACAGTTCGCGCACTCAAAACACAGGGCACTTGTGTTACATCTGCACTTGCAACCCAACGCGCCGCGCATGGCATTCAAAGCCCAGCTGCACAAAATTATCTTGAATTATTATTATTTTCTTTTTGTACTTTTGTGCTTTTGCAGCTCTTTTGCTAACTTATTCCCATGT
The DNA here is from genome assembly GCA_028829895.1 of Sinotaia quadrata. Taxonomy (NCBI): domain Eukaryota; kingdom Metazoa; phylum Mollusca; class Gastropoda; order Architaenioglossa; family Viviparidae; genus Sinotaia; species Sinotaia quadrata. Next base: position 73,325,353 of record CM054177.1, on the reverse strand, counting down.
GCATTGTAAGACAAACATCACCTTCAACCATATTAATGCCACAGTCGTTAGCAAACGACATCGCTTCGACGACAGCAAACAGCTCGGCTCCAGATGTGTGTGACGTCAACACAATAGTGAAACAATAAACTATACACAGTTAAATGTGTATGACGTCAACACAATAGTGAAACAATAAACTATACACAGTTAAATGTGTATGACGTCAACACGATAGTGAAACAATAAACTATACACAGTTAAATGTGTGTGACGTCAACACGAAAGTGAAACAATAAACTATACACAGTTAAATGTGTGTGACGTCAACACGATAGTGAAACAATAAACTATACACAGTTAAATGTGTATGACGTCAACACGAAAGTGAAACAATAAACTATACACAGTTAAATGTGTGTGACGTCAACACGATAGTGAAACAATAAACTATATACAGTTAAATGTGTGTGACGTCAACACGATAGTGAAACGAACTATGGACCGTTAAATGTGTGTGACGTCAACACGATAGTGAAACAATGAACTATGGACCGTTAAATGTGTGTGACGTCAACACGATAGTGAAACAATGAACTATGCGCCGTTAAATGTGTGTGACGTCAACACGATAGTGAAACAATGAACTATGGACCGTTAAATGTGTAGAACTATGCGCCGTTACATGTGCGACGTCAGCATGATGGGTGGTAGCAGCTGTACATCCGTAATGTTTGACCTCAACACGATCAATAGCAAGCAGTTCTGCATCAATACATAATCAAAAATAGCATTAAGGGTTATGTGACCTGTGTGCGTGTTTATTTGTTTTGTGTGTGTGTGTGTGTGTGTGTGTGTGTGTGTGTGTAGAATTTGCATATGCCCTACCATTAACTAGATAATAAAACTAACAGGAAACAAAACTGATTCATTAACTAATCTATGATAGGTTCTGGCTGCTGTCGCGCAAAGTAGTCCAGTACGAATTTGCGACTTCATAAACTGAAGGTGGGGGAGATCCGCGGGAAGAAAAAATAATTTCGCAATGAAAAACTTTTCTTCTGTAGAAAAAATTATTGAAGAAGAGCCGGACGAATGTATATACAATGTGAAGATCATATCAGTTTAAAGAAAAAAATATCAGAAAACTTGTTTGCAAAGTAAAACAATAATAGAAAACTTGTTTATAACAAAAAATTTCTTGATAAAGTAAAACAGTAACAGAAAACTTGTTTGTAAAGTAAAACAATAATAGAAAACTTGTTTGTAAAGTAAAACAATACCAGATGTGAAGTGATAAAAGAAAAAGGACATGCAGTATGTATCGTTTGACATCTCTTTTCGTGAGCCTAATTACATCAACACTTTTCAGAAAAACAAAATAACTTAACATAACAACGGACGATATCCATAAAGCAGCGCAAACGGATTTTGTTTGTGTATGTTGGTTAACTTTGATGCACTTCTAAGATCTGCAAGAGAATTTCGTGGAACAGACGTTATGAAATTCTTCTTGGCCTTGGAGGAACTTAGCTTTCTCTCTTTTACCAGGCGGACCGCTCCGTACCCAAGCCCCCGCCCCCATAGGTGGCACGTATTAGATACAAACTGCTGCCGAACGTTAAAATACTTGAATTCTAGTATGCTGGTAGTTTTCTAAAGAAAACGCAACTTTTGCATGGTAAATTTCAGGGACACTTCCTCACACACACCAAAAAAAAAAAAAAGAATTACATTTTTAAAAATGACCTTTTTATCACTTGGCATGTTTCACCTATCAACCAACACACACACACAAAAAAGATGTTTTGCAGCATAAATAGTTTTCTTTCAAAGTAAATAAGTTTAAAATGAATGTTTACTCCTTGCATATTCTTTATTTAATTTTGAAAATGTGTGATTCAGTTGATTTTCAACAGATCAGCAATTGTTTCAACTCTCACTACGAGAGAGTTATTTCCCTTATTTCTCTGCGTGCGAGGATTTTCAGACGGTTACCTCTTCCCGAGAATTGGGGAAATCTACTCAGGCAAAAACTTTCCGATGAGATTTGCTTGATTCACCGCTTGCCTTCCTTGCATAAATAAAAGAAAAACAATAAAAATAAATAATAGAAATGAAACAGTAAACTCTCAGTTTGAAAAAAAAATGATAATCAGTAGACTACAATAAACTACATTGAAGGTGAGATCAGATGAGCATGACGCTAACAATAAATGTGCTGATTTTATCGGCGTTGGTGGTTGTCGGGCGTTAAACGGTATAAGATAAATGAAAGCAGTTCTTCAAGTCTTGTTTTGTGTTGTTTTCGTGTTTTATTTACTTCTGGGTCACGCATTTTTATGTTTGCTTCAGCGGACAAAGTTGCCGTGTGTTCAGTCGGTGGATGTAGGGCATTTATCGAGCGTAATCTCGAAACTGAAAACAGTTACTTTTTCACATTCGCACTTGTATTCTTCTGCTTCTCTCATCATGCGAATTTCGAATCAGATACATTCATTGTCTTCATGTGCTGTCTAGCCGTTTATTTATCTCTCGGTCTTTCAATCTCTCTAGCTAATTTCTCTTTTTCTATTTCTCTATCCTTCTGTTTATGTTTGTTCATCTATCTGTTGACTTTTCTATCTATCTATCTATCTATCCTTTTTATTATTCTTTTTTATTCTTGCTAACTCATCTCTCTCTTTCTCTCTCTTAGTTTATTCCATTTTCTCTCTTTCATTCTCCCCTTCTCCCTCTCTTTCTCATGAAAACACAGGCACTTGCATGCATCGGCCTATACATATATAATACAAACAAACAAAACAACTAACACACATAGGTACATATATAATACAAACAAACAAAACAACTAACACACATAGGTACATATATAATACAAACAAACAAAACAACTAACACACATAGGTACATATATAATACAAACAAACAAAACAACTAACACACTTAGGTACATATATAATTTAATTTATATGTGTGTCCTTTTACGTTCACATGCGCTTATATAAATTAAACCCATGTTAAAGTGTGTTACAATGTAGGTTAACGGTTGTTAGAAAGCGGCTGCATGATTGTTACACAGACTGTGCTACTGTTTATAACTAGCTCTGGCCCTGTTTGAAATGTTGCTTGTGTTTATAAAACTACCTGTGACCCTGTTTGGAGTGTTACTTAGATTCATACTATCTCTGATCCTGTCTGGAGTGTTTATAACTAACTGTGATCCTGTTTGGAGTGTTTCTTGTATATATAACTAGCTGCGATCCTGCTTGGAGAATTGCTTGTGTTTATAACTAGCTGCGATACTGTTTGGGGTGTTGCTCTTGTTTATAACTAGCAGGGATCCTGTTTAGGGCGTTGCTTGTGTTTATAAATAACTGTGATCCTGTTTGGAGTGTTGCATGTTGTGACGTTTTGCTGGGAAATAGGAAAGATGTTAATTCTCCACCACTCCGGCCGCCTATAACTTTAGGCTAATTCACAAAACACATCTTCTAGCTGGCCAAATGTGTTAGAAAGATGAACGATAGATAATGTAGAATAGAAGAGTTCTAGAAGACAGCTCGAGCCCCCCCCCCTCCCCCCGTCCCCGATACATACATCCAGGATAAGTAAATACAGGCGCGCCAGACTACAACATGTAACGTGTAAGTGAGTCACGCTGACATAAGTGGTCTATGCATCAACAATAACTGTTTTTAACAAGAAATAGCATACGAGAGCATTGTTACATAAGCGAATAGTTCAACAGTTACAATTAGAGTTCAGAATTAGAGTTCATAAATGTTTACAGTGCATAATCACATAATATATAATACATTTTAATATCAATTGTTAAACTCTTTACTCCTGCATTATTGCTAGTGTATTGTTAGGAGTAATTCTAGTGTAGGCTCATATTGTAATATTTATATGATTATTTTACACAATAATCTAAATTGTGGATGGAAATAAGTATTAGCTGTTTTAAAACAGCATTACACAGTCGAATCTCCGCAATTTAAAAACGCAGAAAGCACGAGAAAGGTAGCATTATACAACTCTTCATGGATAAATAGAAAGGAGGTTAAATGGTTGGATGGATGGAAGGAGGGAGAGATGGAAGCGAAAAGTGGGTAGGAATGCGCATAAATAGACAGATATATCGGTGGTGATATGGAAGGATGGATTAATGAATGGTTATAGATATTAATGGATTAATGCGAAGGGAAGTTGATGGATAGTTAATGGCGAGATAGAAAAATGTCACCTACCTTGTAAATTCTTGGTAATACCCAGGTATACGTCACGCTCCATTGCCTCTACTCGATATAACTAGTGGGCTTTGGTAATGAAGTCAGTGGAAAACAGATTGCATAAATTATTTGATAATGTAGTGCACAGTCGCAATATAAAAGAAAAAAGAAATGAAACACGCACCATTTACATAAAGCGTCGAACGGAAACAGCACATGAAATGATGTCAGACAGCTAGACTTTGAACCCGTGTTTATCATAATATCGGAACTATGTCTGCCTTTCAATTACAGCAAACAAAAAAAGTATTTAACTAACTGCGTACTTGATGTCATATCTCGGTGACCTAATTCGGAGTGATCTAGAAATCAGAGAGGAAGAGAGAACAAATTTAGCCCCCGATTTTATAAAGCCATCACTGGAAAGAGCAGACAACCCCCACACACACACCCGCCCCCTCCCCCATTTAATTAGATTCGTTCATTGGGTTCGCAGAATACAGATAAATCCGAATGGGCAACAACAAACCACAGTTTCTCTAGCTCTGCTCGTTTATGAAATCTATGCATCTAACTGAAATTAGGCGAAAGCGTTCGTTCCTGTGTTCATTCTGTTGAAGTCTGTCCGCTCCTTCTGTTCAACTTTTTTTTTTTTGAAGCCTGAAGGTTCTTAAATAGTGGAGAGAAAGCTCTTTGTTGGCTGGAGTTCATTACGCTGTTGTCTAGAGCATTTTAGAGTGCTGTCTGGAGTTCTTTACGCTGTTATCTAGAGTTCTTTAGACTGTTGTCTGGAGAGCTTTACAATGTTGTCAGGAGTTCATTAAACTATTGACAGGTGCTCTTACAAAACTGTCGGTAGTTCATTGGGTGTTGTCTGAAACTCTTTAGAATATTGTCGGGAGTTCGATGAGCTGTTGCCGAAGCTCTTAAGAATGTCTAAATTTCTTTAGACTGTTTAACTGTCTGAAGTTGTTGTTTTGTTTTATTTTTAAAGAAAGCTGTCTCGGTTTTTAGACAGTCGTCGGGAGTTTTTTTATATCTGTTACCTGGAATGTTTTAGACTGTTGTTTGGAGTGTTTTCAGACAGTTATCTGTTGTTTTTTTAAACAATTTTTTTGGAGCGTTTTTAGACTGTTGTCTGAAATTCTTTAGATTGTTTTGTTCGGAACATTTTAAGGTATTGGCTGGATCTCTATCTTGACTAGTTTTACGAGTTCTTTAAAGATTTGCTGCTTTTAGTACTTTTCAGATTTATGTTTGAAATTCTTTAGACTGTTTCTTGTTTGGAAATATTTAGACTGCTGCTTGGAATTTTTAGTCTGTTTGGAAATATCAAGATTATTGATTGAAATACTTTTAGACTTTTTAATGTTATTAGGTTTCCATGACTTCTTTAATTAAACTCCCGACTTGATTTCTTTAGACTGTAGTCTGGAGCTCTTTGAGCAGTTGTCTGGAACTATTTTTTTTTCACTTCCAGGTATTATGCTTACTATTTTTGTGAGTATTATCTCCCTCATCTCTCCCTCCTCCCTCTCTCTCTCACACAACACACACACACTCGTGCGCGCTGTTGCATTCATTTTGTAATAGGTGCGTATGTAACGTACTTATTTCTGTGTAAATTTACTAGTACCTCTTCATGACAAAAGCAAAGGGAAGCGACTCTCTGATTCTCAAGAGGAAGGACATGAAAGCTAATTACAGTATAACCTGGAACGAACACTGTCAGCCTGAAAATGATTTGTTTGGTCTCGAATGAAATTCGTGGAACAAGATCGGAACGGCAGCACGACATAGACTATAACTAGTTGCCTTAGAGATATCGGCTGCTGTCAGATTTACTTGTTTCATTTCTCCAGTCTGAGGTTAGCATACAACAGCGGTAAGCCGGTCGGGTTATTCGAAAATGGGTAATGACATTGGGTCCTGCGTTTGTTGTGAGTGAGTCTCGGCCTAGCAATAGGCTTGGCGACAGATGTGCCGAATCTTGACAGCAATTTGACCTTGGAAAATAAAAACAATCATGCCGTTTACAAATTTAGAAAGAAAACAAATATTAACGTTTGTTCCTTCTTCTTCTCGTCTTCTTGTCATTTTTACTTGCTTTTGGCTGTAGTTGTGTTTTGTGCCTGTGTCGAAGAATGTATTGTTATTGTTTATTTTTTAATTTTAATTTTTTTTACTCTCGCCGTTTCACGATGGAAAGCTAAGGCTCCTTTACTCGCTCCTGACTATGTTTACTAAATTAATTCTGAAAATCTCTGATTGGACATTGATGAGTCTGGATTTTATGTATTTCCTAGTCAAGTTTCTCATTTTCTTTTAATAACGCACAAAAATCAGTAACAGACTTTACTCGGTTAATCAATTTGACAAAAGTCGACAAGCAGCGGGTGACATTTTTTTAATTGTTAAAGAGAGATTAGAGACAATTAATAAATTAAAAATGGAACTGATCGTGGATCTAATTCACATGAACGTCTGATGTGGTTTTCACTAATTTTGCAGACAGGCGAAAAAGCTAAAATTAAAACTGTTTTAAGTTCTGAAAAGGAGAGATATACTGGTAGAAACAGAGACAGAGGTAGAAAAGATTTGGGACCTAGAAAGGAGAGATATCGGTGAGAGAGAGAGAGAGAGAGAGAGAGAGAGAGAGAGAGAGAGAGAGAGAGAGAGAGAGAGAGACTACGAAATGTAAGTGCTGAAGAGAAGTGATTCAGGGCCAGGGGTAGAAAGATAGAGAAGCAGATAATTAAGCTATATAAAGAAAAAAGTAATGTCATTGGGTGGAGAGGAATGGGGGGGAGAATAAAAGACTGAAGTTCTGGAAACGATTTGATCATAGTGGCATGAGTTAAAAGAGAAAGGGAGAGAGGAGAAAAAGAGATTTTAATTCTGTAAAGAAAAGATGGAATGCCATCAACTGAGAGAGATAAAGAGAAATATGAGTTCTGACAAGAAATAATATATAGTACCAAGTTTTGAAAAGTGAAACTTTTTGACAGCTTGGAAGACTGATTTCTGCTATGCAGTTTCTCCAAGGCAGTGACTGACTCCCACCCAACTCTTTCCGATTTTTAACAACAAGTTTTGCTGCCGGCATGTAGAACACCAGACGCTTCAATTCCACGGACCAGAAGGTTAAGCCTTCGCCTAAATTGAACTGCGGAGCGATTGAATCACCCGTTAAATTTTTCACCCCGAGCTGGAATCGAATCTAGGACCTCTTACACGAGCAGTACCACGCCCCGCCCCATCCCCACAGACACTCACACGTGTTTTCAGTTAGAGAGTTTCATTAAACAGCTGTCCGAAATCACTGGTCTGGAAAATTGCCCCGAGATCAACCAATTCCACAGAAATGTAAGATATTTAGCCTCAAAGACGCCTTTCAGCTGTTTGTTGATAGAGCAAACAGATCATTATCGAGAAGGACTTTTGAACTGAGTTCATAAAAGACTTGCTATAATTTTACTACAGCGTATGTGTTCTAAATTGAAAGTCACGTGATGTTAACTAGAGATCTGACCTACTTCCCGAATTAATGTCGCGACACAGGCACAGCATACAATTTTTTTAAAATATTGTAATAGCCATCAAAGTGAAATAAATTTCCAAATCTGTTTATATGCACAATAATCAACGGACTGTCATGTTTCAGTTTTTTAAAACTAAGTAAATATGTAAACATTCTCTTTCCTTGCTGGATCCGTGACTCATCAACTAAACTCAAAATCCGACATAGAACATCAATTCAAAATAATGTGTTTATTTTAAATACATCGATAGTATGAACTCATGAAAATTATAATGCTTGATCTTATTATTTTAATTAGTTTCATAATTTCATAGGGGCCCTCTGGGAATGGAGGTGAATCAGGAAGGATTATTTTTATTTGTTTTTTGTTTAAAGGCGACACATATTTCTTCATTTCGTAACCCTTCCTTGTATCGTACACATAAATATCGATCTTTCTGCCTTCCTCGAATACCGGTCAGACGTCTCAAGGGACGCTACTCTGTTAGTCTTGACCCTAACACATAGAGCAGCATATGTGACCTTAGAAATGACAACCGTAATTCACTGAATCAATGTTTTGCGCAGTATTTAAATGTTGTGTTGTTGTCACGTACAAAACTGTTGTAGTCCACAAACTGTAGTCAGTCAGATGAGGTTAATTAATAAAACATTGTCGTTGTTGTTAAGGCCGTTGTCGCTGTCGTTGGTCACAAGCTGCAGCATTGATAGATTAACGTTAATATATTAACGTATGTATATTTTAAAAAAATATTATTATTACAGCTGCTGCGTTGGTGGCAGTAGAAATACGTTACTGTCGATGTCTGTATGTCTAGGTTTTTCACCTGCTGTCAATAGTGCACTGTTTGTCTGAATTTTGACAGGCATACGTTCGTTTGGCTGACATTTATGCATGTGATGTTCTGACTGACAATTACATGAAAATTATGCAATTTTGTTATCTCATCTTATTACACGTGTGTTCGACTGATGAGTTATATTTATGCATAGTTTTATCATATGTTGGCATGTGTTCGTTTTGATTGATATTTATTCTGTATTTTTAGTTTGACTATATTTATACTTAATCTTTTTATCTATTCACTAGTACTCTCTCTACGTTAGCTGCATGTTCTCTTGGTCACTCATTGTGTGTTCTGGAGAAACTTCCAAACGTTCCAGTCACTGCAGCTAGGATTGTTCTAAGAGCAATAAGATCCGTTCATGTCGTTCCTCTTTTCCATTCTTCAATGTCTACCTGTTCACAATCTTTCACTGGCTACCTGTTCACAATCTTTACTGGATATCTGTGCACATTCTTCACTGACTACCTGTTCACAATCTTTACTGGCTACCTGTGCACAGTTTTTACTGGATACCTATTTATAGTCTTAACTAGATACTTGTTCCCAGTATTCGCTGGCTATATGTTCAATCTTCCACGGCTGGCAGCTCATAGTCTTCACTGGCTATCAGTTCACAGTCTTCTCTGGCTACCTGTTCTCAGTCTTCACTGGATATCTGTTCAGAGTATTTACTAGTTGCCTAGTCAGTCTTCACTGGCTACTTGTTCAGTCTTCTCTGCCTGGCTGTTCACAGCATTTACTGCTGGCTGTTCACAATATTCACTGGATGCCTGTTTACAGTCTTTTCTGATTGCCCGTTCACAGTCTTCACTAGCTTCCTGTTCATAAGAGAAAGGATACACTATTTCTTCTCTTTGTTACACTTCAGTGCCTGGTTTCAGCCCTAAATGCCTGTTTGATTTCACATGCGTGTGCATCTTGCTAGGTGCTTGCGCTCATCATCATGCATCTTCAACATTCTGAAAGCAAAGTATAAGCAGAACGGTCTGTGTTCATGACCTTATCAGGGTCCATCTGCCAGAAGTTTGCTACTTTTTGAGCTGAGATACAAAGAAATCAAAGTATTTATTTATTAGCAAAATGTAACTATACATAACAGTTATGTTGTATTTTGCAAACAGTCTGTTTTGTTTTGTTATATTATCTTTTGTTGGTTGATTAAGTAGTACGGATAGCTTGTGAATTCCAAGTTCAATAGTATGCAATGCGCTTTATTAAGTCTTCAACATTGTTATTACATTACTGTTTATACTTATTTCGTCTCGCTCATATTTGTTCACGTGTTCGTGTCTAGGCTATTTATTCAAGTGTTTGTTTCTGCAATTTCTGCATGTGTTTGTGTCACTTCTGTTTAATCAAGCGCTGGTCTCGATCCGCCAGGCTGCACACATTCCCCAAATTGTTCGCGTTCTTTTAGTTTCACATTTGTGCTAAGAAATTAGTTTCGATTTTATACTGGGATCGTCAATAAAGCTATGGTCTCCAAAGGTCTTACGCGCGTACTCACAGCTGAACCTCAAAGACAGCTGTTGGCTTTGTTTTTGCCTTTTTAACGGAATGTTAGGTGTGAATGTAGTCCTCAATCTGTAGCTTTCAACTGAACCCCACGACATTCCTCCCCTCTACACACACACACGCACACACACACACACACACACACACACACACACACACATCATCATCATCATCATCATCATCATCATCATCATCATCATCATCATCAGTAGTCAGCTTTGATGAGAGTAGAGTTGAGCAAATACAAGAATTCTTTCCCACTAAACTGTTGGTGTAAGCATGCCTGTTCTAGCAGTAATCGCGATGAGTTTAAGGCGTTTACATTACTGTCAGTTACCAGCAAACTGTATAATCTGATCAGATAAAGATCATTTAGGGCAGTGCCACGATTGTATACAGTTGTACTAAGTACATCACTCACACTTAATAAAGCATTTAAACACGGTACTTACACTAAACTATACCAGTTCTAGGAGACTACGTCAATGCCTTACGTTCCAGTGTACGGGTATCGATCTAGCTAGGGTGAAAAACTACGAGTAGTTTAGACAAGGTGGTGGACTCAGCGGTATAAAGTCCGTCGGATGGGAAGATAGGTTGGGTCCCGTGTGCTACAGTCCGCCCATTCTAAAAAGTCACCGGAAGTCGAAAATCGAAAAGAGTATGCGGCTGGCTGCTATCCGTGCAAAAAATCCACCCAGAAAATCTACCAAAATACTAATTCAAATTTTCTTCTCCTTTGGCGTTGGCGTTCGCCTGCGAAATCAGCGAAAGTTACAAGTGGGTTTGGAACCTAAATCAAGCATACTTAGACATCGGCTCTGCTGTGTAGAGTAAGCTAGTTATGTCTCCTAGAGCATTCAATTTCACTACGTGAACTATGCCAGTTATACTTCGTGAAATATACAAGTTCTATTTTTTTGAAGAATATCACTTTACTAATTAAAGTGCATACACATACTACATGAAGTACTGACTTTCATTGAACATTCTATTTGATAATATTAGGATCTAATTCCACAGTTTCGCTCTGTAACTAACGATATGTTTTTCATTGCTTTTATGATTGTTATATTTTATTTTTTAAATAAATATTGTTATTTCTTGTAACCAGCTTCTTGCATCTAATTAATTAATTAGTTTGGGGTAGAAGACAGGTGGTAGCTTTTATTAAAGATGGATAAAAAAAAATATCCATGACACAACACCACCCTAGTTATTGGTTATTATTATTATTAATAATAATCATCCATAATTAATTACAAGTGATGAGAATCTTCATTCATGTTATTAATAATTCTCTAGAAGACACCACTCGTCTCTCTCACTTGGCGGATATGCGGATGCTGTAAACGTTTTCTATCTTCCATGTTACTAAAGACAAACACTTACTGTCACACAATATTTCCATAGGTGAAAAACGTCTTACCAAAGGGGAAGATAAATCTGTCTTTAATCTATATTTAGCGAGCCCCATCCACCCAGTATCTCTTCAATATATCGTTATCAAAATATGTAAGAAGGTCAATAAATTTAACCATAAATTTATTAAATCAACAATCAAATATACAAAAAGCAAATACAATGAAAAAATTATTTGACATCAATATTTCCACAAACTATGTTAAATAGTTTCAGTGAATACAGTCTTATATCGTAATACATAATTTGACAGATTAGTGTCAATATATCAGAGGATTGTTCTTATCAGAGACAGAAATGAGAGTTACAGAGATTATAGCAATAATTAGTTTGTATATAACCTTGTCAAGATGAAGCAACAATAGTCTTTGCAAATTTTGTAACAAAGTCACAATTTTATTGTTCACAATCAATTGTCAGTTCTCTATGTTTCTCTTGCACGCTGTAGAACACTGAGGAGCCGCTATTCTCTCGAAACTATCTGAGCGCTCCTTGCTGTATTAGTTCCCTCAAGCAGAACAACAATGTAGCAATTTCTAGTAACTTCCTTGCACCAGACATTCCACGATTTTGTCGCACATACTTTGCCTCCATACATCAACAGAGTGCAGTATTTCCTTACATTTACACACTGGGGGTAGAGAGACTTCTCAAATCTACCACGGTCGTAGAGGTTTATAAATCAGTAAACTGGGAGATTCTGGTGAAAACAAAAGGGTTGCTACTTCCCTGTAAAATATAATCAGGAAACAAATGTTAAGTTTTCCAGTTTATTCATTCCTAACTCCATTCTTGCTTACTTTCAAGTCTCAACTTCTCTTTCCTGCAAAAGTATGTATTAGCCAGATACACGCATACAGCATAATTACAACATAATAATTTTATGAAAACGTTCACTAGAAACAATGTTAAGTGTTTAGCATATTACATACAAGTATGTTATATTTCTCTATGATTTCTAATTCCACAACCATAAACCGTGATCTGTAACAAAATACTTTATATGATTTGATGAATTAATGAAGTGCAAGAGACTCTAAAAGACTTTATATCTCTGTCAATGTATGAGATCTCACGAACAATTTAGTATTCTTGGTGAGAGTTCTGTTAATTGCTTAATAAGAATTTAAATCCGGATTTGATAAACCATTTTATTGTCTTTCTGTTATTATTACCTTATGACTACTTTTGTTTGTTTGCACATGTTAATCTTATTCGTAACATTGAATAAATTCATTGTTAACTGTTAACCACTTCCGTGTTTTCAGTTAGGAAGGAGATATGTAGCTTAGGGGGTGGGAGCTAAACTTTGATTATATTAAAAGCCAGTCATTACATATTTTGGGAAGTGTTTCCCCCTGAGTAATGGAGATGTGTGGGGGGCAGGAAACTTATCAGTCTTAAGAAGTGTTCGAACTTGCAAATAGGGTAAGAATTTCTGAACGGATGACACCCAGGGACAGAATAAATAGAGTATTTAATGAGTATTGTTCTTGAGGTTTGACCTAGTTTCTCTACTGCAATCAACAAAGACCCGTCGCGGATGGGATTAGAAGGATTAAAGATTTGGAAATGATCGCTTAAACCCACCTTGCCACACAATTTACAATGAAATCGATTACTTGACATCAATATTCCACGAACTCACATTTGGATAAGATCTACGTTTCAGTCTTATATATAAAAATATAATTACAATTCAACATGAGAGTCAATAAAATTGCAGGTTAGTCCTATCAGAGAATAGAAATGGAGTTATCAATGTCACAATGTCCGTGTCAAAACCAGTCTCCCGTTACTAGAGGGGAAAGCACTGACGTACTGTTATATTCTCGGATGAACTTCAGCACTCTCCTCACCATGTGAGTTCCTTCAAGCAGAACATGATGATTAAAGTAATTCTGGTAACGTCATTGTACCAAAATTCTCCTGATGTATCCAGCATATACATCAAAGTGTATAGCGTACTCTTTAGCGTACACATCCGCAACAGACGTTCCCGCACCTGGGTTGATAAAATTTATGACCGGTGAACACGTGAAGGGTAACTGGAAACTTGAAAGCTGAAACTCCAAACTTGAAACTCAAACTCAAACCTTGAAAGTCAAAAGGCCACGTGTTCACTGCAAAATATAATTAAGGAGCAAACCTAAGTTTCCTGTTCATCACAGTTTAACTCCATTCTGTCGTACATCCATCCTCTGCTTACAATTTCCGTCAACAGTATTTATTAGACTGATACCCACATGGTAAAATAAATACATCATATCAAACAATGTCAAGTGTTAGCACACTACATGTGTGCAGCTTAGTTCAAACATTTGTAGAAATAAAAGTCTATTCACATAGTACATCTCTACATAAACACAAGTATATAATATAAATATATTCTGAAGTGCCACACTGATCCTCCAGGTGGGGATTAGAGAAGAGTCGTCTAATTAGAGCTAGCATAAATATGGACCCTCCCACCAGTATTAATATTGTTATTAATTATTAAGGATAAATATTGATAATAATGAATAGTTAGCGAGTGCCATCACAGATGGATTGCAAGTACGCACATCCACACAATCGGAACAACTCCACGCTTTATGATTCACACGTATCGAATTCTAAAACAAAAATAATTCATCGTGACAACAATCATGAAAACATAAAATCGCATGCATACTGAAGTGAACTATGCGTGCACATATGACATTTTGTAACAATTGCTGTAGAACGCATTACGTGTGTCGATCTATGACATTTTGTAACAATTGCTGTAGAACGCATTACGTGTGTCGATCTTTACCATCATCTATCTAGAGTGCGTACGCTTTCCTTTGCACTTCGCGGCATCGCCGGGAAGCATCCATAAAGCACACATTCACGCACGCACGCGTGACATACACACGCGCACGACACACATTCACGCACGCATAACAAATGCGCGCGACACACATGCATTCGCGCACGCCCGCCAAAGAATTCACTCACACGCACACGCACACACCAACATACTTAGAGGGTAAATCCAACATTACACTTTATCAGTAGTTTGTCGTAAACATCAGTCTGACAACACTAATTACGCCACTGGCTTCCCCATAAAATTTCGTCCCTGAGGCTTTGTGCTTGGCTGATAGCTAACAACTGTAAAGGACTCGCCACTCAGACTACAAAGTACCATAAAGCCGTGCACGCGAAGAGAAATAAACACAGTATACATGAACGTCTCAGTACGATGGCGTTAAAAGCGGCAGTTGAGATAACTGTGGCGCGCTGAGAAATTCTGCTGTCTCCCCTAGCATGACTGAGAGTATTTACAGTACATTCATCAAGTGCGGTTAGGATTTATTAAAGCGTATTAATTAAGAGCTGTTCACACTGCTGACTCCCCACCCAATCCCGCCATCCTTTTCTTATCCAACAGCATGAGTGGCTATAAGAGAGGGTGACGACTCTGAAGTTTATAGCCGGAAGTTGTCGAGCTTGAACTCTTCTTCGTGTAAAACGATAAAAATTATCTGCCCGTCTACCCCGGCCCCACTTCTGCTGTACGTTTGTTTCTTTTTCATTTATTTTAAAAGGTTGAAGAGCAGGGTGAGGGTGAAAGCAGGAGGTGGTGACTGATGAGAAACCGGATTTAGTGCTTTTACCACTGTGCCCTTTATTATGAGGCAATCAAAATAATTATTGCAGGTTTCAATTTTTTCAAAGTGT
Source organism: Sinotaia quadrata (assembly GCA_028829895.1). NCBI lineage: Eukaryota > Metazoa > Mollusca > Gastropoda > Architaenioglossa > Viviparidae > Sinotaia > Sinotaia quadrata. The sequence continues at coordinate 73,310,105 of CM054177.1, read as the reverse complement.
GTGAAGCCAACGCAGAGTGACGAATGCTCTGTTGCACTTTATTCAGCCTTTCAACGTAACAAAGACTGGCTTTTGTCTACCTCAGATAGTCGCTTGCTTGTCCCATTAACAAGGGAAGTAACTCATATTCCAAAGAAGAAAAATTCGTCTTGATAGTGTTTTAAAATTTATGAAAAGACTGGCGCAATGTTAAAAATGTTTCAATGATTTACAACCACTGATTACGTAACACGGCCAACACACGTTTTTGAACACCTGGAGTTTTCGCTTCGCTAAAATTAATCTACAAAAATAAATCAATCAAATGCACTGTTATCTCGAAGAATTATACAGATGTAGCGTGTGTGTGTGTGTGTGTGTGTGTGTGTGTGCACTTGCTTAGCTGAATTCTACATAACATCAAAGAATGGTTTAATTTTATTAATGAAGTAATTCGATTGTAAGTGTGACAACTCAACCACACCCGCTGTCACCCGTAATGTCATTTTGTGGTTTAATGTTTTCCTTTAAAATTTTATTCTTCTCCTCTGTACTTTAAAAAAAAAAAAGGTACTTAAATATTTTATTGTAATGTTACCTTAATCGTATGGGCTCAGCAACCGCAAAAGTATGCATATACATCCATGTACTTATTCAGCAGGCTATGGTACTCATGATCATGGCAGGCAAGTGCCAGCAAAATTTGGGTCACTTCGAATCTACGACAGGGTTCAGTCTAATCGAGGAGTTTTAAATTTTCTTATTTTTTATGCACTCAACTTCCAAGATGTATAGCTTCATATAACTCTGAAAGAGGTGGAAAATCGGACCCTAATCTTTTGCCCAACTCTGATCCTAACACCCCCTCCCTCCTCTAGGTTTCTTATAAGAGTGGCTGTGTTTCGTTAACATTGATTCAGCTCAAAGGTCTTTCAAAAGTAAAACGTCCGTCGATTAGACGTTCTGTGTATGGCTTTGGTTCCCCACACTGGGGTTGCGACCACACCAGGCGGACTGCTCAATATCGCTACTTTAACGGGGCAAAACAGATAGATAACTGGCATCGCACTTAATGTGTCTTTTATTTCAGGCACAAGTCCGCACTGTGTGAAATTAACGTAACCTACCCACCTTTGAATAAGGAGACTGACTGAATACACCAAACAGAGTTTTAAACTGTTTTTGAACTCAGACACAAGTGCCCACTGTGCGGAATAAGCTCCCTTTACTGAGAAAACAACAGTCTGCACTGTAGCAGTCCTGCGTTCTCGTGATGACCGGTAAAGTCACGCTTAGCAGTGACGAGGTACACAGGAAAAGCAGGCGTCATGTGTATCGGTTCCAAAGTCATACTTGTAGAAGTTGTACTTATCTGCCATTGCCTTTCAATTATATCTCTTTTTGTATTTTGCCGGGAATTGGGAGTAGTGGCTTTTATTTTCCTCCCCAAATTGCTTTCACTTTTGTTTTTGTCTTTTCCCCCGAACTAACACGGATAATTTTGGTTTGTGGTACAGGTATTTCGTATACAAAAAGAACAATTTTAATTATTAGGATTTGTCTACACCACCCCCACCCCACCCAGCGCCCTCTCTCATGGTGCTGCACATTTTAAGGATTAATTCATGAATTCATCGTTCAAATTTTTATCGATTATAACGATTTTGTTCGATAATTTTTTCGATTACAATTTTGTCCGGTGATACTAATTTCATTCCGAGAAAGAGTCTATTTATGCTGTAAGAGTAAAATGGTGGAATACAACAGCCATTAAACATATTTCAGGAGAGTCAAACCATTAAATACATTTCAAGAGATTTAGATTATTAAACATATATCAGGAGAGTTAAACCATTAAACATTTTGCGTTCAAAGTAATTGCAGACGGCATTATTCTGGAAGTACTGCCATTGTAACAAACAATTTGTCTGTAGTAGTGCCCTTAACATTAACTTCAGTGCTCTTAAATCTTAACATATTTTTGTGGGGGGGGTTTGTGTGGTTTTTTATGTGTGTGTGGTTTTTTTCTTGTGTTTTTTCTTGTGTTTTTTTTTCGGGTGGTGGTGGTGATTTTGTCTTTTGCTTTATTGTTTGTTTGTTTGTTTGTTTTATTTTTGTTTGTTTTTTTTGGGGGGGGGTCAGGGACGTTTCAGGAATTTACTTGAAAAATTGTACCTTTAGACTAGAAATTAAAGACTTTTTACTGATTTGTCTGTTTGCTTGATTTTAATCGATTCAGAAAGAGACAGTGCATCAGAGAGAAAGAGATTCACTGTAAATCTCGGAAGAGTTGTGACTTAAAACTAATAACTTGAAACATAAATTAAAAAATTATTACGTTCTGTACCCGTTGCGCGGTGTTAAAACTGACCAGCGCATTCGAGCTAGCCAGTACATGGGTTTGACTTACACTAAAATTATCACTTCGACAACAGTTCGATGTCCCGAGCTAGCCAGTACATGGGTTTGACTTACACTAAAAGTATCACTTCGACGACTGTTCGATGTCCCGAGCTAGCCAGTACATGGGTTTGACTTACACTAAAAGTATCACTTCGACAACTGTTCGATGTCCCGAGCTAGCCAGTACATGGGTTTGACCTACACTAAAATTATCACTCGACAACTGTTGTTCGATGTCACTCAGCCACGGAAACTCTCCCTTAAAAGTGTTACCTTCCACTGCTTGTTTTTCCCATTAAGCGCTTTTTGCTTTAAGTTACCCCCTCTGCAAAATCAGCGAAGTGAGTGTGAAGCAGAGAAGCAATCAATCGATCAAAAAATTAACTGAATAACGTCTGTTGTTTCTGATTCTGCGGCTGTTTCATCTGCTCCTCAGTCGTTTGTGTGAATTCTCCGTAAGTTAAAACCTCGACAAAGTGAATCCTCTCAAATTTAATTTTGTAATGTGGTGAACTGGTGTATTTAGAGACACTTTCTTGTAAAATTTATTTTAATTAATTAATGTATTTTGGGGGTAACACAAAAAGTCTTACTGATAAAAACACGATGACCTTAATTTGCACATTTCAAAACGCACAGCAATCACGGGGCCAATGGTGCCAGAAGCAAGGCGCTATAAAAATATGCATTGTCACCATCCGCCAAAAATGCATATAGATGTTGGGTTGTTTTTTTTTACCCACTCACACAAAAATAATATAAAAATAAATAAATAAAAATCATTTTTAAATAAATAAAAATCATGTTCGAGCAAAGTGAGTGTATTTGAGTGATTTCGTGTGCAATCGTGTTACCATCAGTGTATGTATGATCAGTGCTTAATTAGCAATCGATCGAATCCACAATTACAATGCGCGCGCTCACATTCACACACGTGCGTATACACACATTTACATACGCGCGTCATCATATTTCACTCGACAATACGTAATTAAATTTACGCACATTTGTGTACGTAACTCATCTCTGACGTCATTACACAAAAACATAGCTATGCATTTCTGTGAACATAAGCCAGGAACTATCTTTAGAGGTGAACCAACAGTAACAAGACACGTGTTATAAGGTAAAACCGGGTCTCACTGTGAATTGATATTTTCCTCAATATCACTAAAGCATTCCGCTTCTTCGCTTCGGAATTCCATTGTTCATAGTGTTGCATGCCGCGAAACCAGTCGCCCTCTAAATTCTCCGGCAAGCCAAACGATATTCATCAGAGTTCATTCCTGTGGTGTCTGCTGCCGCCAGCTGAGACGCTCTTACATTGTTTGCAGCGAACAGTCGAGCGGAATGGCTGATCCTCTTCTCAGTCATCTTCAAAAGGTCCATCGTGACCTCAGATCTAAAGGTTTCGTGTTAACCAGCAAAAATACAGCATTATCATCACTAATGAGGTATTCAGTTAAGCGTAGTGTACTTCATTAAACTGTCTGTTAATTACAGTGTGGTCGCCAGATCTCGTCTCGCTAATTTAAGTCGCTAATTAGATTGGCGCCTTGGGGTCTAATGGTGTGTGTGTGTGTGTGTGTGTGTGTGTGTGTGTATTACTTTGCAAATATCGTCAATTTGACGCGAGTCGTTACTCTTTGGATTTAGAAAGATTAATCCAGTAAAATTATTTCTCTACAAGCAGGCGTGATGAATAAATTATAAAGTAAGTGATATCCTGTAATGCCTGTATATTTTCGCTGAAAAGCTCACTGTATTTATGAGCTTTATTGGCATTCTTCTTAGATCACAACTAGTTAATAGGACATTCGTCAGTGTCAACGCCCAACCTGTGAAAATATAGTCAGTAATGTCGAGCCAATAAAATTAATTTGTGTTACACATATTTTATTTACGCACGTCACCGTCTGAACAGCACTTAATAACCATGGTGCTAAAGTGCTTGTTACAAACAACAGATTAAATCATTACAAGAGACAGACAAGGTATGAAATAAAACATACACACTGACAGATACATCGAATGCAGATGTTGCTTCTTCACAAGAAATCAACTTGACACTATTGAGTCCTGACTTACATAAGCTATACATTAGTTACTCACCTTCACCATTAAAAAAAAAAAAAAAATCTTTATCGTGTTTTGTTGCACCCAGTTTCTATTTTCTTTTCCATCTGCGTCTCTTTCGAATATTCTCCTGGTGAAGTATTTGGAATGCTCTTTGTCTGCAAATCAGTTTCTGTATTTACTTCCGGTTTCATAATTTTGTAGCACGGTCTGATTCTGCTATAGTCTGTAGTGGTGGTAGTAGAGGACAGCTTACCATTAAATCCTCTAATGGTTTGAGGAGCTCATTGTTGACTGAAGCTCAGCTGGTTTGATTGCTTTTCTCCTTTGGTGGGACTTTTGTCATCTATTGCTTAGTTTGTGTATGTATACTGAGTTGCTGTTGTGGGCTTGGCTTGAGTTTCCGAGTCTTTGGAAATAATGCCTGGTGTTCGCTTGGCTTGAGTTTCCGAGTCTTTGGAAATACTGCTTGGTGTCCGGGCCAAAGATTCATCCGTCGTGTTTATTTCTGTCTGTGGAGAATTTTGTTTTATTTTAGAAAAATTACCTACTAAATAAGAGCATTTGTTTCTCTTTCCATTTTGGTGGTAGTTTCCGTCGTTGTAGTTGGACTTTTTGGATATTGACTCCGTGTATCAGCATCTTTCATTTTTATCTTCCTAGAATTTCCTATCTGTGATTTCATAAATGCGAATATTTTAACTTCTTCAGACACTTCTATTGGATGTCTGTGGTAGTCATTAGGTGGCTCCCATAATAATCGATTCGATTGTAATAGCTTCTTAAATCTATAAGGAGCTGATTGATCTTGCGGCCACCTGTGGTATTCATTCACCCTCCATTTCAGGTTTCAGAATCAACAAGCATGAGGTAAGAAGGTGAAGGGGTTGTCTCGAGGTGGGGGTGAAGCAAGTGGTGTGTACAGTACTGGGGTGGGGGAAACGTTGGTCTCTTGTTGTTTTAATTCACTCCTAGTCCCCTGTCTACTGCCTGGCCCTGAAAAAAAACAGAAGACTTTAGATGTGGGTTCCATCGGGCGTCTGACCTATCTAAGTCCGAATGTCAAATGGAAGCTGCCCCGACCTGTCACTGGCTTGTCACTCATGAAGGGGGACCCTTAAATATGATTGCACCCGTGACCCTCAACTGATCTATGATCGTTCAAGTGATGTATTTTCTTGTTTGCTGGAGATCCTTCCCCCCCCCCCCACATAGAACTAAAAAAACCTAAGGTTCCGAATGTTTGTGTTGTAAATAAATACTCATAACACGTTCAGTATGGATTCTAAATAAGTATTAATTATGAATATATTCCAGTTGTAAACACAAGGCCTGTGATAAAAGGTTCCGTTCGGAGTGAAGTTAGGTGAACCGTTCTTATTGTTTGTTGCTATTGTTAGATTTACGGGTGCTGGTTTGAAGGCTAAGGACTAATACATTTTTTTTTTTACATTAAATCTGGGCAAAAATCAAGTACGAAGAATATTTACACACCTAATCTTAGCATTTGGGCTTTGATTTCGCTGGAATATTTAGAGTTGCTTCATTATTTTCCCCTTAACTGAGATATAGATGCCTCAGTCCCACGCTCAGTGGCACAATGTTCAATGGGCTATATTTTGTTGTTGCTTGTTTGTTAAGACTACTAGAATAAGTTTTATTTGAACGTTCTTTAAACCGATGTCGATTTATTTGTATTTCTTTCTCCTGATTTACGATCTCTTGAATCTGCTGAATTAATGGCCAAAGCAGACAAAACAATAAAGTGTAAATCAGTCACTCATGCTCACAGTCTAATCAAGTCATCAATCACGCCCACAAGCTAATCATAATTCAGTTTAAGTCCACAAGCTAAACGCTAGTCAACCCCAGAACTAATCATACCATTAGCTCACATGATAATCATCAGTCAGGCCCATAAGCTAATCAAATCGTTAGTCAACCCACTAGCTATTCACAGTTCAAACCCACAAGCTAATCGCCTGTCATCCCCAGAAACAAATCAAACCATTAGCCCACATGATAATCATCAGTCAGGCCCACAAGGTAAACGTATCGTTAGTCAACTACTACCTGTTCACCGTTTAGGCCCATAATCTCCTGTCAACCCCATGAGCTAATCAAATCATTAGTCACCCCACGAGATAATCATCAGTTGGTCTACAGGTTAATCGTTAGTTAGGCACACAAGTTAATTAAATCAGTAGTCAGCCCACAGGCTAAACGTCATGAAGCTTACAATTACATGCGGAGTAATTACTGATCAACCATGCTTCTGATTGGTCAGTCAGTTGGTTATACACTTTGTATTGTTTGTTGATAGTTTCAGTCATTCTACTCAGCTCCTATTTGGTCCACTGGCGTCCCACTTCTGCTGTTCTAGCTTTGTTTGCAAACACATACAAAAACTGACTTATTCATCTAGTAAAGTGTTATACTTTCATTCTGATGTTCACTTGATCTGAACATATCCCAGAACCTCAATGCATACTGGATAGTTATTGTTCTTTTACGAATTTGTACTTTATATTGGTGGTATCTGTTTGCTCAAAGTAGTAATTTTGCCTCACTTTCAACTTAGCTTGAAAACAAAACTGAAATGTCATTATAGTATACAAACTATATTTATGGTCTGTCCGACAAAATCACTTTATTTGACGTAGGCTTTAATATTAATTGCCACTGTAAATTTAAACATTATTAATATAATTTTATTTACATACACCTGGATTAATTTGACTTTTATCAATAGTAACTCTAATAGCTTATAAGCCTCTAAACCAGGGATCTATTAGATATCGCTAGTGGTTCCCAGAGAGATCGTGATTTAAAAAAAAAAATAAGCATCTTAGATACAGTAATTTTTATGCAGCGGTTCCCTGAGATCTAAACATTATTTAAAGAGTTTTTCTAGCGTAAAAAATGTTGAGAAAGGCTGCTCTAAAAAGATTCTTTGAAAAATTACAAAGTATTTCTAAATATAAGCTCGACTGCAAATTTTAAAATGTTTATAAAGTCGGAGGAGACTGCTTTTTGTCCCACCCGCACACCTACCCCACCCCTCTAAACATGAAGTAGGTATATGTGTACTAATTTATGCAACACTAACTTTATCAGAAACATACACACACTCTCTCTCAATTTACTCTTAGTTCACTAACAAAAATCAATTAGATTCGTAAATTCTGTTTTTGCTGACTCTCGTATCATTTTTCATATCGTCGTAGGTCATTAAATACCATATATACTGATAAAATTCATTCTAAGAAATTCATCTGACTTATAAGCGTTCGGAAAATTGTTCTCATATTCCTGATTAGTAAGAACAGCACAATTGTTATCACAGATTAACACACCTTTTGTTTTAGATTGTTTAAAAACAAAAACAAAAACACAAAACTATGCAGGAAAGAAGTATGCGTAAGTTACGTGTCAATAAAAAAAAAAAAATCGCACTATAAAAATTATGTTAACCATTACAAATCCAGACTGAGTAGAACTGATACAATTAGAACAAGATTAAGTAGTGATGTTTCCGTCATATTAAATCCGGAAAAAAAGCTTGTATGCCGACCAGTCTAGCAACCCGGATTCAAAATTATTCGTCTGCTAGCTGATCTCTTTAGTATATAACACAAAGTTGTGATCACAGATTCAAATTAATCAGCAGTTTTGTCGAGTGTAGTATGAACTAATTCTCAGTAAAGTAAAAAAAAAAAATGGCATATACACACAGAAATTGGCGATTTATTTTGTTTTAAAACAACTCGACCTTTCCGTCGATTGCTGTAGGGGTATCGTCTTTCATTCCGCGTTTGATGTATCGAGTTATTTTAAAGGGAAGATCGACCTTTAACCTGTGTATGTGTGTATGCGCACGCGATCACATTCCATCATGGCGGCGATACTATAAATAAACAAGACTACCTCTCCCGTTGTCAAGTTCTTGGCCAACTTGTAAATTGTGAGTTGTTGATAAGAATTGTTGACTAAATTGGCTTGAAATTACATATTGTTAATTTTATAGAGTCATAATTGTTTGAAGAAGAATGTGTTGTCAACGCACCTGTGTAACAGGAAGCAGCACATTTCTCAATCTCCTATTTCTGTCTCGTTCGTGACGACACTCAAGGAGGGGTTAAATAAGTACATTTTAATTTCTCAAATAGCTTAGGTTAGGTGTGGTGTCAACATTTCATACACGTTTTTTTTTTTTAATATGCGTGTTTAAATGAATATTTGTGCAGAGTTATGATTAGAGAATTAATGATGATAACTAATGAATTATTTATAACATAGTGCTATGTTTCAACTTCAAGTTCAAGGCGTACCACGTCTATCTCTAACTAAGCCTAGAAATTAATAAATACTTATAAAAGTGTAGCCTACATTCACCTAGTTCGTTTTGTGGTAATTAATCTTGTTCAAAACTTTACTGATAGAAAATGTCAGTAAATATTAATCTTTTGATATAATTTCACAGATTTATAGAATTATTTTAATTTCCTCTCTGTTAAAAGTGTTATATATATACTTATATTGACACTGAAGCGGTTTCGAATAAATATTTTTTTTTAGAAAACTGTCATATAACTTGGATTTATAATTATACAGAAAAATCAAAACAAAAATTAATGTGGGTCTATCATTTTTTTTCATATGACTAATTTATTAAAGAAATTTGTACATTGTATATTAAGTTTAAAATTTTAGGCCTATTGTAAATTCTATATTTCTAGGCAGTCAATGTGTGAACACGTAAAGTTGCAAACTAATTACCAATAGTATATATATGTTTTAAATTATACAAGCCTTATTTTGTGATGTTATAAATACTGTGTTTTTAAACTAGCACCCTTTATATTTATAATTAAACTACTACTACAGTTACAAGCATACTAATTATTATAAATAAGTATTTAGTCTTATAGTTATAGGCTACTACTAATAGTAATACTAGTTATAGTCTAAACACTTTAAACTATTCACACACTTTAAGGAAATGACAACAAATATATAAAAGAAATATAATAAATGCATGACATGTTTAAAATAATCATCAATGAACATTTAACAACAGTAGTTATTGTGCATGAATAAAATCATATATACACTGCAAAATTTATTAATTTAATTCTTGTCTTTCATTTAAAAAGCAACAAGTCAAATGTAATCATTCTCAAACAAACCATTTTGTGTATATGTGACTTACGAGACATAACCATACAGATAATGAGGAACTAAAGATTAAAAAAAGCGTTTTTGTTTCTTCTGTATCATGTTCATCAGACTATACTAATACCAAATTTCAGCAGGCAGTTCAGTAGCAGAGCAATAGATACTGACCAGTGTAATTTTGAAGTGGAATAGCAATAGATTTCAACTAGAGTAATATTGCAGAGGCAGAGCAATAGATTTTGATTAGTGTAACATTGCAGTGACAGATCAATAGATTTTGATGAGTGAGTAGAGATTGATTAGTGTAATACTGCAGTGGCAGAGCAATAGATTTCAACCAGTGCAGTTTTGAAGTGGCAGAGCAATAGATTTTAAACTGCAGTTTTGAAGTGGCAGAGCAATAGATTTCAACCAGTGCAGTTTTGAAGTGGCAGAGCAATAGATTTCAAACAGTGCAGTTTTGAAGTGATAGAACAATAGATTTCAGCCAGTGCAATTTTGCAGTGATAGAGCAATAGATTTCAACCAGTGCAATTTGAAGTGGCAGAGCAATAGGTAGAGGATAGTAAAAGTAGTATAATATTTCAGCGGCACAGCAACAGGCTTAGGCTACTGTAATATTTCACTGGCACAGCAATACATTTAGGCTTGATTATAATAGTTTAATTGTTAATAGTATAATAGTTTAATTGTTAAGCAATAGATTTAACTAGTGCAATAGCTCAGTGGTAGCAATATATTTAATCTGTTTCCCATTAGCAAAACGACATATTTACTCTAGCGTAATGCATTGAGACTAGTGTACTTTTTCATTGGAAAAACAATACATTTCGCCTAGTATAATATTAACTATCAAAGCAGTTGATTTACATTAGTGAAATATTTCATTAGCAAAAGCAATAATGGAATGTTTCATCATCATAGTAATAGCTTTGAAAAGTGTAATATAATAGTGGAAAAGAATGCATTTAGACTAGAAAAATAGCTCATTAGTATAAAAATAGATGTAAAGTAGTAAAGTGTTTCATTAGCAGAACAATCGAACTAGGAAATGTAATAAACTGTTTATCCATGTTAAATCAATAAATTTAAAACTATCTAGAAAAGAATATCTTATCAACCAAACAATAAATAAAGTTGGATGGGGGGAGATTTCATTTTCATAATATACCACTGACAAAGCAATACATTAAGTGTAAAGAAGTACTGTTTTTTAATTGTAAAAAGAATATTATTAAGCAAAAGAAATACAAGTTTAGTAATTGGCAAATAAATAGTTCTAGGCTAGAGAAATACCAGTTACTTTTGTGGCAAGGAAATAATTTTTGGATAGACACTGCTTATTTTATTGGCAAAGAAATTGTTTTAGGTTAGAGAAAAATCAGTTACTTTAAATTTAATGGCACAGAAATAGACTAGAGAAATACCAGATACTACATTGGCTAATAAATAGTTTTAGGATAGCCAATACTAGTTACTTCATTGACAAAGAAATAGTTTTAGGCTAGAGAACAATATTTATAGTTTTAGGCTAGAGAATTACTTGTTATGTTATTGGCTATGAAATAGTTTAAGGATAGAGAGATGCTAGTTACTTTATTGGCAAAGTGTGGCAGAGTAAATTTGCCTATCACTATTTATGAACTTAATTGTTATATACATTATTAAACTGTCAAAGTGACCTGACCTTGGGCACTCCTTATGATGGTATTTTTGTAAATATCAGAGTTGGAGTAACACTTGAGTTGAGAATATGCTAGAACTTGTGCAAATATTGATATCTAGTAATCTTTTTCATTGTAATTGTTATATGTAATTTGATTGTTGATTTAATAAATTTATTGCTAAATTTACTGACCTTCTTCTCACATACTGATAACCTTATGTTGGAGAAGGAAGTGGGTAGATGGGGGGCTCACTAAATATAAAGACAGATTTGTCTTCTCCTTGGCTTTAGTAAGAAGTTTTCCACCTAAGGGGAATATTTGTCTTTAATGTTGTGAAAGAGAGAAAATATCACTTATTCAGGCAAATGATCTGTGACAATGACAGACTAATGAGTGGTCACAGCAAAAACTTTAACAACTCCAGCAAGGATGGTTACAGTACATGCTCCTTATAAATTATAATTAATGCTGCCAGAAATAGTCTCAGATATTGAAGCATGGAAATGTGCACACACAGCCAGTGGATAGCTGAAATTTATATCTTGCTGTAACTGTAAGATGTACAAATGTGAAAGTATCAGATTAAATTAAATGTACTATACTTCTGTGTGGAATTATCTATAACACTAACAGTCACATAACTTTCTTCTGCTGATACTAGTCAGTTTTAAAGTAAAATTGCAGCCATTTCTGCTAAGGGTGGCATGCCTTTGAGGCCACCCTGTAAGCATTATGGAATTAGGCTTATAGTTAAAATGACATGGAATTAGGTTTATGAATGGTATGAAATTAGTTTATGGATACAATAAAATAGATTTAAAATTCTAATAAATTAGTTTATGGATACAATAAAATAGATTTAAAATTCTAATAAATTAGTTTATGGATACAATAAAATAGATTTAAAATTCTAATAAATTAGTTTATGGATACAATAAAATAGATTAAAAATTCTAATAAATTAGTTTATGGATACAATAAAATAGATTTAAAATTCTAATAAATTAGTTTATAAATACTTTGAAATAAGTTCTTTCTATGACTTGAAATTAGGTTTATAAGTGATATGAAATTAGGATTATAAATGCTAAAGAATTAGATTTAAAAGATACAAAAAATATTTGTACATGCTGAGTAATTAGGTTCATTTGTTTATGAATATTCTTTTTAAAGTATACTTTGCCACAGAGATTTGTGATTGATTTTTGGTCTATGGTGCATGTATACAGTTTCTGTAATTGATTTTGGTACAGAATTATTAGTGTGTATATACATATATAGTTGTGAACTGATTTTTGTATTAAAAAAAATACTATGAACATGTATACATTTTCAGAATTAATTTTAGTAAATGATTATTTGGCATATGTATACACTTATGATTTGATTTTGGTACAGAATACCTTATACACTTAGACACTTTATGTGATTGTTGTTGGTACAGAATTATTGGTACCTGCATACAGATTCTGTGATTTGATTTTGGTACAGAAAAATACTTCATAACAGTTTTTGTTCATTTGATTTTGTTACAAAATTATTGGTAATTATAATTTCATTCTCTTAATCTGAATTTGCTGATTATCTCTTTCTCATTATGTTAAAACAACGTTTAGTAAGTGACATAACCGATCACCACGATCACAACAGGGTTATTAATTAATAACCTTGATATTTGATCCTTGCGTAACAACTTAGTGAGGGCGTGGACCTTGTTATGGGCGCGACAGACGCAACGTGACGATCTGGAGCAGGTACCGACCGACACATTGTGGCGCAAAGATATGACGCCGGTTGCCTGAAAATTAAAAGTACACAACAAACTGAGACGAAAACACGAAATGGCAATTATCGCATTAAATAAGAATTGCTCTCAGCTTCTTGTACAGCCATTTCAGACTTGCTGATTATGTAATTCCTCTCGTTAAAGACTATTTATACAATACAAAACAAACAAACCATAAAATGGAAAAAAATAGCACCTATAATGAGGCAGTATTAATACTTATGGTGTGTTTAATCCTGTCATCAGAGTTATGACGTGAAGGCTGCAAACTGGGAACTGACAGCGCCTCTGCCACCCACAGAAATTCGTTGTTAAGCGCAGAATTAGAAATTTTGAAAACCGTATTCACAGCATACAAGAATGTGTTAGCAGACTTCCCCAAAATCAGTAGCTATGAAGTAACAGTCTTTAGTTTACTTTAACAGCACTTGTACTAATTAAGAAAGATCTGCCACGCTCTTGTGGCGTCCAAGGGCTCTAACCCACTTTCATCTAACCATAGTGACTCCTAAGAAAAACTAATGGCGTAATACAGATGCTATTTATATCGCACCAGCGAGCAAAGAAAGCCCAGCATCTAGAACCGCAACGTCGCCCCGCGGCCATTCACTCTTTCGTTTTTTTGTGCCAAATTTTAATGTCTGTTAATGAAATTGGTAATATAAACTATGATTTTCAAAAGTGCGCTTTAAATTGAGACGTAACTCTCATTGTGTGCGCCAGCTATGAACGAAAAGATCACGAGGTCAGTGACGTCGAGTAGCTGTGTGCCCGAGCTTGGATCTATTCGTAAAAGCCTGTCACACCCTTGTATCGAGTAAACTACAAAATGCGCAATGCTGTCAACCAGATGCATGTACGCTGAAGTAGTGTGCGCCCTACTTTTCAAAACGGCTTTTTAAGAAACAAAACTACATAAATAAAAACCAACAAAGAAAGTATAACAGACGTCCACTATAGAAATACAGCGTAGAATACAAACAAAGAAATTATAACACAGACGTCCACTATAGAAATACAGCGTAGAATACAAACAAAGAAATTATAACACAGACGTCCACTATAGAAATACAGCGTAGAATACAAACAAAGAAATTATAACAGACGTCCACTATAGAAATACAGCGTAGAATACAAACAAAGAAATTATAACAGACGTCCACTATAGAAATACAGCGTAGAATACAAATAAAGAAGGGTACTTTGAAGGTTAAGGTCTCACGACGACTGTTGATGTTTTTTACCTAAAGTCTGCACACACACACACACACACACACATACACACACACACACACGCACGCACACACACACACACACACACACACACACACACACAACGCTAGAAGATAATTCTGAAATGGAAGTCACATGGACATATATGTCATGCCAAAAAATACGCGCAGAATGGCTTGATAACTGTCCACGAAATCAATTAATATTGGAGGTGGTCATAAACACAAATCAGGTTAACAAGAACAGAAATGATCCAGCTCCTTAGAGAGTCATCGGCCCAGCTCTGTACATTGTTCCAACCAATTTTAATACATATATGTAGTCTTTTATCCTTCACTGATCAAATAGCTATATTCCTCCCCGAATTATGTTTACCAATTAAACAATTCTTCAAATATTACAAATATATATTTTACTTTAACAGATGACATTTGCTATAAAATCAAAATAGTATAATTAGTTGCCTGTAATAAAATCATCCCCCACCAAAAAAACCACACACACAACTTGCTGATGAATTGTGGAAATTATGATTTGCTACAAAAATAGTGGAATTGCTATTTATTCTTTTGTAGCGTGTTAATATATATACTTATATTTTATTTTTTTCATTATTTTACTATTGTTTATGCCAGTTGCGTAACAGCGATCGTTTTCTTTGTGTTACATTGCGTATGCCAGTTGCGTAACATCAGTCATTTTAATTGTAGTGTTATATTTATTATGTCAGTTGCCTAAAAGCAATTGTTTTCCTTGTACTGCTATACTGCTTATGTCAGTTGCGTAACATCAGTCGTTTTTACTGAAGTGTTACATTGCTTATGTCAGTTATCTAACAGCAATTGTTTTCCTTGTATTGTTGTACTACTAAAGTCAATTGCTTAACATAAGTCAATTTTATTGTAGGGTTACATTTCTTATGTCATTTGCCTAACAGTAATCGTTTTATGGCTTATGTCAGTTGCGTAACATCAATCATTTTTATTGTAGTGCTATACTGCTTAAGTTAGTTGCGTAACAGCAGTTGTTTTCCTTGTAGTGTTACACTGCTTATGTCAGTTGCATAACATCATTGTCTCTGTTGTAGTGTTACATTGCTTATGTCAGTTGCGTAAAATCAATCATTTTTATTGTAGTGTTACATTTCTTATATCAGTTGTTTAACATCAGTGTCTTTATTGTAGTGTTAGATTGCTTATATCATTTGCGTAACAGCAATTGTTTTCCATGTAGTGTTATACCACACGTAGTAAAGCAGCACTACTCATGTGTACTTAGTTAAATGCTGGCGCTTGTCATTTGTCTTGAGTGTCAAAAGTGGGGAACCCATTCTCCCGATCAAATAACTGAGAAGTTGGTCTCCGTGAAGTAAGTTTACCGCTTCATGGCTCGATAGTTTGGTAGAAACTTGGTAAAATGCTCGGGCCGATCGTGAACCTACCGGCCATGTAGACTGGCTGGCTGGCTGATGTAGGCGCCGGGGCGTGGTTGTGTGTGCGTGTGTGTGTGTGTGTGTGTGTGTGTGTGTGTGTGTGTGTGTGTGTGTGTGTGCGTGCGTGTGTGAATGAGTGTAGGGGAGGGGTAGAGGATGGAGGAATTGTAGTGCATCTTTGTGGTTATTAGCTTTGATGCAAGAGTATGGGTCAGATCTTCGTTCCACCTGCCCGGCGTGTTGAGCCTCTTGGTGTGAGAGCGAGGACCGATTGTTTAGAGAGGAGTTTCTGTTCGTTTTTTCACAGATTTGTGGATTTTGTTCGGTGTTAGTTTGCTGAGAATTTTAAAATGCGGTAAGTTGAATCTAAATTGACACTTCACCAAAGTGTCACAGAATTATAACTTTATTTTTTTAAAATTGTCTTCAATCCCTGGTATTTTAATACTCTTGGAATGATAGCAGTTTGATTGTTTACAGGAAGAAGATTGGATGAGGGTATAGATAGAAGAGTACTGCAGAGGTAGAGAGGAAAAATTTATAAGATTGACATTTATATTTGGTGGTAGATAAAGCATTAATACACAGATATACAACAAAGGTAGAGAATAAAATTATAAGATTGGCATTTATATTTGGTGGTAGATAAAGCATTAATACACAGATACCATGATAGGTGGAGTGCTACTGCTAGTAGAAAAATATGGTGATAGGTAGAGTGTTAGTACAGAGATATAATGACAGGTAGAGCACTAGTATTTAAATATGATGATAGGTAGAATGTTGGTACATTGATATGGGGACATGTAGAGCATTAGTACATAGATATGGTTAAAGGTAGAGTGTTAGTATTTAGATAGGTTAAAGGTAGAGTTTTAGTACATAAATATGGTAATAGGTAGAACATTAGCACATAAATATGGTGGTAGATAGAGCACTAGTACATAGATATGGTTTTAGGTTGATAGTGATAGGTAAAGCATTAATACACAGATATGGTGAAATGTACTTAGTACATAGATATGGTGATAGGTAGAGTGTTGGTATAAGATTTGCTGATAGTTACTGTGAATCCACTGCCAGTGCCACCTAGTTAATGGTTATTATTATTATTTATTAATTAATCATCTATAACTTATTACAAATGATGAGAATATTAATTATGTTATTAATAATTCTCCAGCAGACACCATTTGTCTCTCTCACTTGGCAGATATGCAGCCTCTGTAAACATTCTCTCTCTTCCACCACATTATAGAATTAAAGACAAATATTTACTGTCAGTGTCACACAATATTTCCATTGATGGAAAACTCCTTCTGTAAGTGCAAATATCACTCCTGGTTAATTGCTCACAAAATAAAAGGCAAGAAGGAAAAAACTCTCAACAACAGTAATTGCATGGATGAAAATTATGTCAGCTTCTTAACCCTTGCCAACTCTCTCTTATCACATCTCACTTTTCCCAGCCACTCCTTATTTGAAACACTTTAAGGTCAGTCTCATTATTGATCAAATCATTTGTGTGTGTGTGTGCATGTTTTATTTTTAATCTTCAGATATGTATGTGTGCATTTCTTTCTTAATGCACAAACCTGTAAAGTGATTAATGTGCCAAGACATGCTGTTCTTATAAAAATGATGTAAGACTAAGACTTATAATAACACCTCTAGTATTCTTTTCACTAGGCACATTTTTTAGCATAATTTGAACACTTCATTACTTTCAGAGTGTTACTGCTGAAAGATGGCTGGGGAAAAAATAGGTGAATTATTATTTTGCACTTCTTTTTTTTTTTTTTTTTTTTTTTTTTTACATTTTTTTCACTTTGTGGTGCATTTTATTTTTATTTTTACATTCTTTCACTTTGTGGTACATTACTTTATTTTTATTTTTACATTCTTTCACTTTGTGGTACATTATTTTATTTTTAATTTTACATTCTTTCACTTTGTGGTACATTGTTTTATTTTTATTTTTACATTCTTTCACTTTGTGGTACATTATTTTATTTTTACATTCTTTCACTTTGTGGTACATATTTTATTTTTATTTTTACATTCTTTCACTTTGTGGTACATTATTTTTTATTTTTTGACATTCACCTCTTGTGTATCAGTTGGTTTGGATATTGTTGATGCATGAAATTATTAACAATATTAGTGAAAAGTGTTATCTTGAGATGTGTTCAGACTGAGGGTGTCACGGATGAGCCCAAGACATGACAATGCCCAGTGCATTTAGTATTGATAAGTGTCATTAATAAGGAAGGCTTATGTTTCCTGTATCCTTTGGCAGTGACAAATATACTAACAACAAGAGAATGGTGGGGTGTTATCAGTGTATGTTTTGTGCTTGATTTGGAATTCTTTACTGAAATCATCATGGACAGTCCAGCAGCATAATTGATTCAGTAAATATGCTTGCTTATTTCAAGTTTCATAATGTTATGCTTGTGGTTTCACTGAAACTATACCTTAAATAAGTGAACTTTCTCTTTTTCTCTCCCTTCTTTTTAAGTGTAAGTAAATACCTATACTTGGATTTGTTAAATTATGTATTAGAATGTTGTGTGGCTGACTCTTGCATGTCAGATGAGTAAACTTTGCTGATATTGTTGTCTTATATACAGAATTCATTGCTCAGTGGCAATTTAAAATAAACAAAAAAATATTTCAAAATTTCAAAAACATTTCAGACCGAATGCTTGAACATTTTCTTTACTGTCAGAGGCTATCACATTTTATTTCTGCATAAATCAAGTGAGAGAAGACAACAACATTATAGGATTTTCATTTTTTAAAAATATTTATTTGCAAAACGTTTTAAATCTTATTAGTTATAATCTTATATGCAATAATGTGATCAAATTTGCTTTAATTATGCTTTGCATTAGTTGCTGCAGTTTATTGCTGAGATAATTGTTGGAGCATGCAGATGTATATAATGATATACAAATGTAGTTTTCTGTGCATAAAGGGTATCTTTGAACAGAAACCTGAGTAAAGTTGAAAAGAAAGTGTATGTATCATTAATTGTAACACCAGCAATTACTAAGTGCCTGAGTGTTGGGAGAGAGAAATCTTCATCTTGAGAGTAGTTGTACTTACGACATGAACACACTTGTCAGTGTTACTTAAGTTTCAGTGGGTTAGGAAATGCACCATTTAAAGCAGGATAAGAATGTGGCTGCAAATTGAGGCCTTGATTTTTTCTGGGAATAGTAAACAAATATAAAGAGTAATATAGGAAGAATTTCAATGCCACTAAATCTAGTAAACCCTCTGCTTCCACTGAAACCCTCTACAATGAACCTTTTACATCCACAGAACCCCTGCACAGTGAACCCTCAACTCTCCCTCATGTTCTTTAAACCTCTCTCTTATATCATTTAACTGTTACACACACAAACACACACACATACACACACACACACACACTCATTCAGACACACCAGCTAAACTTTCCTCATCTAGTAAACATTCCATTATCGACTAAGTCCTCCCCATTCTCTAAACCCATCTAGATCCATTGAATCCCTTAACATTCATTAATTGAACCTTCAGCAATCCACTATCACATTCTTTAACACCACCAACACCACATTCATTAAATATCTGCTACATAACCAGTATGCCCATTCTCAGTACTCAGTATTTGCCTTTCATATCCAGTAAACACTTCCCAGTATTTACTAAATTCCTCATTTACTAAACCATTTATCCCTGTCCACTGATCCCCCATCTCACCCACTGCACTCACATGTCTACTGAACCCCATCTCATCCACTAAACCATACACACCTCATTCACTGAACTCTCATGTCTTCTTCACATAATTTTTCATACCCACTAATAACTCTCCCTCCCACCATTTATGCTCTATCCCAACATCAACTGATCCATCACACCCTCTAAACTCTTCACATCTACTGGCCTCCACATCCACAAACTCTGCACATTGACTTATCTCACACATCTACTTAATCTTATACATCTAGAAACCCCCTTCACATTGACTTATCTCACACATTTACTTAATCTTATACATCTAGAAACCCCCTTCACATTGACTTATCTCACACATTTACTTAATCTTATACATCTAGAAACCCCCTTCACATTGACTAATCCCTTCGCATCAACCAACTCTTTCACATTGATTTGACTGACATATTTACTAATCCACTTCACACTGACTAATCTCACACACCTAGAAAACCCCTTCACATAGACTAATCCCTCACATCTAGAAAACCCCTTCACAATGACTTATCTCATGCATCGAGAAAACCCCTTCACAATGACTTATCTCACACATCTAGAAAACCCCTTCACAATGACTTATCTCACACATCGAGAAAACCCCTTCACAATGACTTATCTCACACATCGAGAAAACCTTCACCATATCCACCAACCAACTCTGACCCTCCACAACCACTAGATCCTTTCACACTAACTAACCTCTCATATCTCAAACTAAGCCCTATATGCACTAAGCTTTTCATATCCACACTGACCCTCTACAACCATTAGACCCTTTCATTTTCACATCAACTAACCCTTTTCACAGTGACTAACCTTACACATGTAAAAATAAGCCTTCTTCCTATCCATAGGACCCTTAACAGCCACTAAATCTTTTACATGCAAAAAGCAGAGCACTGCATTATGTATTTCTGTATATACATATTTTACATACTACATTTGTAACTGTTTGACTAAAAGAAAACAAATGCTGTGTGGAAATGAAGAGAGAGAAGTAACAAAGTATCTTGAACACCAAAAAGAACTTATGTATCAGTAAGGTTAGCTTAGCCAGTAGTTGTGGGGCACCCCACCCCCACCCCCATAGTGGGGCTGTAACAAAGAGCTAGTAAAGCAGGTGCAGATTTGTCCTCTAAGCCATCTACTTATCATCTTTGTGGTGATGGATTGATGGTGACTTTGACTCTGTTATTTGCTAAATGAAAACTGAAATTATAGTCATTTAACACTAGCATTGAAGTATGAACTTGAAAAAGGCACAGTCATTACCACAGTTAACATAATATATATGCAAATAAAACGCACACACACACACACACACACACACTCTTAATCCACACCATTTCTAATCCATACCTGACCTGCATATGCTGAATACATTGAGTCTTGAATATATAATTCATTTCATACTTTTGGGTTAGAAAGACCCCCAAAGTATATCCATACACAAACATAACAGTCATTTGTTTGTTTATTTTATTTTTAAATGAATTAAAGTTTTGGTTACTGATTTCAGAAAATATTTTGTATAATTCTTTGGTGATGATGATTTTATTGGAGTTAAATTCCACAATAATTTAAAATTCAGTGAAACAGTTTGATGAGCCTATTAAATAGAATAATTTCATCTTTTAACATTTTGATGTTTTATCAGATTTCTCCACCTATTATTACTTAACCTGTCTCAGTATCAATGTTTATTATTTAGATATGTGTTGTTTCTGTGGCTTTTTTGTGTGGTGGGTTGCTTGAAGGATTGACATTTTGAGGAAAAGTTTTCATGTGGGGAGAGTTTTTTCTTGCTTTAACGAAAATAAAGAAACTTTATTACTCAATGTATAATTTATTTTATCAAGCAAAAATATGTTTCCATCTCGCTACCTCAATACTTCAGAAGCATATACATGAATAACTTATGATAAGATGTTGTAAAAATAAAACAATTGTATATTTTCTTTAAGTTGTTTTAGTAATTGTATAGTTAAAAGGAAATGGTACAAGTGGAAAACCCCATCTTTTATTACAAAAGTAGAAAAGAACAATTAACTCATATAATAAGTTCACATGTAACTGAATTATCTTCTTCACACTACACATCATACATTATTACTAGACAGTACACAATTACTGTAACTGGCTGAGTTTGACATTGTCAAAGCTCATCTTCGTGACATTCAAGAGGGCACAGCTTTAAAGAAAGACCCATTATACACTTTACCACCAATATTTCCGTAGCTATCTTAACATAAGTGATATGCAGCTTTTGTATAGTTTCTCATCCACAAAGAGCACTCATTTGACGCATTTTTATTACAGTTATATATTCAGGCCTGCTTATTACTGGTAATGATTGTTGTCTTGTTTAGTTATTCAGGACCAATCAATTATGTTAAATATTATGACAATTACTGATGTTAAGAGTGCTGTCTTAATGCTCAATTTTCTGGAAAATTTCTGTGAGAGATTCTGCTTTACACTAGGTGCACAGCTTTAAATTGAAATTAACATTTGATAGATCATTGCAGTTTAGTAGTGTTCAAGATTATCTTTTTCATTTTGATTTAAGAAACCTTTTCCAGTCAGTAAAGCATCCAAACTCCATCACACAGAGTGTGACAGAGAAGGAGAAGAAGACCCAAGAGAACGAGAAGGAGAAACTGAACAATAAAGAAAAGGAAAACGAAAAGGAGGCAATGACTGTGTCACATGCAAGATTCCAGTACTACCAGCAGAATTACTGCCTTGTGTTAATGTCAGGACTTTTTGGATGTCGATGGCATCGATACCAACAATCTACACGAAACAATAGAAAGGTAAAATTGCATTTGTTCCTGAAAGCGTGAGCTGTTTTATATTTTTAAGGGAAACTCCTTATAAAATAATTTTAGAAACTCTTAAAGACTCTTTATTCACTATTTTTGTATGTTTTTATTTTTCATTCTTCACAGCTTGGAGAGTGCTAAATATTATGTTTCATTGCTGTTAATTTTTACCATTCTTAAATATCTCCTTGGTATTTTTAGTGTTGCATTTTATTTTTAAACAAGATAAAAGTATTTATTGTTTTTATAATAAAAATGCATTTAAACAGGAATCTATCTTGCTACAATCACTACACCTACCACCACCATTACTAATCCTCTTTATTAAGCATCATGCTGGATTTTGAATTTAATTGTACTCTAGCATACTGTCATTGTCAGAATGCCTAAGCACATTTATATTTAAAGGGATGGTGTGATATAGCAAAGATGTTTGAATATTCCACACTTTATACATGTATACACACACACACACACACACACACAAACACTCTTTCATCAAAAGGCATGATTGTACATTAATGTATTAGTTTTATTTGTTTAAGAATGATGCAGGGAATGCTTTTAAATGACTGTTTTGTGTTTGCATGCATAGTTGCTTTAATTTGAAAATTTGTGCACAGCTATGAATAGAGAGCAGTTTGAAAAAAATTGCTAACCAATACTTACAGGTTTTTATTTTATTTATTGATTGATTGATTTAGGGTGGGAGGGGGCATGCTTTTATTTATTTAATTTCTTGTCTGTCATATTTTTTGTTTTGTTTCTTGTTATTTATTTAATTTCTGGTGTGTCATGTTTTGTTTCATTTCTTGCAGAAGGACTTGTTTTGGTTCACGTTGCTGACCTTGACCTTTCTGTACATTCTCTTCTATTTTTATTTTTGGCTCATAGCTGAGAACGACTACAACTACCTTGAATGGTTAGTAAACATTTCAACAAATTTCTTTGCACTTAGTTATATTTGGGGATCATTTAGTCTGTCATTCATAGACTTGACTTTGTAAGAATGCATGTAGTTTTGCATAAGTTTATTTTCTTTGGATAGATGATTAGATCTTTGTATCTTCACATATATGAATTTATCTTTGTGCATGCATCTACATATCTGACCTTGCACTTGAAACAAGTTCAAAATTACAATGTAAGAGTATCATTTGAATTCATTTCATTCAGTCTGATTGGACTCTCCATAATAATTCTGAAAAAAGCTGCACTTTGAACTGAGCAGTGAAAGGGATTTGAGAATTCTCTCTTTCCTAATTATCTATAATTTTGAATCATGTACTTCATTTTATTATCCTTTGTTTGTACTTCATTATATTATCCTTTGTTTGCAAACAGGAATGAAGTGTTAAACAACAAATTAAGAGAATGTAGAGACACATTTGCCAATGAAAGTATACACAATAAAGCCTCTACTGGCAGGGGGGGGGAGGGGAGGGGGGGATGCTATTGCCTTTTCTGCCATTTATTACAAAAGATAATTAATGAATAAAGAAGTGCAATTTCTTATAGTACTTTAAGAACTGATTCCCAGAGTGATCTCAAATTATGGGCTCCACAAGGTCTTTGGATGAACTTTGACCAGCGATGTTAGTAATAATATTTGTGAGATATATTCATGGAATTAGTTTTTTCCCCAATGAGTAAAACATACTGACTTGATAATATCCTGAAGACTGTTGAAACCAATTACATGCAATTTAACTGTACTTAACTGTATGTGAACTTTAATTCTGAAAACTGTTACTTTTCAATTGTAATGCAGTTAAATGTATCAATTAAAGTGTATTTCATTATTTTACCCCAGAACCATATCAGTGATTCTAACCTCTGCAGTAAAACTGAATGAAGTATACATTGCATTCCAGTCTTCTTTGCATGAGTAGTATGACCTCTAACTTCGTATTCCCTTGTAAATCTATTTAGTTTTGCATTCATTTTCAGTCTCTTGTTTTGTCTCATTATGGTGTTCTGTGTCATATTAAAATTATTCTGGTTGTATAGAGAATATAAAGATGGTACACTGTAAAGGGCAGAATATATATTAATTCTGTGTTGCTAAGAGAGCTACTAAATGACTAACAGCACTCCAGTAAGGTATGGACAAGGGTATATTTATTTTATTTTAAAAAATTAAACAACTTTGAACAGTTTTCAAGTTCTGTAGTCTTTATTTTACTTTAAATGCATTTTTTTCTCAAAACGACTTTATTTCTGGGTTGAACAACACCCCAAGGCAACTTTTGAATAGTTATAATTATTCCATGTTCCTGAAATTTGGTATACTAGTTCCTCATTCATACAGTTAAAAATGTACACATGGATGAGGAAGGATAATATTTGAAACTATTCTTTACTGGACAGCTACAGGAATATATATCTGGCACACTTTTACCTGAAGAGGTACAAATGTATTTTTGGAGTGGTTCTTTTCAAGATAGAAAAAGATATATATATATATTAATTTATTCTTTCCTGGAAATATATATTTATATTTCAAGATTTACTGACTTGGCTAGATATTTGGGACCATGAGATATGCAATTATACATTTGAGCTATTCTTACATAATTAGATGCAAATATAAATTTGAGCTATTCTCATGTGGCTAGATCAAATAATAATTTAAGCTATTCTTATCTGGCTATGTATGAATATAAATTTGCACTATTTTTATGTAGCTAGATACAAATATAAACTTGAGCTATTCTTACCTGGCTATATAAATGAATATAAATTTGAACTATTCTTACCTGGCTAGATTCTGAGGGTCATTGTCACAGGAAATGAGGGACCGAAATTATATTTTATTTCATTTCATAAAAAAAAACCGCTAACAAAACTAATTGAAGTAATCCGAGTTTTGTTATTTTTCGTATGTAGCATGTAAATTCCAGTAACGGTCACCTAAGATCTCTTTAGTAGACAGACGTTTGTGACGCAGTGTGTGTTAATTATCATGTCATATTGAATATATATATTAGTTTATGAAAGATATGTATATTAAATAAATTGGGACAACTGCGCAATACCGTCACATGTTGTTGACGAGTGAAATGGCCAGTGCGCATTAGAATTGACCACAGAAAAGCGTGCATCACGATTACCACTATATATCCAAGGCAAAAATCATGTCACAGGACATAGCTTCTGGAAGTTTTGGAAGCCTTCAGTGAGAGCTATATAAGAGGCAAAATGAAGACTTTATTCTCAATGTTGAAAACGTCGATTCGTCTGAAGCCAGTCTAACTTCACGTATGAATTATCTCATGTACAGAGATTTCATAAAGGAAAGCTGCAAAGATCTCTTTCCATCCGTTTTCCATCCGTCTGATGCCATATATTGAGTAACGAGGCAAAATTACTCAGTATAACTTTTGGCAAAGTGGAAAGTTCACTGTCCAAGAAAAACCCGATGCATGCGACGCTGGTTGTATGCAGTTAACGACACGAGAGACCAACTTGTTCTCCCCCCTGTCTGAGAGTTCGGTTGGACAGATCTATCCCGCTAATTGAGAGGCTAGCACCGCGATCGTCTCACAGACAATCCGGATTTCTACACTCAGTGTAATGCGACGACACATCCCACTGGACGACTCCACCCGATAATGCTAAACGTCGTTGGGATGTCCGTTTCCACGACAACCGGTACAACGATAATTATCGAGGCTGACAACAGTCAGCTAAATTTCAGATTTCTCCCCAGTGATAATCTGAAAGTGGTGCCTAGATTCTGCAGAATCTTCACCTGTAATGCGACGCCTCAATTGCGTCCCGTCTTCACTTTGAAGTGCCGCTTATGAGTGACGTGTGAGATTACGTCATCTCCTTGGAACTCTGACATTAATAGTGAGTAATAATTCGCACGGCTAACGCGCACATACTTAAGTCTAGGACTCTTAAGAAAATGAACACTATTATATCGTTTGCAAAATAAGAACTTTAATGTTAAAAGTAATGCTTATTTTACATGTAAACTATTGTTAAAGCGGCCACATTTGCCGCATAAGAATTGTGTAATTAATCTTTATTTTATATTTTGAATTTCATCATTTTCATCTCCCCTTATTTCCCACAGAGTGTATGACATTGGAAAGTTGAATGAATGATTAATCACTGTGCGAAAGAGTAGTCCCCCTTTTAAATCGGGAAATAAATAACCTGATTTAAACATCTTTCAACTCTCTTGTTATTCATAATTTTTGAGAGGGACGAAAGAATTTGTACTATTGTTTTGCACCGTTCGTCTGTTCGTCATTTATTCACATTTATGATACACACTCACAACACACACCGCCAATAAAACGTTCCTTGGCATGACATTAATAAATTGGACCCCATCCAAACATCAATGGTGTATGTCATGTGTGTCTATGTAACAACTTGACGCGACGTAGTACTGGCACACGTCACGGGCTTTTCTTGGAGGTGCACCGGAGCAGGCCAAAAATAGACTTCACCCCTTGCATCTCTAACTTCAGCTCGGGTCGGCTTGTAACGAGCCCTCCCGTTTTGTGACATCTGGTGACCCTGACGTGACCACTTCGCAAAACTAACCAAGGCACATTACTTTTCAAAGTTTGACATGTGCAAAGGGTACTGGCAACTGTCAGTTGCTATTGACGACAGACCAAAAACAGCATTCCCAACTCCGCTAGGCTTATTTCAGTTTTGCCGACTACCGTTCGGACTAGCGAACGCACCCGCAACATTCGCGCGCTTCATGCGAAAATTACCGTTAGAGAGCGTTGACGCATTGAATTTCTTTGATGACATACTGGTAGCAACAGGAACATGGGACCAACATTTATCCTCAGTGGATGGTCTACTTGACATTCTCGAGCGCCATAAATTGACCGTGAAACCCACCAAAGTACGCGCGGGCTTTCGAGAGATTGAATTTCTTGGCCATATCATAAGTGACGGACAAATAGGCCCAAATCTAGACTTAACTGCAGCCATTCGTGACATGACCTTACCGACTACAAAGAAACAGGTCAGGGCAGTTTTGGGGCTAGTGGGGTACTACCGAAAATTTGTCCCAAACTTCAGTACGCTTCTTAAACCACTGACGGACTTAACTGGAAACAAACAACCCACGAAAATACGATGGACGGCAGAGTGTAGCACCGCCCTCGAAAAGGTGAAGGACATCTTGACCAGTAAACCCGTCCTACAGTTACCAGACTTTGACAAGAGATTTATTGTCAGGACCGACGCATCAGACGAAGGCCTCGGTGCCATACTTCTCCAAGAGACAGATGACGAATACCTACCGGTAGCATACGCGTCTAAGAAACTGTTAGATCGTGAGACACGGTATTCTACGATTGAAAAAGAATGCTTAGCAATCGTATGGGCACTCAAGAAATTTAGTGCATATCTGTACTCTAAACCATTCATCCTGCAGTGCGATCATAAGCCGCTTACATATCTGCGCACTAGCATGTACGATAACGCTAGGCTAACTAGATGGACACTCCTGCTACAGGAGTATAGCTTCGTTGTCGAACACATCGCGGGCCGAGAAAATTCGGGTGCCGATGCATTATCCCGGCATGCCATAACCGCGATATAAACAAGAGAGAGGATAGTCTCTCCACAGATGTGCATATAATTCCTGTGGGGACTATCGTGTGAAATAAAATTTTTTTTTGTTCCTATTTGATTTCCACTCTGTGAGCTCCAATCAATTTTAAGAAGGGGGTTGTCACAGGAAATGAGGGACAGAAATTATATTTTATTTCATTTTAAAAAACCGCTAACAAAACTAATTGAAGTAATCCGAGTTTTGTTATTTTACATATGTAGCATGTAAATTCCAGTAACGGTCACCTAAGATCTCTTTAGTAGACAGACGTTCGTGACGCAGTGTGTGTTAATTATCATATTGAATATATATATTAGTTTATGAAGAATATGTATATTAAATAAATTGGGACAACTGCGCAATACCGTCACATGTTGTTGACGAGTGAAATGGCCAGTGCGCATTAGAATTGACCACAGAAAAGCGTGCATCACGATTACCACTATATATCCAAGGCAAAAATCATGTCACAGGACATAGCTTCTGGAAGTTTTGGAAGCCTTCAGTGAGAGCTATATAAGAGGCAAAATGAAGACTTTATTCTCAATGTTGAAAACGTCGATTCGTCTGAAGCCAGTCTAACTTCACGTATGAATTATCTCATGTACAGAGATTTCATAAAGGAAAGCTGCAAAGATCTCTTTCCATCCGTTTTCCATCCGTCTGATGCCATATATTGAGTAACGAGGCAAAATTACTCAGTATAACTTTTGGCAAAGTGGAAAGTTCACTGTCCAAGAAAAACCCGATGCATGCGACGCTGGTTGTATGCAGTTAACGACACGAGGGACCAACTTGTTCTCCCCCCTGTCTGAGAGTTCGGTTGGACAGATCTATCCCGCTAATTGAGAGGCTAGCACCGCGATCGTCTCACAGACAATCCGGATTTCTACACTCAGTGTAATGCGACGACACATCCCACTGGACGACTCCACCCGATAATGCTAAACGTCGTTGGGATGTCCGTTTCCACGACAACCGGTACAACGATAATTATCGAGGCTGACAACAGTCAGCTAAATTTCAGATTTCTCCCCAGTGATAATCTGAAAGTGGTGCCTAGATTCTGCAGAATCTTCACCTGTAATGCGACGCCTCAATTGCGTCCCGTCTTCACTTTGAAGTGCCGCTTATGAGTGACGTGTGAGATTACGTCATCTCCTTGGAACTCTGACATTAATAGTGAGTAATCATTAGCACGGCTAACGCGCACATACTTAAGTCTAGGACTCTTAAGAAAATGAACACTATTATATCGTTTGCAAAATAAGAACTTTAATGTTAAAAGTAATGCTTATTTATATGTGAACTATTGTTAAAGCGGCCACATTTGCCGCATAAGAATTGTGTAATTAATCTTTATTTTATATTTTGAATTTCATCATTTTCATCTCCCCTTATTTCCCACAGAGTGTATGACATTGGAAAGTTGAATGAATGATTAATCACTGTGCGAAAGAGTAGTGCCCCTTTTAAATCGGGAAATAAATAACCTGATTTAAACATCTTTCAACTCTCTTGTTATTCATAATTTTTGAGAGGGACGAAAGAATTTGTACTATTGTTTTGCACCGTTCGTCTGTCGTCCATTTATTCACATTTATGATACACACTCACAACACACACCGCCAATAAAACGTTCCTTGGCATGACATTAATAAAGTGGGCCCCACCCAAACATCAATGGAGTATGTCATGTGTGTCTATGTAACAACTTGACGCGACGTAGTACTGGCACACGTCACGGGCTTTTCTTGGAGGTGCACCGGAGCAGGCCAAAAATAGACTTCACCCCTTGCATCTCTAACTTCAGCTCGGGTCGGCTTGTAATGAGCCTAACCCGTTTTGTGATATCTGGTGACCCTGACGTGAAGAACTCACGGCTATGGGTAGAGAATTCGGTTATGAAAAAGCCGACTTAAAGAAATACGTGGATGAGGAGATAGCTAAATGGTATGTTGCGAAAGAAAATGAGGCGAAAGAGGTGAGAGAGCTAGAAGATAAGAGACAGATAGCTAAGGATTTAGAGATGCGAACTTTGAGAGAGTTAGAAGATAAGAGAGAGTTAGCTAAACAGCTAGAGATGCAAAACCTGAGAGAGCTAGAAGAAAAAAGAGCGAAAGAGGCTAGAGAGCTAGAAGAAAAAAGAGCGAAAGAGGCTATAGAGCTAGAAGATAAGAGACAGTTAGCTAAACAGCTAGAGATGAAAGACCTGAGAGAGCTAGAGGAGAAAAGAGCGAAAGAGGCGAGAGATCTTAAAGAGAAAGAAATCCAAGATATGAGAGAAATAGAGTTATTAAAGATTCAGTCAGCTAGGGATTTAGAAGATAAAAGGCAGGAAGTAGAAGAGAAAAAGCTTAAGTTAAAAGCTAGAGCACACCAGGAACAGCTTGAATTAGCTAAGCAAGAGGTAACAGCTAGAGAGAAGTTGTTAGATGGGACTGCTAAGCAACAGGCCGAATTAAATAAACCCCGTACACGGCTAGCTTTCTTTAACCCTGAAGTCGAGACGATTGACGAGTTTTTGACACGCTTTGACAGTTTCATTGCCAACTTTAATTACACTGACATTGAAAGGAAACAACAACTCGGTCAAATACTTCAAGGTGAAAGCTCGCGCGCATTTACTGATCTAACGCGCGATCCCGCTATTACTTATGCAGATCTCAAAACGGGTTTGATGCGTACTTTTCAATGTACAGCAGAAGGCTTTCGAAAAATGTTTAGGAGAGCCATACCTAAAGCAAATGACACCATGCAAGCCTTCGGTACCCGGTTACGCCATTATCTTGATAGATGGATTGATTTGACAGACATCCGGAAGACATATGAGGGCCTATTTGATTTGATATTAAGAGATCAATTTCTCCATATTGCTCCGCCTGCAATGACGACATATTTGCAGCGAAATCCCCCGACTAACTTCTGTGATATGTTGAAGCTAGCAGACACGTATAATGATTACCCTGATCCGGTAATTACGAGGAGTGCGCCACGCCCTCCTCTTACAAATCGGCAGAAGTATACACCGAAACCGAACCGACCAACGACGAAATCGGAAAAACCCGAACCGGTGCAACGGACATATACTAAGTCACAAGACGTACGACGTCACACACGTGACTCCCCACCTATGACATGTTACACTTGCAAAGGGAAGGGGCATAGTTCTCAGAACTGTCCCAGTCCACGTGATGTAAAGGTATGCACCACAGGTGCAACTCTAAAGACCCAACAGGCTACAGTAAACGGAAAAAGAGTCAAAATACTGGTCGATACAGGTGCGTCCATAAGCTGCATAAATGCTAAACTTGTACGCCCTGAACAGTATCTAAGAGGTAGTGTCCGCATTCGATGTGTTATGGGACACCTTAGTACATGTCCAAGAGCCACTGTACATGTTACGTCATCCGTATTCTCCGGTACAGTCACCGCCGCAGTAATAAGAGACATGCAGTTCGGATTCATACTATCACCCGGGCAGTGTGACGCACACACTGATGGCATCTATCCTGTTCTCCCCGTAACCACTAGAGCACAACGGGAACGTAGTAAACAAGGACCCCCAGCTCTAAAGATAGTCGAGAACACATTTCCGCAGTTGACCCCAAGTCAACTCAGTCACCTGCAGCAGGAGGACAAAAGCTTGTCCTCAATGCTAAAGCTGGCACGGAAAAACACTATTACGTCCAGCAAGTACGCAACAATAACGTATTTCCTGAAGGACGGGCTAGCGTTTCGGCGCACCGACTTTAAGGAAAATGATACTAGAAGCACCACGTGTTTATTTACTCCTACACCACTCAGACCGCTGATTCTTAGTTTTGCACACGACTCAATCATGTCTGGACATCAGGGCGCGCGGCGCACTGAGCAGCGAGTTCGTGAAGACTTCTTTTGGCCAGGCCTGAGTAGGGATGTTCGCTCGTACGTTCGTACATGTACGCAGTGTCAACAACATATTGACCGAGGGCGTGTCAGTCGAGTTCCCCTCGAGATAGTACCAACAGTAGAGGAACCATTCCTAAAAGTCGCAGTAGACATTATTGGCCCAATCATTCCCGCGGCTGAAGGAGGATATCGCTATATCCTAACAATCGTGGATTTTGCAACACGATATCCAGAAGCAGTCGCATTAAAGGGCATCACAGCGATCGAAGTCGCAGACGCTTTAATAGACGTATTTTCTCGCACGGGCGTTCCTCGAGAAATATTGAGTGACCAGGGCACTCAATTCACCTCAGCAATGATGGCTGAAACAATGCGTCTACTAGCGTGTAAACAGTTGTTCTCATCACCCTATCACGCTCAGTCTAATGGTGCCGTTGAACGTTTCAACGGTACAATAAAGAAAATGTTAATTAAAATGGCCTCGGAACAACCCGACCAGTGGCCGCGTTTTCTAGCACCATTACTCTTCGCGTATCGCGAACTCCCACAAGAGAGTACGGGCTACTCACCGTTCCAACTACTATACGGCAGACAACCTCGTGGTCCCCTTAAGCTAATAAAAGAAACATGGGTCAAGGGAGACACTGTGACCGATGGTAAAGATGTTCACACGTACGTAGCCGAACTACGTCAACGTCTGACCGAGACATGTCACTTAGCACAGGAAAACATTCGCGAAAAACAACCCCGATACAAGCGAAATTTTGACCGTACAGCTGTGGAACGTAACCTCGAATCAGGTCAGCTCGTGTTACTCTTGCGGCCCACGCATAACAACCGCATGCAAATGCACTGGCGTGGACCCTACCGCGTTATTAAGCGTGTGAAGCAGAACGATTATAGCATACAGATAGGAAATAAGCAGAAAACCTATCACATAAATATGCTAAAGCGTTACTATGAACGCAGCGACGAACAGATACAAAACGTGAATGTCGCACTGATACAATTGGAAGACTCCAATTTCAGAACAGACATGATGTCCGCCGAAACCACGCCTAACCCCGCAGTTACAGTCGATCAAGTCGAGATTGACTCAAACTTAACTGTCGAACAGCGCGACGCAATGTCAAAACTCTTACACAGACATGCGCGCATATTCACCGACCAACCGGGCCACTCAGATTTGGTTGAACACCGCATCAAACTTTTAAGTGACAAACCGATACGCTTAAAACAGTACCCACAGAAATATGAGAGCACAAAGTACATAGCAGAACAGGTGCGTGAAATGCAAAAACAGGGCGTGATTGAACAGTCAATCTCCCCATATTCATCACCGGTCGTCTTAGTTAAAAAGAAAGACGGTACGCTTCGTTTTTGTGTGGACTACAGACAGTTAAATGAGATAACTGAATTCGATGCGGAACCTATTCCAAATCAGGACGAATTATTCGCAAAACTAACTAAGGCACATTACTTTTCGAAGTTTGACATGTGCAAAGGGTACTGGCAACTGTCAGTTGCTATTGACGACAGACCAAAAACAGCCTTTCCAACCCCGCTAGGCTTATTTCAGTTTTGCCGACTACCGTTCGGACTAGCGAACGCACCCGCAACATTCGCGCGCTTCATGCGAAAATTACCGTTAGAGAGCGTTGACGCATTGAATTTCTTTGATGACATACTGGTAGCAACAGGAACATGGGACCAACATTTATCCTCAGTGGGTGGTCTACTTGATATTCTCGAGCGCCATAAATTGACCGTGAAACCCACCAAAGTACGCGCGGGCTTTCGAGAGATTGAATTTCTTGGCCATATCATAAGTGACGGACAAATAGGCCCAAATCTAGACTTGACTGCAGCCATTCGTGACATGACCTTACCGACTACAAAGAAACAGGTCAGGGCAGTTTTGGGGCTAGTGGGGTACTACCGAAAATTTGTCCCAAACTTCAGTACGCTTCTTAAACCACTGACGGACTTAACTGGAAACAAACAACCCACGAAAATACGATGGACGGCAGAGTGTAGCACCGCCCTCGAAAAAGTGAAGGACATCTTGACCAGTAAACCCGTCCTACAGTTACCAGACTTTGACAAGAGATTTATTGTCAGGACCGACGCATCAGACGAAGGCCTCGGTGCCATACTTCTCCAAGAGACAGATGACGAATACCTACCGGTAGCATACGCTTCTAAGAAACTGTTAGATCGTGAGACACGGTATTCTACGATTGAAAAAGAGTGCTTAGCAATCGTATGGGCACTCAAGAAATTTAGTGCATATCTGTACTCTAAACCATTCATCCTGCAGTGCGATCATAAGCCGCTTACATATCTGCGCACTAGCATGTACGATAACGCTAGGCTAACTAGATGGACACTCCTGCTACAGGAGTATAGCTTCGTTGTCGAACACATCGCGGGCCGAGAAAATTCGGGTGCCGATGCATTATCCCGGCATGCCATAACCGCGATATAAACAAGAGAGAGGATAGTCTCTCCACAGATGCGCATATAATTCCTGTGGGGACTATCGTGTGAAATAAAATTTTTTTTGTTCCTATTTGATTTCCACTCTGTGAGCTCCAATCAATTTTAAGAAAGGGGTTGTCACAGGAAATGAGGGACCGAAATTATATTTTATTTCATTTCATAAAAAAAAACCGCTAACAAAACTAATTGAAGTAATCCGAGTTTTGTTATTTTTCGTATGTAGCATGTAAATTCCAGTAACGGTCACCTAAGATCTCTTTAGTAGACAGACGTTTGTGACGCAGTGTGTGTTAATTATCATGTCATATTGAATATATATATTAGTTTATGAAAGATATGTATATTAAATAAATTGGGACAACTGCGCAATACCGTCACATGTTGTTGACGAGTGAAATGGCCAGTGCGCATTAGAATTGACCACAGAAAAGCGTGCATCACGATTACCACTATATATCCAAGGCAAAAATCATGTCACAGGACATAGCTTCTGGAAGTTTTGGAAGCCTTCAGTGAGAGCTATATAAGAGGCAAAATGAAGACTTTATTCTCAATGTTGAAAACGTCGATTCGTCTGAAGCCAGTCTAACTTCACGTATGAATTATCTCATGTACAGAGATTTCATAAAGGAAAGCTGCAAAGATCTCTTTCCATCCGTTTTCCATCCGTCTGATGCCATATATTGAGTAACGAGGCAAAATTACTCAGTATAACTTTTGGCAAAGTGGAAAGTTCACTGTCCAAGAAAAACCCGATGCATGCGACGCTGGTTGTATGCAGTTAACGACACGAGAGACCAACTTGTTCTCCCCCCTGTCTGAGAGTTCGGTTGGACAGATCTATCCCGCTAATTGAGAGGCTAGCACCGCGATCGTCTCACAGACAATCCGGATTTCTACACTCAGTGTAATGCGACGACACATCCCACTGGACGACTCCACCCGATAATGCTAAACGTCGTTGGGATGTCCGTTTCCACGACAACCGGTACAACGATAATTATCGAGGCTGACAACAGTCAGCTAAATTTCAGATTTCTCCCCAGTGATAATCTGAAAGTGGTGCCTAGATTCTGCAGAATCTTCACCTGTAATGCGACGCCTCAATTGCGTCCCGTCTTCACTTTGAAGTGCCGCTTATGAGTGACGTGTGAGATTACGTCATCTCCTTGGAACTCTGACATTAATAGTGAGTAATAATTCGCACGGCTAACGCGCACATACTTAAGTCTAGGACTCTTAAGAAAATGAACACTATTATATCGTTTGCAAAATAAGA
This sequence comes from Sinotaia quadrata, assembly GCA_028829895.1. Classification (NCBI taxonomy): domain Eukaryota; kingdom Metazoa; phylum Mollusca; class Gastropoda; order Architaenioglossa; family Viviparidae; genus Sinotaia; species Sinotaia quadrata. The sequence goes on along the minus strand of CM054177.1, from coordinate 73,274,490 downwards.
ACTTTAATGTTAAAAGTAATGCTTATTTTACATGTAAACTATTGTTAAAGCGGCCACATTTGCCGCATAAGAATTGTGTAATTAATCTTTATTTTATATTTTGAATTTCATCATTTTCATCTCCCCTTATTTCCCACAGAGTGTATGACATTGGAAAGTTGAATGAATGATTAATCACTGTGCGAAAGAGTAGTCCCCCTTTTAAATCGGGAAATAAATAACCTGATTTAAACATCTTTCAACTCTCTTGTTATTCATAATTTTTGAGAGGGACGAAAGAATTTGTACTATTGTTTTGCACCGTTCGTCTGTTCGTCATTTATTCACATTTATGATACACACTCACAACACACACCGCCAATAAAACGTTCCTTGGCATGACATTAATAAATTGGACCCCATCCAAACATCAATGGTGTATGTCATGTGTGTCTATGTAACAACTTGACGCGACGTAGTACTGGCACACGTCACGGGCTTTTCTTGGAGGTGCACCGGAGCAGGCCAAAAATAGACTTCACCCCTTGCATCTCTAACTTCAGCTCGGGTCGGCTTGTAACGAGCCCTCCCGTTTTGTGACAGTCATGTTCGCATTTCTATTGAAAATGCAAATCACTTGTTTGATTAGCAATTGGGAAACAGTTTGTGAAATTGCATGGACACGTTGCACTGGCACATTACATTAACAGAAGGAATACAGTTGTAATGAGAGGAAAAATATATTTATGAATTAAGTTATTGTTAACTAAACTAATGTAAATTTGTTTAATGCAAGGGATGCTTATTATGCTTCAGTGTTGTGAAAGCTTGAGGTGAATTTGTTAACTGTGTTAACAGTTAAATGCAAGGACTTGGTGGTTATAATTGAGATTGTACAAGTCAGTGATTCTTTTCTTGGTGTTTAAAGTTTTTTGTATTTGTTCATGTGCATATGTGCATGTTTTGTTTGGGCATGTTTATGTTTTGTCTGTGCAGGTGTTTGTATGAGTCAGGGTGTGAAGGTATGTGTGTGTATTGTATGTGTATACACACTATCTCTAAAGGAATGGTTGATAACAAAATGCTGTTGGGCATGAAAATACTGAAGCATTGATTATCTGTTCATTATGCAGGTTTCTCTTTGGCAAATTAAAAAAGTGGATCCACTGGCACAAAATATTGATTGCTCTAGTAAGCACAGCCTTCGCCTACTTCATTATACTCATGGTATGTTTCTTAGCTGTTAATTGTTCTTTCTCCTCAATTATTTCATTTTTCCATGGTCTGTATCTACAAGCTGCTTATAAGAGATTATGCCAATCAAAAAATCATTGAACATGAATATCATAGTCTTCATAGATCATAAATCAAAGACTTTATAATATTTGTGGAGTTTCAAAATATATCCTTGTAGATCTTTAAGTATATCTGTATGTTCTATTTTAGTGACTTGCTCATGAAACTGCCCTTTGATGCTGGTTGCAGGCTTTTGTACAAAAATTGTAAACATTTTGCAACATCTTTATATTTGTTTTTTATAAAAAAAAGCATTGTAGATTAGATACCCATTTTCAAGAAAAAATGTGATTAAGCCATGCATTTCAAAGTTTTGTTAATGGTAGTGAAGGTTATTGAAGTGAAATGCTAATGGATATGAATTCAGTCACAGATGCTATTATTCAAAATATTGAAATGTGGATTGCATAGTATTTAGTACAGACAGACAGACACACACACACACACACACACACACACACACACACACACACACACACACACACACACACAGAGAAATGAATGCTAATGGAAATTACATTTCTCAGTAGATGATTCCTTTTCATCTTTTCACTTTAGTCACAAATGCTGTTATTCAGTATACTGAAGTGTGGGTTGTATAGTATTTAGTACACACACACAGACATGAGTACACACAGGCAGACATGAATGCTAATGGAAGTTACCTTTCCCTGTAGATAATTCCTTTACATCTGTTTTCCTTCTCATCTATAATCTTTTTCTTTTCTAAACTGATCTCTTAGTTTTGTTTGCTTCTTCTGGACCAGACTGTAAATCATTGTTGCAGATGCTTGCTTTGTGTCACTTCCTCCAAGGCCACCAGGTATACATTCATCCTGTCCATATTGTGTTGATCATTTTAAATCTAGCAGCTTGCATTGCAATTACAGTTGTTGTTGACAGCCTGTGGACGACTCAGTGGGAGACCATTTATTTGTCTTTACAGGTGAGGCTTTTTATTATGTAAAATTTATAGTATGAAAACAGTAATAATAACTTTAATACCTCAATTGTTAAATGAATAAATCTCATCATTTAATGAAGTATGACATGCGCTGACTGGTTCCCATGTCTGATCTGATGTGACCATTGCTCTGCATTGTATTATGAACTGGTCAATCAGTTATTAGGTGTGTTGATTATCTCCCTTATAGTAATTGTATAAATCCTAGTGTCCGCATTGGAGTATCAGTCAAGTCTTAAGCTGTTTAGATATAAATAGGGTTAGTTGACCTGCATCTTCTGAACTTTGCTAGCTCAATAAGTGTGAAAAATCAATGTATTTCTCTCATTGAGAGTATATTTTCTTATTTTAAGTTGTGAGTAATTTTTTCCCCTCCCAGAAAGCATCCTTCTTAGTTGTTTGCAGATCAGAATTTTTTTTTTATCATTGTTTGTTTTAGGAAATTGCTTGAGTATTTACATGCCTCTGCTCCCACATTTTGTCATTGAATAAAACTAAATTGTAATACATGCCTTTAAATTTAATCTTTACTCAGAAAGTGAGCTAAAATATCAAACTATAAAACTGGTCATTTAATAGATTGATATTGCTACTCCAGACTCTTCCTTTGTTTGAATGATTCATTTTTTTGTATGCTGATTGATTGCAAACAGTTTTATCAGTAATTTCTTGCTGTACTTTTTTGTTTATTTCAAGAAATGTCTTATTTTGCCAGTTTCAAGTTTAGCTGATAGCTATGGCTTTGAAAAAACAACAGTAAAGTGCTTGTGTTCTGACATTTATTTGGTAGATCTTTTGTCCATTGTATTTGAACATCATTAAATTGTTTCATGAAGATGTGAAAGTCTGTCACATCTCAGCATAAATTTAAATGTATCTATATACATTGAGTTTGCTGGCTTGAATTGTTGGTTTCTTATGCTGATGATAACTGTAGGCTGTAGTTAAAAGAATCGGTAACAGCTCTTTAATTCAAATGATTCATTATCCATGATGATAAAAGCTACATTCTCGTTACCACCCCAAATTTTAAAAAACAACAGTATAAATATAGACAATATCAACTTATACTGCTTGGCTTAATAATTATTTTTAGAATCAGTTTGTGTGCACATTTTGATCAACATTTTTCAGAGAACTTTATTTTATATTTTACATATATGTGCCTTTTGAATATATATGGTATTTTCTCTATCTCTTCTTTCTGTTTTTATGATGGCTCCACTTGGTTTTAAAGGGATTAGGAAAGTGAATGTCAACATGGAAAGCATGCTTTTTACATTTTCAAATTAATTTCTTAAATTACATTCCCATTTGTTTTTCTTATAATGTGAGTATTAAATTAGATTCAAATATAATAATTCTTCTCTGCAGATGATAGGACCTTTTCTGCACATTGGAGCAGTGGTCATAATGACTGGTCTGATGTGGGTTGTGTCACAAATTTGGCTTACACTTTCACGAAAAGGTAAGGTTGTCAAACTCAGCACAAAAAAAAAAGTTAAGCCACTTTTCTTCCATCCTAGTAAGATATTTTAAAAGGATTAGAACTGGATCCATACACTTATTGATAGATAAGGCAACGACTTATTTTGAATTTAAAAAATTAGCCCTTTCTTTGAGAGAACAAAATGCAATTTATGAATTCAAATATATTTTCCTTGATGAACTTTATCAGACATAAGTGATTCCAAAGCATTTAAGCACATCTTCTGAAGCACATTGGACTGTTGGAGAATGGGCTAAACAAAGAAAGCAGTAATTCTAAACATGACTAGCCATCAAATGGACATGCTCTATAATATGCCATTGTCAAGAAAGTTGACTTGATGAGAGAGACAGTGAATGATTTATCAGAGATGACTCATTGTTATCATGAAGAATTAGTTAGTGCTGTATCAGTTTTATTTGACAAGAAAGAACTCAAGTGCACGCGCAAAATTGCTAATATTTATCAAACTGACCACCTTTTCCATATAAACCTGATTGAACATAAAACTGTGGTGCCAGAAACTACATAGTCATGTCTATGAAATTGTCTTGCATGTTACCAAAGCAACGTTAGTGCTTATTTAAGGAGATATATATTTCTGTCTCAACAGAGTCATTAGATTACATCACATGAATGATGAAAAAAGAAGACAGTTATAGATAGTTGCAAATTAACGTAAGGTTAATGAAATAAAAAAAAGTATGGAGATGGTAACTGTCTTTAACAAATTTCTTTTCAGATCATCTATCTTTACACATTCATTTCATGGAAACATTTTTAGTTATTATGTTTATTTTTTTATTTTTTTTAATGCAGTTTGGCAACTGTTGTTCCTGGTAGTTCTAGCCTGCATGATGATACCACTGTATATTGCTCCAATCTTTATTCAGTGCCCTTGCCTGATTTCTGAAACCCATACCATTCCCACCAAGCCAAAAATCTTCAGTCATCGTGGAGCAGAAGGGGTAAGTAATTTTATCCCAGCTCTATGGTGTTCCTCCAGTCAGTGCTAACATATCATTTGATCTGTTTTATAATATAGATTACAAATGTATTGGCTGCCGTCTAATTTTAGCTGCCTTGCAAAGCTGCATTGTGTTTGTTTAACTGTAGTCTTAGTATATGTTTTTTTCACATCAGTATTTTTAATGTAACATTATGTTACATCATTGACAACATAGCATGCTGCTAAATAGGTACATTTCTTCCTCTAAATCTTTTGCCACATGCATGCATACATAAGCATAGTTGTTTAGGTGTTTCATACACAGGATATATTCTTCATTTGTCACTTGTAACTTGGAAAGGAGTTTTATTGTAGATGTATTATTTTGTAATCAGCAACTTATTGCATTTGTACTTTGTACAGTCACAAGTTGATAAGATTAAGAGATGCAGTTACAAGAAAATGAAAATCTATTATAATTTAAACTATGCATTTTAATGGGCATGAAGCCTAAGTTTTTTTCATTTTATTAATAAAGCTTTTAATCTTAATTTGTTACATCTTGGTGATGGAGGTGTCAAACATTTTTTTTTTAAATTTCAAAATCAGTATCTTAATTGCAAGCATTGAAATGGTATAATTCCAGCAGGAACAGAAAGTCTTACATGTTCTTTAAACCATAGTGTGATTTGCACCTTAAGTGCCATTGATGGGGTTTGGTTATACATTAAACAGTACCTGTAGTAGATAAGAAAGTCATAGCATTTCACTAAGTCACTATTTTCATCTGAAGGAGTAGAATGGCTAATTACTATGAGACCCAACTACTTAGATACACACAAACCGGATGCGCATTATCTGTGTGAATGCATGGCATTCTTAACCCGATACACATAAACTGGATGTTCATTATCTGTGTGAATATGTGGTATTCTTAACCTGATACAGACAAACTGGATGTGCATTATCTGTGTGAATACATGGCATTCTTAACCAACATGTACTACTGAAACTGAAACAATGATTACAAAACAGGTAAGATGCTGGATTTTAAAGGATATTTAATCTGAGGACCCTCAAAAGGAACAATATTATTGGTTGGTGGGGTGGGGGATGTGAAATATCATGCTATTACTCTGGTTGTATATGTGTGTGTATGTTATTTGTGTTATTTTTCAGTAATGTAATGTTAATCTTTTCTAGCATTTGATTAATTACTACTTTTTTCTGCTCACTGTACTTTTTTTTTTTCCATAGTTGGCACCAGAGAACACAAATGCATCATTTTACAAAGCTCTTGAATACAAAGTGTATGGATTAGAGAGCGATGTCAGAATAAGGTAATACTCACTGAACCAGTAAAATAGTAGTAAAATGAATAAAGTGAACAAGTATTTTTCCCCCTTTTCATTTGTTTTCTATATTGCACTTATAATTATTTCCTTTCCTATTTAAAATTCAATGTTTGGATTTGCTTATCTGCACCCTGTGTCCTCTTTAATTCTTTCTCACGTGCACACATTGCAAGCGTATGCTTCTTCATTTAAGTTATTACAAGCTTATGGGCATGCATGGGATGATTCCCTACGAAAATTTGGTGTTAGTAATTCATTAAATAATCCAGATGTTGGAAATAACATCTTTTTAAAGCATTTAATCTAGATTTAGGACACCTACAGACAAAAAAGGCATAGCAATTTATTACTAGTGAAAGATTTGTTTAGTACAAGCATTTTTAAATAAAACTTTTTTGTATTAAAAGATATCTTTCAGTGCACTAGATTTAAAAGACATTTATCTTGATTAAATTCAGATGCAGAGTTAAGTCACTTCATTCCACCAGTTTTTGTCTTATACCCATTCTGTACATAAGAGTTCAAAAGCAAATCACATGTAAATTGTAATGTCCAGATGTTCTGAATTGCAGACTTTAGACCAGTCTACTTCAGAAAGATATTTTCTTTCAATTGTTCTTAGTCATTTAAAATTAACTAAATTAATCAATATTATTATAATTTATAATATAAATTAACTTCCTTTAAGGTTAAGTTTAACAACATCATTTATGAAAAATAGTTTGATTATTATATTTTTTTATCATATGGATAAAGTTATTTAAATAACTTGAATTAAAAATAAAAAGTGCATTCCATCAGATCATGCAGAAATTCAGCAGCCTACCACACTGATAACTATAATTATAAAAAGTATGTATTACTTTAATATTCTTTGAAAGAGTTGGTAGGTTTTAAAAAGAAAATAATATACAAAATAATGTACATATGCTTGTATGATTTTCTTGCCTTGATGGACTTTTTTAAGGGCTTGAAAGTTTCTTATTACAGCTAGAAATCAAAAGGCAAAATTTTACTTTAAAAATAAATTTTAATTCAAGGTACACAACTCTTTTTAGTAGATATTCAAGACAGTCAACTGAAAATGTCTAGTTCCCTCAACACTACACTTGTGTTCATAATGCTGTGCTTCCAATCTTTTTGGTCATGAGTAGTACCCTTATGGATTATTTTTAAATGCATTATTTATGGTTAGATTAACTTTAAAATTACTTTCATTTTACTGCAGTATTAGAATATGCTAACATTATATAAATACATGCATAACTAATGAGGTGAACAAAATTGTATTGTAACTTTCCATGAGTCATACTGTTGGCTTAAATTATAAACAAACAGATTGTGATTCTCTCACTCTCTCCTTTCTTTATAAAATACTTTTGCACCCAATAATAAATATTTTTTTTTAAAACTTATATTACAGTGAGAAAAATGTTTATTAACAGATCATAATGGTTAAGAAAAGTTTATTATGTAAATGCTTGTATTCTTTTTAATTGTCTTCTTCTTTTTTTTTCTTTCAAGTTTTGATGGTATACCTTTTGTATTCCATGACAAAACTTTGAGAAGAACTACAGATGTTGGCAGCATCTTTCCTAGCAGAATGGACAACGATTGCAGTATGTTTAATATGTCTGACCTGAATCAGCTGAATGTTGGCAAATGGTTTCTTGAGGTATCAGATAAAATTTCATGTGTTTTTTTACTAAGCATAGGGTATCTTTAAATAAATGTTAAACATTTTGCTTTGCTTTGGTTATGACACCACTTTATCTTCTCTCTTCCCCTCAGACTACAATTGAGATTTATACTGTTTCAACAGAACATAACAGAACAAAAATGTCTTTCTTCTATGGCTTAAATATAAATATTGGTTAAGTAATTTAGACTCAAACTCACTTTATTCATTGCTGGAAATCTTATTGTCACCTCATTTTGTAAGTTGAGCATGTTTGTAAGAAAGAAAGGAATTTAGAGATAAAATATGCCTGAAATATAGTGCTGCATTAATCTGACGTGCAGAGAAATCACACCTTTTTTCCTTTTGCTCCAAACAGCAGTGACTACTGTACTTGCTTGGTCATGTTGGTGTGCGAATCCAGTGTGGTCGTCAACTTATCAGTAAAATGTGTTGCTGTAAGTTGATTCCTATGAATTCCGTTTGAGCCAAGGTGGCTTGAGTCTAGTCTCATGAATTCATGAAGATTATTTTGAATGTTCTTCGTGGTGTGTTGAGTACTACACACGAAAATTCGAGACATTCCTCCTGATATGCTTAATAGCACGTGAAATTCAGGATGACTCTCTAAGGTGTGCTTGTGGGCTCATCAAGGATTCTGGAACAGTTGTGTAACATGCCTAGCATGGACACGTGAAGAGGATGTCACATGAATAAGAAAGACACTTGTTGCAAACTGCACGATTGTGAATATATGCACTGACAGCCGCCATTTTTAAAAAGGTTATGTTTGTCACAGGGATGAGAAGATATTATTAATTTTTTTTCTCCCTCTCTCTAAGTGGTCTCATACTCTAAACATTAACAAACAGCCAATTTAGTTTTAAACAAAGAAAGGGGTGAAAATGACCATTTTATCAACAACGCAAAAACTAAACGTGCCGGAGAATGAAAAGAGTATAATTAACTTGAGGGAGAACGCTGGCTGACCCTCCAGTGGTCAGGACACCACGCCCATAAATCTGTCAGTGTACCCAGTACATGGGAAGGCTGTCAAGGCTGCTAGGACACCAATTTTATCTGTGAGAAGGGAGGCTCTTGGTTTTGGAAATGTGAACAACTTTTAAGAATCACCACTATAAGATGTTTGGTAGTTTAAGTTGATATTGTATTGTGAAACTACTTATTGAAATAGAATTTGAGTTATTGGAAAGTTAATATTTATATTACTGTAGTTAAATGTTGGTTTGTGTGTACAACCATTTCTTGTTGTGATTAATGTACGGCTTGCCAGGTGGCCATGAGTTGCCATAGTAACTGTAGTTTTAAAATAAAATACGAATAGGACTGTTGCTCTGAGAGTTAGCTAGGTAGGGCAAATGGATACATAAATCACAGGTGCCAACTGGGAACTTGATGCTTGGCACTAATAGAAAGTGGACGGCCAGAGTGTGGCCAGAATGGTCAGAATATTCATCAACACGTACAGTGCAGTGCGGTGCTGGTTGTACGGGGCAGTGCTGGAGGGGGTGTGTTCTAGTCAGCTCAGAGAAAGTGATGTACAAAACTTTGTGTATAAAAAGAGATGACAGAGGCAGAATGGACGAGAAACCTCGAGAATGTAGCGTTTTGTAGAGGGGTGGAAAGACCTTCTATTAGAGTTTCTCCCTGCTTTTTGGATCAGGGACTTTCTACGACTCTGGGAGGCAACCAGAGGGAGAGTTCTTGGACACTGCAACAGAGTGCCAGATGTCTACCCAGCTGTATTTGAAGGCGCGCCGTTCAAGGCCGTCCACAGTTTTAGATGAACCAGTCACACAGAACAGTAATCTCTGGGTTTTTCAAAGACTGTGCAAAGACCGCGGACAATCGATTATTTTCCATGCAGAGATGGATTTCTGATGGATGTCTAATGTTGTCGCGCACGGGATATGTTGTAGAGTGGATAATATTACATAATGGTAGTATTTATCGCTGGAAGCAGCCAGCGGTCATGTGTGTGGCATGCTGCCGAGGAACGGCAAGGTTGGCCGTTACGTAATAAGAAGAGAAGAGACAAGAAACGTGAGAGAAGAGGAGAAACGAAGTTAAGAGAAGTGACGGGATGAAATGAGGAGAAATTGAAGAGAAGAAGGGAGAAGAGAGAACGTAACAAGAGTTGAGAAATTAGGCCTAATGAGAAGCACACGGGAGCGTGAAATTGTAGCAGCCATCGTAGCAGTGAAGACGGCCGTATTTGAGTTCCAGGGAGTGAACCAGTGTCGAGACGTCGACAGTGTTTTTGTGTACCATGAAAACCCCCCAGCACAAGAAGAAAGTGACGATAACTATGTGAGCAGAGCAAGAAGAAAGTGACGATAACTATGTGAGCCCAGCACAAGGAGAAAGTGACAATAACTATGTGAGTAAAAGAAAATTCTAACTAGTGTAGGAAATCTCAGAGCACCTAAACATAAACATAAACTAAAACTTAAAACTAAAGTTTAGGAGTCTTAATTAAGTATTAAACCTAAAACTAAAATAAACCTTAAGTTTAAATCATTGTATATAAGTAAAGGATGGTTTTAAGATTAATGTAAGAAGATATTGATGGAACTGATCGAAGAGGACTTGCAAGTCAAATGACATTGTTTATAGTTGAATTATTGAATTTTGATATGGGAGCAGTGGCTCCAGAACTTATAAATAATGATTGCTATTTTATGATAAATAATGCTTAACGTATTTATTTTGTTTATTTCTTTTATTTTATCTCACCATTCATCCTTCTTTCTTTTCTTTCCTTCTTTCTCCCCCGTTACCCATGGGTGCGAGTGTGGATGGCTGACTGACTAACCAATGTGTGAGAGGAAACCCATAGACCAATAAATTTGAATTTGTACCCTGACATTGAAGCTTTCTCCTGTCTATGGTTTTGAAAGAGTGGTTGTTGTCGTTGTTATACATTGTGTCATCTGTGCCGTCTACACTTCACCCTTACCCGTATGCAAGCACACATGCAAACATGTCAGCAATACGTAACCTACACGCAGAATAAAATTCGAGCCAAACAACCATCTTGGTATTCTGTGTGTGGATTTGTAATAATATTTATGCAAGTCCTACGTGAAGTCGACAAGCCACCACCCTCCCCTCAACAGAGAGAAGGTGGTGTGGCGACAATGTGCATTGACTTTCATTATTTCTTTGAAACTCTACTCTCTTTTCCAAGATGATATCTATAAAATTGATTATATATTTATGTTAATTAACTGCTAATGTCTATGCTAGGATAAACTGAATGATTGTCCATTGTTAATCGAACATTGTTGTTAAGTGATTAAATGTCAATGCTCTTTGAGTATATTCATATGTTGTATATTTGATAGTTGATTTAATAAATTTATTGACCTTCTTACACATATTGATAACATTATATTGGAGAGACAGTGGGTGGATGGGGATTCACTGAATGTAGATTAAAAGACAGATTATCTTTTCTTTTGGTAAGAAGTTTTCTATCTATGGAATATTGTGTGATGATAAATGTTTTTCTTTAATGTTGCGGAAGAGAGAAAACATTTACAGTGTCCACATATTCGCGAAGTGAGAGATGAGTGGTGTCTTTGGGAGAATTATTAATAACAGATTGAGATTCTTATCAGTTTTAATTAGTTATGGATGATTAGCTAATAATAGTAATAAACATAACCGATCACTACGGTGACGTTGGCGTCACACATAGAAACAGGTGTTTACATGGTCATGTACGAATGAATGGTATTTAAAAATGAAACGGTTGATCAGGGAAAAGGTTCATTTTTTTCTGCATTTGCAATATGCAGATTAGTCATAAATAAGTCCATAAGTTTGAATTGATGAGAATTATTCATGACAGTCACTTGTTTTAGGAGGAAAGAATTTTAATATTTGTTTACTAGCATTATTTTGCAGTGCACTGTTTGTGTACTTAAACATTATTCCACTGTGGTCCCATATTAATTTCCATTTCTCTTCTTTTCCTATTCCCTCTCCTCTTTCTTGTCTGATTCATGTTATTTTAAGAACATTTTATAATGTTAAAATGTACTTCAACAAGTTATTTTAAGAATGTTTTATGATGTAAAAATGTACTTGAACATGCTTGTTATTTTAAGAACATTTTATAATGTAGAAATGTACTTGAGCACTGTTTCCACTCTATATAATATTAATGTGGACTCGAGGCCTTATGGATGCAAAGTTGAATCTCTCTCAGTCATCATTTCTGAACTGCAGTGCTTTGTTTTATTTTACACATTTCGTAAAGCTGATTCTCAATGAAAGTAGTACCCTGATTTTTTTGTGTAACTACAGGAGGACCCATATTCCACAGCAAGATATCTGTCTGACAAAGATCGAGTTTTATATGAAAATCAGACTGTACTCACATTGATGGATTTATTACTCATAGCCAAAAGAGCAGATGTGTCACTTATGTTTGATGTGCGGGATCCACCGAGAGAACATCCATTTCACGGGAAAAGTTTTGAAATTGTTAACAAGACCATTGTGGAGTCCGGATTTAACACTTCAAAGGTTGGTTTCAGTGGTCTGCTGATTATGAGCCCGTTTGTTTTAAAATATTTATTATATTAAAATTTAAATTGTTTGGACATGGACTGTTTTTATAATTTAATGTATAAAATAAATATTTCAGAGTAAGAAATCAGCATTTTTTTGCAGAAGTTAATCTCTTCATTTACTGTAAATATTTGGTTCCAGTCTTAGTGAATTGTTTCACCCTTGTATGAGTCTTGCTCCTCTGTTTTAATTTGTACTTGTAGTAATCTCACTCACACTTTAAGTTTGATTACATTGGTAGTAATGTAATCTTGTTCACTCTTTGTACTAGTAGTGATTGAATTTAGTTCATTTTTCACGCTTACTTGCACTGCTGGTAACAGACTTGTTCACTGCTTATGTTCATTTGTACTTGTAGTAATAAAATCTATTCATTTTCATGTTTACAATAGACTCTTCTTCACTGTTTATGTTCAGTTGTACTGGCTGACAGATGGATTTCAGCCTACTCCAGTTGGTGCATTTTTAACATATCAAGAGCCAGGAAGTATTGATGAGCTGAAGACACTAAACCTATCCAGTGTCAATTCAGCCTATTATTTGATAAGCACAGAGCGCATCAGGTATTTGCCTTACCCTTTTTTAATGCTAGCATTTCTTTTTTGTAAACTCTTTCAGATGTTTCCAAAATTTCTTATTAATTTCTTTAGTTGTCCCTTTTATCTCTTCACACAAAATAAGTAAAGGAATTCCTTTATCAGACTTATCAGTTTTAATGTACTTAGTGATATGATCTAAGCCGCATTCAAATCACAAATCATTTTTTCTTAAAAAATATAATTATTGTAGTTTAAGGAATATTTGTATAATTTTGTGTGCATGTTTCTGATATCTGAACAAGTGCTCTCATTAAAATTATTTAAGGAAATTGTGGTGTTGCTTCATGTGGTAATTAGGTTATTTTTGGTAATAAAAGTTGGCATTTTTTTTATTAGGGAATACAGAAACAATAACATCAGTCTCAACATTTGGATCATCGATTCGCCCTGGATTTTCTCTTATTTCTGGTGCCAAGGTGTTTCCTCAGTCACAACACGCCGCATTGACTGGCTCACTCCATTGCAGGAACCTGTGTGGACTATGGTAGGAACATTAATGTAACATTGATGTTATGTAGTAGTGCACCACTTAATTAATGAAGATAATTATTATTATTAATTAATATTCATAACTAATTTCAAGTGATGAGAATATTAATTTTATTTTATTAATGATCCTCCAACAGACACCGCTCGTCTCTCACTTGGCAGATATTTTGGCATTGTAAACGTTTCATAGTTCCATAACATAAAACCACCTTTACAGTCACATAAGGTTTTCTGCAGGTGGAAAACTTCTTACTAAAGGAGAAGACAAATCTGACTTTAATCTGTATTTAGCCAGCTCCGATCCACCACTTCTTTTTCAACATAAGAATATCAATATCCATATGCGTAAGAATGGCAATAAATTTATTAAAAGAAAAAATCAACTATACAAATGACAATGAAACATAATTTGACATCATTATTCCATGAACCCACATTCGGGTAATTATAGTTTACAGTCTCTCTCTACATATATATATAATAATAAAATTAACAGCTATTTATAGTCCAACAATAGAGTCAATAAAAATTGCAGGTTAGTCCTGTCAGATAATAGAAATGGAGTTATTAGAATAATAACCTGGATTAAGTACAGCTTCCATAGTCTTTTCACTGGCCTTTTTAATCATGTCACCAGTGTCACAATGTTACAATGTCAAAATATCCATCTCAGCACATGTTCCTGCCTTGTGCGCAAGGAAATACTGATGTGTCGTTACTCTCAACTGACCTGGCACTCTCTTGCCGTCAGTTTCTTGAGCAGAACACAATCACAATGATTGTATTATCTTCATTGGACTGATGTACTTATTATCCTATCAAAATTAGGGATGTAGCATACTCCCTTATTCTTACAAGCTTACACACTGCAACACTTTTGCAAATTTCCCACGCTTTCCCGGTCACTCAAGTCATGACTAGTAAACAAACAAAGGATAGCTAGGAACTTGAAAGTTGAACTTGAGGCTCCACTTGAGACTCACAGCTCAGGGCTGAACTCACACTCACAGAATGAGACTCAACCACAACCAAAAAGAAGAAGAAATCAGAAGGCTGCTTGCTGACTGCAACATACAATCAAGGAGCAAGCCTTAAGTTTCTTATTCATTACAATATAACTCCATTCTATCTGACACTCCATTCTCAAACTTTCAACATTTCCTGCAATGGTATTCATTAACCCCATGTACATGTGGTACAATCAATACAATGTATCAAACATTGTCACATATTGATACACCACATGATTGTAGCTTAATTCAAACATTTGTAGTAAATAGATCAGCATACATAGTACATCTTTACATAACACACTTAATATATGAAATGTTTCCGAGTCCACTCTTCCTCAATCAGTCAGTTTAAACTCACCCCTCATACTAACAACTGCCTTCAGAGCTGGACTTCTCTCTTTGTCTTCAAATTCAAAAGTGAATAGAGAGCAAAATTCTCTACCTCAAGTAAACTCCTTAAACTCAGCCCATTGGCTAATAAAAAACCCTGCTCACTCAGTTTCCACTAGGTCAGCAAATCTAGAATATTCTTCCCTTAGGCTGTTTACTTCAAACTCACTTTCAAACACCATAAAGAGTGCCCAAGGTTGGGTCACTCTGACAATTTAGCAACTTAAATAACAATTAAAATTTAAAATAGGAAGAGGCAAATTATTTGTCACAAGTAGTAATATTACTGTAATGTTAATGTTAATAATTGTATAACATTTTAGGAATGTTGATGTAACATTAATCATACTAATAAAATTATATTGTACAGATAACATTGCTTTCTGGATTTTAACCTGTCACCATTAAGATCAAGTGTAACTTTGCCACTGCAGATGTTTAAGTTAGAATCACGAATGTTGTATACTAGTGGGTTTGTGCTGGTGGGGAGCATGGTAGGGGAGAGTGAATGGGGTTGCTGCTAGTTCATTGATATATCACTATTTCAAAATGCCACCTCTTTTTGCAAAACTGTTCATAACATTTTATACCTTTTGTTTTTTTTATTTATGCACTCATGATCTATTTATTGTACAATTTTTTTCTCTACAGACATCCAACAACTACTTGATACTGTGGGTGACAGTTGATGTGCTCTCCATTGTTATCACCATTGCTATTTTTATTGTGCAAAGGTTTGCTTGATTTGACATCTATAGGGTTTCTTTACTGGCACCTTTAAAAACTAAGTTGTCTAGCATGTATTACAATTACACCACACAGTTTTAATATTTTTTCTTATTTCCTATTATGTGTAATTCAGTCATCTAAAGGGATGAAATAAAAAAGAAGAAATTTTGTCTTGGTTTTAATACCGTTAACATACAAATTATAGTTGTTCAACAAAAATATCTTTAAATAATTTACATATCAATTTACTTTAAAAAAAAAAATTTCTGAATGTACTGTTTCACTTTTACCCATTTTCTTCTTTATAACTTGATACATATCTGAAATAAAATAATTAAAGCAAAATATTGAGTTTTAAAATAGTTAAAAGAACAAACAATATTAGCTAAACTCTCGTACATTATATATACAGATTAAGTACAAACTACAGTGCTTTGGACAGTTACTCAAACTTTTGAGTCAGTCACAGGAAAAAAATATTATGGCTCAGATATCTGTTCCTAGAATCTGATGTCTGTTCACTTGAATCAAAAGTTCTAATGTTCAACTCTCAGTAACTCTGATGAAATACTGACAGGATACTTGCTTCATAACTGTGGTGAAATAATAAAAACAGAGTACGTATGTGCTGCATGACAGATGTTTTGAAGTAATAATGGCAGGTACACATAAGCTTCATGATAAGTGTGGTGAAATAATAATGGCAGAATATATAAAGGTTTCTTGATAACTGTGGTAAAATAATGATGACAGAATATATAAAGGTTTCTTGATAACTGTGGTGAAATAATAATGGCAGAATATATACAGGTTTCATGATAACTGTGTTGAAATAATAATGGCAGAATATATACAGGTTTCTTGATAACTGGTGAAATAATGATGGCAGGATATATACAGGTTTTGTGATAACTGTGGTGCACTAATGATTTATAACAATGAAAATTAACCCATTCAGTGTCTGGCGGAAATGCGTCAGCTGATGCCACTGTATCAGGCTATTTTGACACTTACTGATAATTGAATGGGTCAATGTACTAAAAAATTAAAAGCGACTGTAATTTTGAATGGATTTTAAAAATTTAATTTACTACTATTAGAGACATATGAAGGAATTTTAAAAGTATTATTTTTAATTTATTTCAAATTCAGAAATAAATAAATAGTAAAAAGTTTTCTTATGTTTTTGTTGAACTTGCAAATTTCGGCATCGTTTTTTTTTTTTTTTTTAACATGTCTACTAAAAAATTAAAAGCGAGTATATTCCAAAAAGATTTTCAAAATAAGTATTACAGACACACTAAGGAATTTTAAAAGTATTACTTTTAATTTATTTCAAATAATAATAAAAAGTTTTCTTATCTTTTTGTTGAACTTGCAAATGTTTACATTGTTGTTTTTTTTCAAGTCTACTAAAAAATTAAAAGCAAGTATAATTTTAAAAAGATTTTCAAATTAATTATTTAGTTATTTCAAACTTTATTTAGTATTGAATCATTATTATTATTATTATTAAGTAAGACTTCTAATATGTCTGGGATTTTCTTTTTCAAAATAACTGAGAACTTTGTTATCAAAATATAAGCTAAATCGTCTTGGCATAAATTCAGATTGCAGAAAAATGCAATCAAACCTTGAAGTTAGAAAAAAAATAGCAATATTTTTTTACTTCTTAAAAAAGAAAATAGAGGTACTTTGTTTCTAGCTTGTAATATTCTTAAATAGTATTGGATATTTTTGTACCAAACATAATGAAATTATTAGTTTTCTACTATTGTTATTATTCTTGCATGCAAGTTTGTTTTTATAAACAGTGTAACTTAAAGATTTTTTTCTCCTAGGTGGGACATTTTCTTCTTAGTTTGCAACATCCCACTTGGTAGAAATAAATTGCACTGTCTGATTATAAATATATTGTGTTAATTATAGCAGGATTTGATTTGAATAACTCCTTAAATCAGGATTCAATATCACAGTTTACAAGATTCCTTCTAAACTTATTTTGTACAGGATACGACTTTTTGGCACATCCTTCAACACACATTCCATTTCACTCAAGCCCACCCAGATGTCAACATCCTACCGGTCAAGAGCAATGAAAGAGAAATTAATTCGAGATGGAGTAATTGATCCCATGGATGATGCTGAAAGTAATGAACCTGGAGTGGTAAACCAACCTGCAGTGTATTCAATGTCTTCTTTACCTGACTCAGGGTTCAATGGCCCTTCATCTGTTCGGGTAGGATCCACAGTGCCACTGGACCAAAAGTACGATGTGGAATGAACAGATCTTGAAGTGTTTGTTGGAATAGACAGTTCTGAGTGAAAATCAAACAATATGCATAATTCTTTGTACATTCTTTGTGTAATTGTTCCTTCCACAATGCACTTGCAAAGATGATATTGAGGAGAGTATTTATTTTTCTGAAATAATGTGTAACATAATGTATATAATACTGATAAGCACAGAGAGAGCATCTACTTGGTGTATTTGTTTTTGTTTATTTAATCACTTGTTTATGGTGATATTACTTGCAAGTAGTTTGTACAAATAAAATCTAAAATGACACATTCATTTCACTACCACAAAATGTCTTAAGGAGAGGGATTTTTGTTCCTAATAGAGATCTATGCAATGTAAGATCTCCACATTTTGAGAATATTTTCTATTTTGAATCTTTTCTCTGGGCAGTTTGATAATCACTGATTCTGAAGTGAATTCTTTATATTTAGCAAATATTCTAACATAAAAGGAAAGACAAGATAGTGGCAGTTTGATTATCAGCACTAGTTACAGTAAGATTAACAGAGAACAGAATGGAATGGAGGACCTGGTTGTCAGGCCATAAGTGGTGCCCCAACGGTCGACAAGACTAAGGGATAGATAGATAGATAGATAGATAGATAGATAGATAGATAGATAAACTAGTTTCAATTCATGTTTCATCAATCATCTCAATATGTTCTTACCTATTTAAATGAGCACATACTCAAAGATTTATCAACATGTTTCCATTGTTCCTAAACATCCAACCATACCTCAACATGCATTTCTATAGTTGTCCCAGGATTATGTCTAGTTAACTTACTACTCATCTTTCTATTTTCATCCCAAACACTTACATATATATATCTCACAGTATATATTGTTATTGTTGTCTCAAGCATATCAAAAGAGATCTCAAAGTAGGCTGAATTATAATTTTGCAAATATCATGCATATATGTTAAGAACTGTAAATTTAATCTTCAAATAGGTGCAAGACAAAAGATAATTTAAAAACTTTTATAAGGTTAATCACTGAATGGACAAAATGCATTGTCTGCGAATTCTGTTTGTGCATACTTTTTTAAACCATTTTGCTTTGTCTTATATAAAAGGTTGTGGTTTAAAAAAACAAAATATGAAAAGTGTGATTTAATTTGTTAAATGAAAATTGAATGCCAGTATCTTTCATTTTGAATCTGTTTGATGTGTGTGATTGTTCAAGCATTGATGCAGCTGTATATTACAACAACAGAATCCAGTTTCCTTTACATGTAAATGTGTATATATATATATATATATATATATATATATATATATATATATATAATTATTATTATTATTAGGTTGACAGAGCAAAACCCAAGAGTTAGTAAGTGCTTCAATGAAATTTGCATGCTGATTCTGTAGTCATATCAAAAGTAAAGAGAGCAGAGACTGTGTGTGTGTCTATGCATGCATGATTGTAGAAAATGAGAAGGGTGGGGCATATTAGATATTTTGCATTCGTAGTTACGCTACTGTGTACAATAAACCTCTCAACCCATATAGGTTAATAATAATGGCCTGACTGATAGTTTTACTAGTCATAAACAGAACACTTAACATTGCTCTAACGAGAAATGTCTAGGCTTGATAAACTTTTATTTCTTGTCCGTATAGCAGCAGATCATAAATTGGATCAAAATCAAAATGTTACCAGACCATCCATCATGCTTGGCACATGATGATATATTCCTCAAGGATTAACCCTTGTTCCGTTGAACTCACTCAAGTTGTGACCTTTTTGGGGACAGGCATTTTTCTAGTCACACCTTTTTTGCTAGTTTAAGAAATAATAACCAAACTTATTCATAAAATGATAAATGCACAAAAATGTTCACATTTCAAAAATCTATGATATGCTCTGAATGAATAATTAATGTCATTTAGAGAATGGTTTACTAATAGCATAGCAAGCAAGTGTCCACTTCATTTTACAAAAATTTAATGATTTTAAAAAAAAAATTGTATTACTACTCTGTACATACATTGATAAAATTTTGTTACAATGCACAAACATATTATAATTTATAATATTATTATAACTTAAAAACTGCAAATATAAATTAATTGACTTGGGAATGTTTGATATATATAAAGAGTGTACTTATATTTGTATATAATAAACATTAGTTATGAGACTATTTCAAACTAATGATCATGTAAATATATACAAGACTGATCTAAGTAGTTTACAGTTTAATCAATCTTTTAACAATAATGCAGAATTGTAGTTACTTAGATTTATGTAGAATCAGATTATTATATAAAACATAAGTATTAGAGGAAGACAACCAGAATACAATATAAGACTGTAAAGTGTAATACATTCAAGTACATCACAATATTTGTTAGACAGCACCATCTCCACCTATTGAAGTTGAAATTGAATATTCATAAAAAAAAAAAATTCCTCGTTTACCTTTTCAATAACATCTTTATTCTAATAGTAAAACAATTTCTTGACTCCTGTCAAATTTATAAAGTTAACTTGCTGCAAAAAAAAAATTCTCAAAAGGTTTCTCTTTACTAATTTTTATAAGTCTACCATTTTAATTTGTGAAAATTTGAAATTTCAGTGGCAGAGGTAAATCAGGTTGTAGAGAAAAGATTGCTTAAGAATAATACATAATTGTCTCTTTTTTTAACTGATAATATAGGCTATGAAAAAAATTAAATAATTATTAATGATTTTGTATTTGATGTCAATGAGTTACAATTTAATTATTTTAGGAACTTTTTAGAAATTATATATTTTGGTAGCATTAATTAAGATCATTTTATTGATTGTTTCATTTAAGACAATGCTGGTTCTTGCCAAATTTACTAGATTAATTCTACATTCCTTTTTAAATATCCCCCTCCCCCCTTTTTTTCCCTGACCAGATCAAATTTTTATTATGTAGTTTAGGGTTTTGCATATTAAAAGCATCACTATAATTTATAAGTTGGCTTAATATTTGAAAAATAATATTAATAACTTTAGGTTCAATTATGCAAATACTTCTTCATTGAAACTAAACAAAAAATTACGAGTCCATAAAATTGTTGTCCTTATTAGTTGAAAGTGATCAGAAGAGTTAGATATCCATGAAAGCTGGTAAAAAATATTCAATATATGTCCCACCTTTATAATTAAAAAAGTTGTAATAATAAATTATTTTTAATTTATTTAAAATATTTGTAAATGTTTTATTTGATGATATTTTGAATGTACTGAGCATTTTATTTTAACATGAATGGCTTGTCTAGTTTTATGGAATATTTATGTTGGTCTGTATATCTATGTTTGGGTTTTTTTTTCTGCTTTTAAAACTTTTGCCAGCACTTGCCAAGACAGCTGATGATTGAAAAATTTTTAAATGCTTTTTGTTTCCTGCTTAACTTAATACTACTAATACTGCATTTAGGTTCACATTTAGTGCATAATAATTAAGAATACCTGTGCATTGATAATTAAATAACTGTGTATAAATACATATTCATATTAATTTATATTGCCTTAATTGTAAATTGTTTGATTGATGTAAGGGCAGGAAGCAAATTCAGGGTGATAAATTCTTTCTGCATATTTCTTTTATTTTCTACATTAATCCAAATGGATTTTTCAAAGTGGTTTTCAGTATTTCTATCCGTTCTGCTAACTCATATAAAGGTTGTGGCATAAGGAAAGATATTCATAGTCTTTCACATATTTATGTCTAATATTATCTTATGCATTTATAATCAGAAACTTATGGTTAGAAACCGAAATTATTTACAAATTAATTGCATTTATGAGTTATTTCCAGATATTTAGTACAGAGTTCATAAGTCCAAAAGTCCAAAAGTCTACACATTTCAACTAGAGGCAACTGGAATGTTGACTTATTATTTTAAATCAGTTTTTCTCCTGTTAATAATCAGTATTTTTTCTTTAGATAAAGAATAATTTAAGTATACATAACTTACATTCTTGTTAGAGTATTGTGTCCTGTATGCTAATTCATGTCTCAGTTCCAAGTAAATAATTTTCATAGTGGCTAGTAAGTTTTATGACATATTTAGTGATTGTTACAATAAGAGGTGACTATATCTTAGCATTCTGTGTCATATATTGCTAATTTATACTTCATCATCAAGTAGTAAGTAAACTGCAAATGAACTTTTGGGCACGCATTATTTCATACCAAAATAATTTAATTATTTCTTTACAATGAA
This sequence comes from Sinotaia quadrata, assembly GCA_028829895.1. Lineage (NCBI taxonomy): Eukaryota > Metazoa > Mollusca > Gastropoda > Architaenioglossa > Viviparidae > Sinotaia > Sinotaia quadrata. The sequence goes on along the minus strand of CM054177.1, from coordinate 73,252,451 downwards.
AAGTGTCAGTCTGTTGTTTTGATTGGACATTTGATATATTTATCATTTAAATTTATTGATTTAACTATTTATATTTGTAATTAAGGGTGCACATTGTTAACAATTAGCTATTTTTCATTTCACCACTTTTAAGCGAAAATTTGTTGGCTTGAATGGGAAATAAGTTGACTTAGAAAAACAATTAATTAGCAGGTACTTTTTTGGCAGAATCCATCTTTTGGAAATTTTCTTTGTAACTGTCAGGGAGGAACAGATATATTTTTTAATCTGACCAGTAAAGATAGTATTCTTATAGATTACATCAGTTATATATGATGTTTCAGACTTCATGGGTCTTTTTTTTTTATGTGTTTTGCCTTGAATCAGGCGTCATCCTGTAACTCAACTGACAGTGCCATAAAATTGTTCATTAGTTTTTTATTACAGTGTTGGAGTTGCAGCAAACTTCAGTATATGTTGTATTTTTTTAATGAATTAAATGAATTATTCTATTAAGTGTTATCGTTTAGTTGTAGATTATATTCATAAATAACTTCTTATTTTATTTTTTTAAATTGTAGTTTTATAAGTAATTTTTTATTTGTTTTGAAAATTTTTCTTTCTTTCTTTCTTTTTTTTTTTTTTTTTTTTTTTTTGTAGCTGGTGGTGGTTGTTTTTAAAATTGTTTGTTTCATCTTTTACTTAATTTTGCCAATTAATTTCATAAATATTCTCTCTTTGACTTGTTAATGGATGTTGTTTTGAAATGATTTAACATTTCTTCAGAATTGCATTTTTTAAAATTTGTTTTTAAAATTATTGTGGAAGTAAAAAATCTACAAGTCTGCATGCAAGAAATATGTCAATATTATACTAATATAGTGGTTCAGCATGTACTGACATGTCACTTGTTGCATAACACATTCAGGTTCTTTCTGCTTATGTGTATCAAAGGAAATTGGAATGCTATGGCATTTCCTTTTACTGCATAATTTTGTGTTTATAAAATGTCAACTGAGATGGTCCACTTGAAATTTTTGTATTCTTGAGCTATGCTCAGCAAATTAATGAACTGTGATATTGTTTTCATGCACTTTATGTCTGATTCTTTACATCACTTTTGTAATGCTTCATTTAAATGTGGGGTGAAAAAATGGATTTGTAACCTTATTTAACACTTGTACATTCCACATTGAAAATCTTTCTTGACCCACTGCACCATGTACATATTACTCCATGGTGTAAATAATAGTTTAGACATGATGACCATGTTAAGACTCACATTTTGAATCCTGAATTAACTTGTTTATAACTGCTTTAGAAAATACTCTTCAATTTACTGCTGTACTAATATCCAATAAATATAACAAAATAGAGCGACTTTGCTTGTTTTCACCTTTGAAATTAATATCACTAAACATTCAGAAATGTTTTCAAAGACTGGATTTTAAAAAAAATTAGTGTCTATTACAATTATTCCCTTGTCTTGTAATAATGTAATCTGCAAGGCCATTACATTACCTATCAAAGCATTACATGTAATTAGGTTGTTCAGTGATGAATATAGTCATTGCACTTGATGTCATAGCAATGTGCAGTAATAGTTTCTGGCTAGGTCCCTCATACATGCATAGAATCCCCAAGGATTTCACCGATATGGACATGAGTAATATTAATTTATTATACTCTAAAGGTGATATTGTTTTTATCTGGAAAGGCTCATCCTACAGGTAATGAGCTTGCCTCAATGAGAAATAAGGCTTAGTTTATATTTTCAATTTGGTTATATAACTTTAGAGACTACTTGTGTATTCAAGTTTTAATTTTAAAAGCACTATCTTTTTATTTATTTAAAAAAAAAAATTAATCTTATCATCAAACAAAAGTTGACAAGAATAAAATTGCTAAACATTACGTGATCTATCACTACAATTAACTTTTCTGAGATTTGGTGTTAGTGATAATATTTTTTTTTTTTTTTTTTAATGAAATCTTGTGTAATTAAAAACAATACGTATCAAGGAGAAATGGTGGTGGTAACCCTTTATTAAGCTATAAGTTGGAGAGAAATCTATATACCCATAGAAATACACTTTCAAAGAAAACATTTATATGAAAGCATGAAATGCCATAACAAGCTTACACTTTTATTTTTTTTAAAATAATGTTATGAATTAAAATAAATTATTATTATGCATAATCTAAAAAATAACGAGAATGCTTAATTAAAAGTTGATAATAAAACCAAAAAACAACACAATTTTTTGACTGTTTTCATGAATGATGAAATTGTATTTATGCAATCTCCTGCTGGAGTCTGTTGTTTCACATCAGTTCATTAACCCTTCTAATTAATTGTATTATTTACTTTTTGGGTGGATGGAGGTAGGTGTATGTGATTCATTCAAATTATTTTTTTTCTAAAAGTGTTGAATGATAGAGTTTGTTCTCCCAGCATATCAGATATTTACTTTATTAACATGTGGGGAAAAAAAATCAGAAGAATCGTGTTTTAGGAAGTTGATTTCTTTAGTCTTAACGTTTAGAAACAGATGTTCTTCAACAATAAGTAGAAATGTGTTTTAAAATATGTTTCGGAGGAGTTTCATTTAAAACAAAGTCTTTTCTCAAATTAAATTTTTAAGTATTTAACATCAGTGTTGCTCATTTTCCTTATTTTAGAAAAAATATATATTCATTAATGTGGACTTAATTTGAAATACTTATTTTATCTATTAACAGAACCTTGTTTAAAACAGAACCAATTCACTTTATTATTTGTTTGACACTGCCTGATTAGTTCCTTCATTAACAGTCTGAAACAGGTCACATGCTACCAGACACTAAGAAACAGGGAGTAACTAGTAGAAGAAATATTCCCTTGAGTGGGTTTAATTTGTCATGGTATAATTTTACATTCATATCTGGTGAATTTTGATCACATTTACTAATATTCCGAGAGCAGAATAGAAGGATAAAGAACAATTTTCATTTTTTATTTACTTGTACATCAGCAAGAATGAAAGAGCAATAGTTTGTGAGTTGTTTTTTCCCTTGTATAATTCTCTGGACATAGCTAGCTCTTGCAGTTGAACCAGACACCAAATGCCAATTTTTAAAATTGCCTGGTGCACAAGACATGAGATGGAGTATTAGAGAGACAATTATAGTCAATTTACATAACCTTTTCAAAGAAGGCCATTGTCGCTAGCGCATGCTCACAATCACCCGGTTTGCAGCAAGTCACTTTCTTTCTTTCTTCAAAGTCCAACATTCGCCTTCTAGGCACATTACACAACTGTTGCAGAATCTTTGATGTACTCACAAAGCACACCATGGAGAATCGTCCAGAACTTCAAATGCACTATCAAAGTACATCACGAGGAATGTTTCAGAATCTTCATGTGCACTTCCCAAGCACACTGATAGGAATGTTCAAAAATCTTCGTGAATCCTCAAGACCAAACTCAAAGCCTCCATTTCCGTCATATTGGCTCTTGAACAGAATTTCAAGAATCAATTTACAGCAACACATTTACTGATACGTTCGACGGCGATGCTTGATACAAACCAGCGTGATCTGGTAGAGTACAGCAGTCACTGCATTCTGAAGCACATACAAGGTCACAAAACCCTCAAAGCATCAAAAGACATGCTCCTCTCTGCAAAAGTCACATTTAAGGCAGCACTAAGTTTCAAGCATATTTCACCTCTAAACTCCTTTCTCTCTTACACACATTCACGACTTTCAAATCCTGAAATATATTTATTATCCCAGTACACGCGCAGGATATGAAATATAGAATCGATCAAAATTCACAAGTATAATGTACAACATAATCAAATTAGTGAACATAGGAATAATGGTTCAAATACATAATGCCGTTCAGTGTCAGGCTAAAAAGCATGGCTGGGTAGTGGCAGTGGGTTATGGTACCTTTCCTGCTCAGAGAAAATTGTATAGGTTGCTCTACTAAAAAATGAAAAGCGAGTGTAATTCTAAACGGATTTTCAAAATGTGAATTGAAAATTGTTAAAGACCCCACGGCACCACAATCAGTTTAGAACTTTCAGACGTGTACGTCCTCCCGACACCCAACAACATTCTCCAATTCAAATCATAAATCAATAGCAAACATATACGAAATATTTCTAAGTCCATTCTTTCTTTATCAGTCAGTTAACTTACCATAAGCTAATGATTGCTATTATGACCGGACTAGAGTTATTTCAAAATCAAAGTGATTAGAATATAGAATTTTCTTCAACAAAGTAAGTTTCAATCTATCTCCATTGGATGAAATTGTTCTGAGCAAGTATGAGTCTATTACTCAGAAGAAAAAAAACTACTCATCCACTTGGAACTGGTTCGGATTGCATCAGCAAGTTCTAGCATATTTTTTTACCTGAGTTGTTTTTTTAACTCTGGTACTTACAAAAATATTGTCATGTACAGTGCACGAAGGTCATGTCACGATGACATCAAACAAATTATATAATAAATTAAGTTTAGAAATAGGGACAGGCACATTGACCCAGCCACAAATCTTTAATTTATATACAGATTTAATTACAGCACATTAACCTTTGTAACTTAAAGTTGTGTTTAATCATTAATTTATTTAATTGTATACTGTGAGGCAAATTTTATTACTTTCAAGTTTCATAATTATTTACTTAAAAATACATAATTCGTGTGAACTGTTTGCTTTTTATAAAGTTATAATTTTATTATTAATAATATTCGCACCTCACCACACAATTTCAATGTATGCATTTTAGTAAACAAAACTTCCAAACATTGCTTTTTTAAAAAAAAATTCTGTTATTTTTAGGCCAAACCGTGTAGATCTAAGTAATAGGTCCAGCTACTAAGCATTCAAATCTTAAAGTCTAATCAGAGAGGTTAATTGTGATTATTGCTCAACTAGATAAATCGATCGTCTGCTTTCATTAAATTTACTTATGACTCGTGTTGTCAATGCGTCCGAATGTTTCATCAGACTCGAAATGATAATGAGCTAATTCTTTCTTTAAAAAAAATAATAGATTAGAGTTATCGCATCGTAATTGTTTACACGTTCGTCCTACAAATGCTCGTCACGACTTTGCTGCCTCTCAGTTGATGTCTCGAGTTTATATTTTCTGAAGATGCCCGAAACCTTGTATTCAAGTCCTTAATGAAAAATATTTTTTAATTCACAAAGTGCATTCACTGTTGATTTTTTTCAATTACAAAATTCAAGCTCAGACTTTAAACAGTCATGACGTCTTCTTTCGCCAGTCCCCTCAATGGAATTCTGATAGTGAGAAAATGGGGGGGGGGGGGGGGAGAAAAAGAAACACTCGAAGTATGCCAGCACCACTCTCACTCTCAATCCCTTCTTAGTGGAAATCCCTTAACATCCCAACGCCAGGCTAGTAACAGTCGCGAAAGACAGTATAGAGTATTACATATGGATATCATCAAGTGCTCAAATTACAGTGCAATATATCCTAATGGAAGAAGCGTTCGGATGATCTGCTTGGAACATTCATCTACTATTATAATGACAAAGGCATATACAGATGTATGCCGTTAACGTAGGTGTGGGAACTAAATCAGGTCCAAAAAGAATACTTTCAAATGATCGACAAGTCCAACAAAGAAAGAAAGAAACAAACAAACAAAAAAACAACGGCCCACCAACACATGCGAAAAGGAGACAAACACACACATCATATGAAAATTACCACCACAGATAAAAGTATCTAGCACACATACTACACTAACACCAACTGAAGAAAAAAAATACAGGCAACTAAACCAAGACAACAAGTAAATAATGCCAGGACCTTGTGCCAATCCCTTTCTTGGCTGGATAAGAAAGTTACCCTATGATGGAAGTTGAATGGGTGACAAAACTGGTTCCACACTTTGAGAAATTTCTCTCTAAACGAGTCCCCCAGGCGCTGGTACCACAATTACCAAGACAAAGACAATACACATATTACAGATTGATAATGCATAAATATAAAGTGATTCGAATTTAACGAGAAGAGTAAAAGTAAAAAAAAAAATAAGAAACTTTATGAAACAATAGCAAATTTAAATAAACGAAGAGTGAAATTAATATTTAGGGAATAAGTCACAGAGGAACAACTAATCTAACACCACCACTAAAGGCATCTAAATGTTTTGGGTGTCTTGAGACTTCTCTAACTCATAATCAGGTCTGAACTTTACACACAGTTTTTCAACACAACCTGTAATAGTTGGGGCTGTTGGCCACACTCAAATAAGTCAGGTATAAACTCAGTTCCGTTTTCATATTATCCAAGCTCTATTTAAAAGTACTTGTACACTACTTACGTTCCTTCCTTTCAAGGCACAAAATGATCAACTTGGATAGAGGGGACTTAACTCAGTCATGTCAACATCTTTCACTAGCCACCTTGTCTCCCTTTAGCCTCTTGCTAGGAGAGCACTGTCACAATTTCAGTCACCTCAAAAGCAAACCAAATATTTCGTTCAATCATTTTTATGCTTTCATTATATATGTGACTTTCAATTGCGAAGTTGGGCTATTCCAGTGTTCACAATTTTAAAGATAATTTATCCTACAAAAAAAATTCATTAATACACATTTCAGATACTCATTCTCTCTGTAAATTGATGACACACTTTCCTTTGCATTTTCCTTTACACACTTTTGAAGAAAATCAATTCTTTCCACTTATCTTTTTTTTTCTATTCAAAGTTTTTTGACTATCTATTCCTTTAAACTGCATTGTAGATAGACCGAATCTTCCCCTACACTGAAAAAACACCTAAGCTGGAAAAGAGCATCTTTACGGATTTAGATTCTCTCACCTTAAATATGGCAGCTGGTTTCCTGAATTTGAAGGAATACGTTGGACACTAATTAGTGTGATGGCAAAGGGATGTTCGGATTTCAATCCAATAAGTTCATTTTCAAGTTAGAAACTTCAAACCAATTTATGCATCATAATTATTAGTTACCAAAGACATAATGTGATAATTTTTACTGTTAACAGAAAGTAGTTTCACATAAATCTAATATCACATAATTTCTTTGACTTTTATCTCTTGTTAACAGAAACTGGCTTAAACTAAGAATCTATTCTGCTTTTTTCTTTCATGTTTTACCTTCCTATTTGTTCTTCGTTATGTGTTTGGAGCATGTAAATTAACTTTCAGACTGTCGGAAAGAGAGAACATCTAGTCTGTCAGGAAAAAAATAAATCTTCATTTGGATATACTTGTGATGGTATAATTTTTCATACATTTCTGCAACAGACAAATTTTGTATTAGGTCAGTGTGACATTTATTGCAACGCCAATTGTTTATGATAAAAGAATAAAGAAAACAACTAGGTCACAGCACTCGCATGAACTCGAGCGATTAAGAAAAGCCTGAAGAAAACTTTTCAATTTTGTTTATTTGTTTATTTGTGCATGTACAAGAAAGGAAAAACAGTAATGATTCTGGGTTGCATTTCTTTTAATTATTTTGATTCAGACTATAAATTTAATATCTGAATTTTTAGATTCCACTATGCCCAAGTTTTGTTTAAAAACCCGACGATTAGTTTTGGAACTGGTAGCATTTCAGTCTAACGTCTCTAGGTCTGTTCTACCTTCCCAACATGAAGGACATGAAGGTCAAATCTGAATGTTCAACATTTTTGTATATTATAACTTGATCTATACAATTTAAAGCGTCTCAGAGACAACAAATTTGTATTTATTTTAATTATTCTGAAGATTGTTTTGCAACAGCATCATTTCTCCCAGTATTGAATTTATTGAAAGTTTCTATGAATTGGTTGAGCAATCAGATGTACAGAAGTAAATATTTTATTCAGGTACAAAAGTATATTTATTGTATACCCTTCTGTTTTCGGATAGACTGACAGAAATTGAAAATTTCATTTTGTCCACAAACTAGTAGCAGTTAAGCTGTAGATTTTGAAACAAAATCAAAACTTTAAGGAATCCTCTGGAGTCAAGGTCGTTGCAATACGTTAGTGTTCTGTCCATATCCAAGAAGCTCAAAAGTTTTAATTCCCACCCACCCACCCCAATAAAAGGGTAGTTGGGATAGTTGTCACTATTAGTCATAGTTGTTAATGTAATGTTTTACTAAATATGTTCTTGTGGCTATGCGTAATCACGTGATTATGTAAAGATGTTGTATGGCCGAGAAAAAGCAACAACCATCAGCAAAAGCATACTGTGTTGTGCATATGTATGTGTGTGTGGGTGTGTGGGGTGCAGTTGTAGTTGTTGTCATAGAATGTCGTACATAGTTATTTCAGTTTCACAGAATAAAAGTCCACTCTGATGACCGTTCTAGCATGTCTTGTACAGTTAGATCTATTTCAGTTGAAAAGAGCGTTGGAATCCTTCACTTGTTGACAAACGTTGTGTAAAGATTATTCTAATTAAATACATTTGTAAATTTCATACTTGGAAAGTCATTATTATAGATTCGCTTACGATAATTTCCACTGTAAATGTAAAAAGAGAGAGAAAGTCAAATTTAAAAAGAAAAACATAAATCGATTATAATTGGCAGCAACAAAAGTAAAGCGGTCTATAAATACTACATGGTAGTTTATATCGTCTCCAATTTAATAAACCACATAGTTCCGGACCACCTTAACTAAAAGTTAGTTTCTATAATGTATATATACATGAATATAATTACTAGTTTACATAACAGGTTTTCAATCACTGCATTGAAATAAAAGCAGTTTCTGCTTTTTTTCTACAATTGAAAACAGTTTTCCCTCACCTATTACATGTGCTATATAGTGTCACATCTTGTTGTTTTTTTTAACATAGTGAATAAGTATATAATGCAGCAATTTGACATATAATGTGATATATTTTAAACATTTCTAAATGAACGCGGATGTTTAAATACAATCGGGAATTCGAAGTGTCGTGACACGTTTCTTTCTTGTTTCCTTGTGCCCAACTGAATGAATAGTAAATTTAGGTCTATAAATAATGTATTTTTTTCATACAGGTATTTATTGCTTAGTGTTAGTATCAATCAAAAGAAATACAAGTACAGTTGATTGATGGAAAATATGGTTCACTGCCGATGAGTAGGAGAGGGAGGAAACATTAAAAAACCCACGATGAAGAAAGAGAAAAGAACGATGAAAGAAAAGAAATAAGAAAAACAAGAAATGTGAAAAAATGAATCAGTGATAGATGACGAAAGTGGAGGCAGCGAAGTAAGTTGACAATGGAATTTTTTCTTTCTGATTAGTAGTCTAAATAAAATTTCGATCATGAATTATGTATGGTGCGCCTGTTTACTGATACTTCGATGAACTTAGGCCTACTAAGTTTTGTTTGTTAAAAATCCCAAAAACAATTTATGTTTACTTCTTTCTCTCTCTCTCTCTCTCTGTGTGTGTGTGTGTGTGTGTGTGTGTGTGTGTGTGTGTGTGTGTGTGTGTGTGTGTGTGTGTGTGTGTGTGTTGGCTGTAATTATCATACATATTTTCATTTAAATAGAAACTTATTAGTTGTAGTTGTGGCGTGAGGGGTTAAAATTGCATACAAGATAATTGAATTAATATTAAAAACCCTAGCGTACTGGCCACATGCCTCACCAATTTCATTATTTCTCACGCATTACAGAGTTTGTGAATATTTAATGTTGTACAATTAAATATAAAAAATAGAAATTAAATTAGAAAATGTCTACGAACCCATAATCCCTACCTGGTGCAACAAAAAAACACCAAAGGTTAAAAGGAATGCAAATTCTTGTAACTTTAGGGATGGATTAGGAAAGCAACGTAATGGCAGCAGAAAGATAATCTACTGACGCAAGTGCATAGGAATTGTTCGATTTTTCTGTGTCCAAACTGTTTCATGGATAGAGTTGAAGTCGTATTTTCTGTTAACTTGCCGGGATGGCTATCTGCTGACATCACGTGTTGGTAGATTTTCTTGCTGCAGCTCTATCAGAGTTTCGAGCCCAGCTAAGACATTCCGTTTTTTTCTTTTGCCCTCCACCAATTAGCTAGGGGCAGCCGTGGTCTGGTCCTTCCAGCTGATAGCATAGATAGATCATGGTCTCGAAACCTTTTGTAGCTAAGGTCTCATTCATAATTTCTGTAGAGTGTAGGCTGTATATGTTACTTTGTCAAATTATCTGATAAATAAAAAACATGTTTCTTACTGCACACTAATTCATACACAAGGATGTTTTCGTTGTGGGTATTTTCTTTAGGTGTGACATGTTTTTCCTTTATTCTACAAAACATTATGATCAATGCTAATAACGTTTTTATCCTTTGTATATCATAGCACATTTATTTGTCTTACTTCATTTATTTCATATCATTCCTTGACTCATTATAGACCTTTATTTATTGTAAGACATTGAAGTACTGCCTATAGTGTCTATAGAATATTCCGTGACTGACGAAAGTACACATTTGTTGGACATGTTTGTAATAATAAGAAATTCACAATGTCTTTTTTTTTCAACAGGAAGAAAATTATAATATATGAAAAATAATGCTTTATGGAATTAAATTTTCTCACCTTAAATATGGAAGCTGAATTCCTGAGTTTGCAGGAATGCGCTCGACATCAGCCTAACTTTTGTGAGGGTCAAGGGAGACAACATTCAACATAATCTACACTGAAGTACTGAGAAAGGGGTGTGGCGTTAAGGTGAGGAGAACGATCGGTATGTTTCTCTTGTTGTGAAATGTGAGAATGATGGAAAGGATTCCTTCGAAGAATAGTCGTTTTCTTACAAAAAGTAATGTCCAGAAAGATAACACTTTCCCTCGCATACGTACTAGATTTTTTAACATTAAGTTTATTTTAACGTTTCCTTAGACAACTGACATGAGTTTAGACATGAGATAACTACAATTACAAACGACTTGATTTCATTATTATTTACTATTAACAGAAAATGGTTTCTAAATAGGAATCTAATATTAAATAATTTATTTGACTGTTATCTATTGTTAACGCAAAATGGTTTCTAAATAAAAGTCTAATATCACACAGTTTTGACTGTTATCTATAGAAATTGGTTTAAACCAAGAATTGTTAATAGAAATTGTTTTAAACCAAGAATTGTTAATAGAAATTGTTTTAAACCAAGAATTGTTAATAGAAATTGTTTTAAACCAAGAATTGTTAATAGAAATTGTTTTAAACCAAGAATTGTTAATAGAAATTGTTTTAAACCAAGAATTGTTAATAGAAATTGTTTTAAACCAAGAATTGTTAATAGAAATTGTTTTAAACCAAGAATTGTTAATAGAAATTGTTTTAAACCAAGAATTGTTAATAGAAATTGGTTTAAACCAAGAATCTATTCCGTTTCCTTTCTTCTTGTTTATCGTTTTCTGTTGTTTTTTTTTTTTACTCTCTTTATTTAATTTTTTCATTATGTGTGTGGAATATGTACATTTACTACGACACAAAATGCTTTAAAAAAATAAAATAGCCATATCTAGATGTATATGTGATGGCATAACTTTACATACATATATGCATTGAGATTTATTTTGCAGCCTCCTTGTTCTTCATCTATCCTTCATTCTTTTTCTCACTCTCCTTCTTCATACATTCTTCCCTCTTCTTCCGTCTTCTTCCTTTCCTCCTTAATCGTTTGCTTTTTAATGTCCCGTTTTCCCTAACTGACAGGCAGTCAATGGTATTTTTCATTAACTGTGCTTGTAATTCCTTTTGATTTATATTATTTATATTTCACCGAACAGAATAAATGCTATACTACCACTAAGCTATAAATACACGTATAAGAAAATGGAATTATTTATAGATTGTTATCTATACTGTTGATCCAAACAAGTAAGAAATTATTCACGACTTTGGGAAATCCCGTTTGTATTCAACTGTTTTATTTCATTATAATGTGCAAAATATATAACATTTTATGTCAAATTGCTGTTCTTTTTCTAGAATATTATAGATTTCTTAAAACAACAAGATGTGTATACTGCATTTTACACAAAATTGATGGGAAACTACTTAAAGTATTTGTGAAGACAATATAAAAACATTTTATTTATTTGTTGCAGTAATTGAAAACCTGTTAAATAATTTTAAAATTAAATCAGTATATATATATACATAAATTACCATCTTATTATTAAGAGTGGTCCGGACCTGTGTGGTTTTAATTCTACTGGAAACTATAGAAACTACCACATAGAATGTGTGTAGACTACTTAAATTTTGTTTCTAATTAAAATACAAAACTTTTAACATTCATAGAATTCATATTTATATAGAATAACTGATGACATTCAAGGATAGTAATTCAAAGCGCTCCATCAATCAGTTAAACTTATTTAACTGAGAAGTCAGTTATTACAAGCGTTACATCATTTTCTTTTCTGAAATATCTGTATACGACATCTACAGCTGCATTAACACAACAATGTCTGATAGTTGGTTTATGTTTAATTAGCAATATGAATGATCTGATAGTTGAATTATGTTTAATTAATTAGCAATATGAATGATCTGCGATAAAACTTTATTAAATTTGACCACAATTTTCTGGAATAAAGAATGCTGCATATAAAAAGTTAACGATCATATGAACACTTCCCTGCGTGTGAATTTTGTAAATTTATTTTTTGCTTGTGAGATAAATTCGACAAAGTATCATGAAAGGATTTAACTATTTTACAAGGGAAATTACTGCTTATACTCTGAAAATTTATATTCTCTTTACTTATTTATTCTTCAGACAGGTATTATTGTATTCTAGGAGGTAAACTATTTTCATTTAATTGCAATTAAGTATTTTTTCATACCTCACACGCGAAGAGCTGAAAATATATATTTGACTAACAGGTGCGAGAGGTCGAGACTCGCACTGATAGCATCATTGCTTGCCTGTACAGACTGAAAATGGGTACCGTAAAAATCATAAATACGTGAATGAGTCATTTTAAGACATGAGAAACGTGAGTGCATAGTTACTAATTTAAGCGAACAGGGAGATAATCAACCCATATAAGCAAAACTAAAACTTAAGTTTAGAACTGACGAACCTTTTCTGCATTACATTGATTTTACATGCTTTATTAATTAGAATGATTGGAGATTTTGCCATTTCTTAATTATATTATTTGTATGTATGTAAGCATGCTAATGTTTGTATTCTTTTACTTTATGTGGCATTAGCAAATAGCCAATCAGAAAATTTACGACGATGTAACTAGAAAAACACAGATTGTAGAGCGCTATTTCTTCTTCTGTAAATTTCAAAACTCCAAGCACCCTGTCATTCTGCTACGAGGGCAGAACACTAAGGGCAGGGACAAGGTCAGAACACTAAGGAAGTGTGACAGCCATCATACCCTGCCAGAAGAATTCTAAACTTCTAAAATTCAAAGTCCACAGTTGCACGGAATCTACTCTGCAATCGAAACGAAGTTTTCAGTTTCTATTAATCTATCCGGAAAAAAAACAAAACAAACTTTGAATGTACGATAAATAAAATGTTGTTCCTGAGTGAAATATTTATTTTCGTTCATTCACATGCTAAACCAATTCAGAGAAACTGCCAGTTAATTTATTTATTGTAGGAGCCGGTGGTGTTATTACAAACAGTATTTGAATTATTAAAATAAATGCAATTTTGCTTTTCTGTAAAATGATCAAGTTAAAATGCCCACGCAGGTTATAGGAGATCAGATTGTACCTTCCTGTCCTTTTCATTCGGACAGATAAAACAAAATTTGACCTGTCCGACCGAGGTGCTGACTGTTCAAGATATAATAGCCATTCAAAAAAAACCCTAGGGGACGTGCAATCTAAAAATGCAGGTATTGGGTATCTGGTCTAACTTTAAAGAGTTGGCAATCTTCAGAATAATCTAAGGAAACACAACGAAGAATCATCATTTTTTTACTTTCCTTTTTAGCAGACATACAAATAAGTAAAAATGATCAGACTTCTTCAAGCTTCCCTTAACCGCTCGAGTTCATGCAAGTGTGGCAAATTTTCTCGGTCACAAATGTTAACAGCAGAAAATAAAGACTTCAGATTTTGTCCTTCGACTGGCTAGAGTAATAAAGTTATCTATTCAAGAAAATGTGTCATATATATTTAAGTTATGAAAAGTGTTAAAAGTAATGCTACAGTATATAAAGTAAAATATTATGATGCAATTAAAACACAAGCAATCACTTATGTAATAAAATGAATTCATACAAATTCAGATTAAAAGATTTTGATAAGGGTTTGGTGAATATATATTTAATATACGAAGCATCTTATTCAGTATTTTTAAAATTTAAATAGGATATTTCAAAGTAATTAAACAACAGTTGAATAGTTGATAGTTAATTAGCTATGTATATATGTAGCAAAGCATATTGATCAAAATGTAATGCCGGATAAGTACATATGACAGCTATGTTAGAGAGTCTTAGATTGAAAGCTAATTTTGCAAACGTTTACAATATATATATATATATATAAATTATAATTAAGATTTAAAAAAAAGAATTAGCATTTAAGCAATGTATCGTGTTTAACATATTTAATTAAAAAATTAAAACAAGAAGTACAAACATATCCCCTTGTCTTAAAATTGAGGTAAAAGAATCATTCATATGTGTCAAGTGCAGCCAGATATTTGATTACAAATTTTAGAAATGTTTAGTAAATGAGAACTCACCACATCCGTGCCTCGACTATGCAATTCTTTAAAAAGATAAAGCAAAATTAATACTTATTCAGCAAATCATACTTTTTTGTGTGTGCATCACTTAATTAAAAATTATAACCAAGTACACGATGTCTCGTGTGTACGTTGAAAGAGAAGAAAAGTGGAGCACTTTATCGACAGAAAACTACACGTTACTGTACTCGCTCTGAAAACTTTGGGCTCGTAGTTAAACTGTTTTAATAAAACGTTTTAATACTTCTCGCCGTAGCTGTAGTTAAACTGTTTTAATGAAACGTTTTAATACTTCTCGCCGTAGCTGTAGTTAAACTGTTTTAATGAAACGTTTTAATACTTCTCGCCGTAGCTGTAGTTAAACTGTTTTAATGAAACGTTTTAATACTTCTCGTCATAGCTGTAGTTAAACTGTTTTAATGAAACGTTTTAATACTTCTCGTCATAGCTGTAGTTAAACTGTTTTAATGAAACGTTTTAATACTTCTCGCCGTAGCTGTAGTTAAAGTTTTAATGAAACGTTTTAATACTTCTCGCCGTAGCTGTAGTTAAACTGTTTTAATGAAACGTTTTAATACTTCTCGCCGTAGCTGTAGTTAAACTGTTTTAATGAAACGTTTTAATACTTCTCGTCATAGCTGTAGTTAAACTGTTTTAATGAAACGTTTTAATACTTCTCGTCATAGCTGTAGTTAAACTGTTTTAATGAAACGTTTTAATACTTCTCGCCGTAGCTGTAGTTAAAGTTTTAATGAAACGTTTTAATACTTCTCGCCGTAGCTGTAGTTAAACTGTTTTAATGAAACGTTTTAATACTTCTCGTCATAGCTGTAGTTAAACTGTTTTAATGAAACGTTTTAATACTTCTCGCCGTAGCTGTAGTTAAAGTTTTAATGAAACGTTTTAATACTTCTCGCCGTAGCTGTAGTTAAACTGTTTTAATGAAACGTTTTAATACTTCTCGTCATAGCTGTAGTTAAACTGTTTTAATGAAACGTTTTAATACTTCTCGTCATAGCTGTAGTTAAACTGTTTTAATGAAATGTTTTAATACTTCTCGCCGTAAATGTTTCTCTTTTCTTAAGGTCGATTCAACATGCGATATTTATAATGAATACATTTTGTCTTCGGTAGAAACATGAGCCCAATCTGAGAATGTAATTTGTCACGGCACGATGAGGCGCAAAACTATTAAACGTTTAAACCATCAGTGCAGAACGAACTAATATCAGTGTTAACAGCTATTTTGGGACATAATCTTGGAAAAGTCCAGTGTTAACAGCTATTTTTGGACATAATCTTGGAAAAGTCCAGTGTTAACAGCTATTTTTGGACATAATCTTGGAAAAGTCCAGTGTTAACAGCGATCTTTGGACATAATCTTGGAAACGTCCAGCTGAAAATCAATGCAATGCAATAGGTAAACCCGGTTTCCTTGTGTTGATCGATGTATACAACTTAATTAAAAGACATTTCAAACAGATCAGCATGTACAATTTAACGAATATTTCATAATAATACTCTGTGTAGTTGAAATTGCTGCACGTGGCCCTCAATTTAAAGTTGTCATTTGTCGATAAGGACCTCTGCCAATAATATATTATATATTTATATTTATAGTTATATTTTAGACTCATTGTTCTTTGCTGTGTTGTGTGCATTCTTGTGTCCGGGTCAAGGTGATTGTACGTGGTCGCTAAGCAAGCATTCTTGGTAGAACTGTTTGGTTTTGAAACATTTACCAACTTTTGTGCACTTCACAATCCTCATAATATTCCAAAGTAAAATAGTTAACAATTTTAACTAATTAATTAAATTTAATATATATATATATATATATATATATATATATATATATGGGGGGGGGGGCAAGTTTTCTAATTTTAGTACTGTTTCTAATTTCAATTCGGAGTATGGTTTAGTGTCTCCTATTGAAGTAACACCATAAATCGCATCTGCCATACACAAGAATTCTTTTCATGAAAGAAAGTAACAGAAATACGTTAAGATCTATAAACCTTTGGACCTGCGGGACTTCAGTGCCTGTACCCTATTCCTGTCGATCACTCCAAGATAGTTTCTGCCTGTACACTACTAAAACAAATGCATGAAATCTGAACGAAAAGGTGTTTCTGTCGTACGTTTGAGCATTTAGTATTATTAGTTCTGAATAAAGAGTGAAGTAGATTTGTTCACGTCATTAGAGGACTGTGGAAGAGCAACTTTCAATGCAACCCTTCCTTTTTTCATAAAGGCATATAACACTGCTGTTCTTCCTCTTTCATCAATCGAAGTCAACACTGTTACTCTTTCTGTCATCAGATGAAATCAACATTGCCACTCTCCCACTGTAATCAAATGAAGTCAACAATCCTAGTCCTCTTATGTCATCAGATGAAGTCAACATGGCTATACTTCCACTGTAATCAAATGAAGTCAGAACTGCTACTCGTTCACTGTATTAAATGAAAATTTTAAAAAAAACCCTGCTATTCTTCCTGTCATCAAATGAGGTCAAACATTGCTACTCATCTAGTGTCGCCAAATGAAGTCAACTCTACTACTTTCCCAGTGTCACCAAATGAAGTCAACTCTACTACTTTCCCAGTGTCGCCAAATGAAGTCAACTCTACTACTTTCCCAGTGTCAACAAATGATCACTGATACTCTTCCACTGTATCAAATGAAGTCAACAGTGCTATTCTATCACTCCTCTCAAATGACATGGACAATGCTACTCATCCCGATTGTACTTGTTGACGTCATTGTTAATAAAATGGATTGAATGAAAATGAATTCTGCTGAATGGGGAGCGAAGGATAAAAACAAATGATCTAAGTTCTATGGCCTTTTCTGAGAAGACAGTGCAAAGAAATTGTTGCGTGTGTGAGTGAGTATTTCTTGTGTTTCTGTTTGTTTGTTTGTTTGTTTTAATGAGGAGAGTGCGAGAGCAAAGTTGTTCGTAAGGGATGAGCAAGAACATCTTGAATAACATACGTTAGTAAGAGTAGTTTCGTTAACGTGCTGAGTAACGTGTTACGATAGTATTTGACTTGAACAGCTTATCGCTGCTTTATTGTCCAATTCATGTGGGAGTAATGGGACAAAACGTTGGTGATATTGTCTAATAGTAAAAGAAGGTTTTCTTATCTGTGTAGCATTTCTGTCGCGCGCCAGTTGGACAACTTGCTGTATCTTTTCTTCAAGACAGCAAATCGATGCCACACAAAGGTAAGAACGCCCACAAGAGCAAATAATGCTGGTAGGTAGAAATAGGTAAACAATTTAAGCAAATCCTGAAAAGGGTTATGGAATTATGCATTGTTTAATTAATAGCTTTATAACCTTAATTATTTTCCTTTTTAATGTGTCTAACAAACCGAGCAAGATCTAGCTGTTTGTATATCAAAGAAAAATCTTTTAATTTTACCTGTCCACTTTTGATCGTAAATAAACAATACCTTGTGAATTTCAAACCCTCTTATTAATTTGAAGTCAGTGCACGACAAAGGGAAAATCCGAAATGACAAATTTACTCAAATGTTCAGCACTTCAAATAAATATTAGTGATGCACATTCTAATCAGCGCATTGTATAAATAAGTGTAGACGGGTGCACTTTGAACTCAAATAACGTCTTCCCAACAACAATTTAAAATGTACAAAACACAACGACTTCATTTGAGTTTAAAGTTCACCCGATCCTATGGATGTGTACTATATACAGGCCAATGAGGACAAGCAATACAATGGGGGGGGGGGGGCGGCAGTGTTCAATGAGTCTTTATACAACGCAGTGTACTTGCATCCGTAATGCAAACCTATTTACATCAGTAGACTTTTCTCAACGTATCATAAACACATATACACAACCAGTAAACAGTCACACGTGCTTCATGATAAACACAATTTCAAATATGATGCTTATCACCTTGTTTCAACATTTCAACCGTAACCACAACCACCGTCATCATTTTCCTTCTCCTCATCATCAGTGTAATGATGAAATAACATCATATACAATTATTAATTTATATTTATTTCATAATATAAAATATTGATTTTTGTATGTCTACAGTCCATTAAGAGAATGCTACAGAGAGGGAAAAGAGAAAATGAAACGAGACGAGTCTGTTTTCAAACCGGAAAATGAAGAATATTATTTGTTATGCATCAGTTATAATAACAAGAAAAGTTCTTGGAAGAGACAAAAATCTTTTATTATAATGGCTGACTCTTTACTTTTGAAGAGTTTAACAGTTTGCCATTTGTGTTCGAGTGTATTTCCCGATCGTGCATAGTTAGTTTGAAATTAATATTTCATAATTTTGTACTCTATGTTTTGCATATAGTTATCATAGTATCCACTGTTCATAGCACAAACAGGAAAATATGCACAATCGAATTTTAAAAAGTGCTTTTGAACAATCCCAGAGTGCGTTAAGTTCAAAGAAAGAAATTCCCAAGAAATAAATAATACCCAAGCATGCTTAAATGAAGACAGGCGGAAGTTGAATGTAAGAATAATGGAAATCTTTCAAACTGGCGACAGTAAATTATTTACATTTGTCGTAAGGCGAATCCATTATCAATTCTTTCCGTACAGCAAGACGAAGTGTCTGCATAGATAAGTTCAACATTACATTATACGTATTGTTGGTTTGTTTATTAAAAAAATTCTGTTTTCTTTTATTACACCAAGTATTATTTAAATTTTCTCAGCTTAAAACTTAAGGGAAGGGGGATATTTGTTACCTAAAAACAATTTTATTGAATACTTCAACACAGTATATCCATAAAAAAATCTCAAAAAGACAAAGCACATCCCTTCCCCCCCCCTCCCCGAAAATAGTTATTAGAAAGTATGTACCAGTGCAAAATGGAAGTGAAACAAGCTTTATAGTTATACAATAAAAAAATAGCTACAAGGCTAGGAATCCAAACTAAAAGGTGGATACACAAGTAAAATTAGCCGATTTAGTTTGGATTCCTGTAGATAGCTGTTATTCAGTAATGGATTAATAATGGTTTTCAACAGGAATATTTTTTACTGAAAACGTACTGCCCGGTGTAAAGAGGTAGATTGGTGTAACACTTTTTTTTAGTAACCGAAACAAACATGTCATCTTTATGAATATATGTACGTCACAGTTTTACATTAAACAAAAATTGACAATAAACTTTAATACCTATAATTTATGTTTTGTGTATTTGTATGTGAACGTGTGGTTTGTTTAGCAATACACTTCCACCTAAATGAATCATGGTGACTATATTATTATCTCCAACCATGATATGTACCATTATGCAGACACGCTCCTATGACAACACAACAAAATAAAAAGAAAGGGAACAAACCCCAGTGGGGAATGTTCCGTATGGATGGTGCGGAAAGCAGTGAGCTAGGGTAATAAAAAGCATAGCTAAAGAACATTTTATAAAGAATATTTTCCAGAGTAACGAGAGAAGACAACTCGATCCTATTTTAATGTGCTTATTATTTCATCGCTGCTGTAATGCAAGTCGTTGTATCAGTTTACTTTTCAGTTATCGTTTATGCCTAGTTCGGTATAAACGAGGAAAGGAAAGTTGAGATAAGTTTGTCTCATAGGATGAATTATTCATTCATTGCTGAATTAAAAAATTGAAACCTGCTTAAAATTGCATTTCCGTGAATCTTGTGTTGGATCATTTGAATGAAAACATTCACCGGGCCTTGCTGTTTCACTTCCATTATTGTCGACAGCTTCAATAAAACTAAAAAAAACGACTCCACATTCATTTACAAATTCGCAGTGGCTGTTTTAGTAGAGTTGTAACTGCATGAATGAATCTGATCTTTTTCATTCATAGAGATATACATTTTACGTCTATGACAGACCTTTTGATTTAGATCTACTCCGTTTTATTTCTCAGTGTCACGGGTGTAGCGCTTCATAGGGACTTTAGGGCAAGGTTTTCTACAATAGCTTTATGTTTTCACATTAACAAAATACACGTGTATAGCTAGCTAATCAGATGTGTAGTGTGACAATGTGCAATTCGACACGGAAGATAAATCTATACTATGCGTGTTCAGTTATTATAAATGTATATGTTATCACACACACTCACACACACACTCACACACACACACACTCACACACACACGCACGCACGCACTCACACACGCACTCACACACACTTACTGTCGTCCTGCCCATTGAATAAAACTGAAACATTTGTTCTTAGACTACATTCAGAGTGACAATTACCTGACCCGAAACAAGACTTAAAACCAAATGAATTATTTCTTTCCCCTTAGCGATTACTTTTCTTCATGCCGCGAGTCTTAAAGTGGAAATATCGTTGTGCATCATCAATGGTGTTTGAGTGCTAATAGGTCATTTGAAAGTTTCCCTAACCATTCTAAAAATAGAGTTCGTCGAACTAGGACGGAAATTGTCAAATGACATCCTTAGGAATACTCGTTCGGATTTACTTTCGAAGAGGACAAACACTCATAATTACAGACACTAAGAAAAAGGATTCAACAGTCATCGTCAAGAAAATAAAACAAAACAAGCAAAACACATAGCCCTTCTCTTCTCCTCCCCGAAAGTCAACAAAAATATCCATCAAGTGTATTAACCCTTTGGATCTGCTTCCCCGGTCATCCGCAACGAGCCCCACACCTGAAGAAAGCAATTGTCTCGCCACAGTGTGAAGTTAAGAGAACACGCGTCTCGAGTATTGAACAGACACAAGTCAACGTGACTGCACCGTGCAGCTCTCCGCTACCCCCCTTCCTGCAGCACGTCGCACTGCATTGTGCACTTGCGCAAGGAGTCTGTGAGATGTTTAATTCATGGACTCCTGTCGGTCACGTGTCCCATCTTTCCGTCTTCTCCGCTCGTCTTCACAGGTCGTTGGGATGCGATGTGTTCGTGGTGGCGGTTTTTTTAAAAATAGATTTTATCGTTGTTTTCTATGACAAATGGTGAGAGGTCTTTGCTGTCTCATCATCGCGCTTGAATTATCATCAAAAGTGTTAACCGAAGACAAAAAACTCGCACATTACATCTATCTATCTATCTATCTATCTATCTGTCTGTCTATCTATCTATCTGTCTGTCTATCTATCTATCTATATGTGGTGGAGTAAATTTTCCTATCCCTATTTCTAGACTTAATTGCTATATAAATTGTTAAATTGTCAAAGTAACCCGACCTTGGGCACTCCTTATGATGGTATATTTGTAAGTGTCAGAGTTGGAGTAAACAACTCAGTTGATAATATGTTAGGAATTGCTGATGCAATCCAAACCAGTTCCAACTGGATGAGTAGTTTGTATTATCGAATGGTTAAGATTTACGAGAACAAGACCAGCCAATGGATTGAGATTAAAGGTTTACCTGTTGTAGAGAATTCTATTCTCTAATCACTTGAATTTGGGGTGACAAGAAGTCCAGTCATGAAATTGGCTGTTAGTTTAATGGTAAATTAACCGACTGAGTGAGAGTGAATGAACTTAGATGAGTGAGAGAGAATGAACTTAGAAATATAGCATGCATTTGATATGTTATGCTTGTATTTTACATAGAGATGTATTCTGTGAGTAGACTATTATTTCTACAAACGTTTGAAATAGATGCCCATAACAGAAAACTTGAGACTTGAATGTAAGAGAGAATGGAGTTAAAGATGAATAAACTGTAAACTTAGACTTTGTTCCCTGATTATATTTTACAGGGAATAAGCAGCCTTCCTTCATTTTACCTTAATCTCCTGGTTTACTGATTATAAACTGCTACAACCATGGTAAACGCGAGAAGTATCTACCACAGTGTGTAAGTGTAAGGAATACACTGCACTCCGTTGATGTATGGTGGCAATGAATGCTGACTACATCGAGCAATTTCTGGTACACAGAAATTAATGGAAATTGCTAGAATTGTTCTGCTTCAGGGAGCTAATACGATGAAGAAGCACCCAAGTTATCTAGATTCTAGAGAATAACATCAAATCAATGAGAGAAGGGAAACATGAGGAATTGACAGTAAAAACGTGAACAATAAACTTTTGGCTTTGTTATGCAAAAGAACTAGGATGTTAACAATATTTGGAAATAATTGATTTGATTGTTGTCTTTGTATAACAACTGGTGGAGTTGTAATCCACAATAATGATTTTTTTAAATTGTGAAATTGGCTAATGTCATAACATTTATTAATTTAGTGCAACAATGATATATGGAATTGAAGTTATCGTTGAGTTTTTTTATAGCGAAATTGTAAGGACTGCCTTATAACTTTTCTGCTACTGCCACTGCATTAAATAGAATATAATTACACTAGACTACAAACGAAGTGTTATATTTTGTCTATCTGGTCTTTTTTCTATGGATTCCAATTCTTGGTACAAAAATTAACGGTCCTTCAGTGACATAACTCCATAAGCCAAAGGAGGACACATTCCTGGGTCATCATTGTACCCGTGGCGGGGTGGGGGGTGGGGGTGGGAGTGAGAGGTTCCAAGAATCAGATCCCAAGGAATGACGCCGCCTAAATGTACCCTCGCCATGTCTATCACTGCCATCTTGAATTGAGAGTTAGGTTTAGGCTCTCTGGACTCCTATGAATGACAGTCAGAGAGTAATGGGAACAATGAGGGGATGTATAGCGCTTGCTTGCTTTCTAACTCATTTGTGACTTGTAATTATTATTTTAGTTATTCATACTACGTAATTATTATTTTAGTTATTCATACTACGTAATTATTATTTTAGTTATTCCTATTATGTA
This sequence comes from Sinotaia quadrata, assembly GCA_028829895.1. NCBI lineage: Eukaryota > Metazoa > Mollusca > Gastropoda > Architaenioglossa > Viviparidae > Sinotaia > Sinotaia quadrata. Next base: position 73,228,969 of record CM054177.1, on the reverse strand, counting down.
ATTATTATTTTAGTTATTCATACTAAGTAATTATTATTTTAGTTATTCATACTACGTAATTATTATTTTAGTTATTCATACTACGTAATTATTATTTTAGTTATTCCTATATGTAATTATTATTTTAGTTATTCATACTACGTAATTATTATTTTAGTTATTCCTATTATGTAATTATTATTTTAGTTATATATACTACGTAATTATTATTTTAGTTATTCCTATTTTGTAATTATTATTTAGGTTTTCCTATTTTGTAATTATTATTTTAGTTATTCCTATTTTGTAATTATTATTTTAGTTATTCGTATTATGTAATTATTATTTTAGTTATTCCTATTATGTAATTATTATTTTAGTTATTCCTATTTTGTAATTATTATTTTAGTTATTCGTACTACGTAATTATTATTTTAGTTATTCCTATTATGTAATTATTATTTTAGTTATTCCTATTTTGTAATTATTATTTTAGTTATTGCTAATGTGTAATTATTGTTTTAGTTATTCCTATTATGTAATTATTATTTTAGTTATTTGTATTTTGTAATTATTATTTTAGTTATTGCTAATGTGTAATTATTGTTTTAGTTATTCCTATTATGTAATTATTATTTTAGTTATTCCTAATGTGTAATTATTATAAAGTGAAGCTGCTTGTGTAGCACCGACAAATTATAACGACTTAGGCCTAAGCCACTCTATAATCATACTACATTAAGTAATATATAACACTTAATTGTAATTAATTCATATTTACTATCTTTAATTATATTTATTCTGTTTCTCTCTCGGTCTGCCCATCTATACATATACACGCGCACATGTTTGGATGCATGGGTAGATACAAATATATACATATGTGCTCGCGCATACAGTTAGATGTTCGCACACTTGTATATAAACTTTGTGTATGTTTCACACATATTATAATTACACTCTGCTCTCCTTTGTGTTTGTTTCACACAAATTATAATTACACTCTGCACTCGTACTTCTGTAAGACATGTGTAAGTAGCATATAAACTTTGTGTATGTTTCACACAAATTATAATTACACTCTGCTCTCGTAATTCTGTAAGACATGTGTAAGTAGCATATAAACTTTGTGTATGTTTCACACAAATTATAATTACACTCTGCTCTCGTAATTCTGTAAGACATGTGTAAGTAGCATATAAACTTTGTGTATGTTTCACACAAATTATAATTACACTCTGCACTCGTACTTCTGTAAGACACGTGTAAGTAGCTATAATCTTATTTAACTCAGTCTTACTATCTTTTAACATGCATTTTATTCTGAACCCACGACAATCAGCGAAATAGCATCAAAACAAATAATCACACTTATAGAAACGATTAAAAAATACTTTAAATCATTTGAGCGTATTAAGCTCGTAATAAACGCACATAAGTCTAAGGTTATTAAACCATAAAAATACAAGGGTGTACCCTAAGTACCAAGTACTCTTTGTGCACAGCCAGATCTAGACTATATGCTGAAAATTTTTAAATAAAATTAATTAATGACAATCGCAATTATTCTAATTCAAAACAACGCGACAGAGAATTACATGGTTCCATAAGAAAATTACAAAACTAAAAATGTATAGTTCAGTTTTCCAACAAATATTGTGGACCCTCGATTAACGAGCACAACTGGTTGCACAAAATCAGTCGATAACTGGAGATCTCGTGAACTGAATCTGTTATTTCAGGAGATATTGAATAACTGATTCCAATTTGTTCATCGATTTTGTGCTCGTTAATAGAACTGAAAGTTCTTACAGGAGAAAGGTAACTCGTTAACCGAAATCTCGTTAATGTTCGCTGATCGAGGGTTTACTGTATATGTCACATAAATCTCTTTAATGTTCGCTGATCGAGGGTTTACTGTATATGTCACATAAACCTCTTTAATGTTCGCTGATCAAGGGTTTACTGTATATGTCACATAAACCTCTTTAATGTTCGCTGATCGAGGGTTTACTGTATATGTCACATAAACCAGGTGTAAAGAATATATTGTCAATCCAAAACTTTTTTATGCAAGTAAATAAATGGCAAGTGATTCAATTTATTTTTCATGTAAATGGAGACGTGTTTCGTTTGCAAACCACACCCCAAGTGAAACAAGTCCTCTTTATTAAAACACTAATATTATGATAGACACTAAATTCAGTTGGTGGTGGTATTACTTTTGTTGTTGTATGTCACATGCAAATGTGAGTTGTGCTGAAGTGAGTGCTGGACTTGAAAAAGTCTGAATACAAATTTAGAATGAATTGTTTGTTTTGGTCCATCCCTGTCCATATCAATACAAATGTGAGTTGTGTTGAAGTGAGTGCTGGACTTGAAAAAGTCTGAATACAAATTTAGAATGAATTGTTTGTTTTGGTCCATCCCTGTCCATATCAATACAAATGTGAGTTGTGTTGAAGTGAGTGCTGGACTTGAAAAAGTCTGAATACAAATTTAGAATGAATTGTTTGTTTTGGTCCATCTCTGTCCATATCAATACAAAACATCATGAGTGAGACTGGTGCAAAACACTTAACAAAGTCCACGTATAATTGTGAAATGTGTTATGACCTGTGCAAAAGGTTATCAGAAAAATCTACATACAAACATGTAAATATGAAATATGCTGCAACCAATACTGATCACTATTAAAAAGTTAATATTGACGTGTCCAGTGAAGATCATTAAGTTAAACAAATGTTAAATGTGAAATAAACAGTGTTGATCACCAACGTGAATTGGAATGTAATGTGAAGTGCTGCTCACCAAAAAAACTTGAAACATAATACACCAGCGTCGATTATCAGATATGTGAAACGTGATGCAAGCGTAATATGCGTAGATCACCAAACAAATGTGAAATGTGATTTAATTAGTGTTGATCACCAAACAAATGTGAAATGCGATTTAATTAGTGTTGATCACCAAACAAATGTGAAATGTAATTAGTATTGATCACCAAACAAATGTGAAATGTGACCTAACCAGTACTGTAAACTGTTGGTGAGCAAAGTGCCCCGCGTCGCTATAACGTTTCAAATGAACTGCATCTATTGCGACCGTGTCTGTGTCCAATTCAGTTGTCTAAAAGCAGAACGTAACGTAAAAGGACATCCGAAACATAAACATATTTACAATAGATCATTAATTTATCAATCCTTTCCAATAGCGTCACCTGGTCATGATTAATTACTTACTTGGGAAGGAATTAAAAACAAAGACTCCTGTGCTTAAAATCTTTGATGTAAATTAAGAATAGCAAAGAGAAAACATAAGCAAAAAAATAAAGTCTTTCATTATAGATTATTATCTTGTTAAGAAATTTCTTATATTTTTTCCTGTTTCGAGTTCTTGAAAGTTTCCTTTTATTCCTGCATATCACTAGCTTCTTTTAAAAAAATAATAATAGCATTAATCCATTCTATCGTTAGTGTGAATGCAGCCTTTCTGAACTGCTGCCACAAGCGGGAAGTTTAAAATGCCGCGCACACTGACACTGCAGACGTGACCCGATAAGTCTTTTTGGCGGGAAAAGATCGAATCACATCCGAAGCATCTGTAAGGGAGGCAACACAGTCGAAATTTTGTCTGATCTAATGGGACGTGCCTTTTCACTCCCTGGCGCATATAATTTATCTGCTGGCCGGCAAGCAGTGAACAGTCGTCGGGAAATGTGTCCCCTTCGCAAATAAAATCGAATGACCGTTTTCTCATTTCTTGTAGGAAAGGATCATTGGACATTCTGTCGGCTTGACCCGTAGTCTTACTCTGACAAAAGATGCTTGCAAAATTAAATTTGTCAGTAATTATTTCATCAGCCGCACATTCGTTTTGTAGATTCGGTCCACTTGTGGTTGTGGCGATCAGATTAGTCTTCTGAGAGTTCTGAATGATATAAGGGGTGCTTGCAATGTTGCAATCCTTACTGTGGGTTTCTTTGAGTCGGTCTGGAAGGCTGAAATGTCGAAAATTAGCCTTTCTTTCACTGATAGTGTTGCATGGACATATTTTACCGCTTGAGTCAGACAGTATGGACATGTTATCAAATTCTTCAGTACTTTCGTCCAGAGTTGGTGTGTCTCCAGCACTTTCAATCAAAATACTTGTGTCCCTACTACTTTCGGTCAGAGTAGTTGTGTCACCATTACATGAGTTAGAATCTGATAGCTCTTTAGTGCAATAGACGGTCGTGTCATTTTGTGCTGATTCTGGTGGGATAGGTGATTGACAACTTTCCGAAACGTTTTGAACACTGTCTCTGGATTGGAGGCAGTTATCAAAGCTGTCATCCTGCATCACTTCTTCGTCATCAGAGAAGTCAACCTGTAGTCTTTTATCCTCCTTCTCATCAATGTTTTCCACCAGATGCTGCAAATTAGAAACACATACGTCATGAGGACTGTCGCTCTTGCTATCTGCCATAGCATCCTTGCCATCTAACGTGTCAGATTCCTTAGCAGAGGCTTTCTTTGCATGAACTCTCTGGTGCCGCTCCAAATTACTCTTATGACTGGTGGCATACCCGCAAATGTGACAAACAAAGTCCTTTTGTCCACTGTGCACAGTCAGATGGCGGCGTAGCAGCGCCTTGCGGCAAAAGTTTCGCCCACAAATCTGGCAGCGGTAGCCCCCACGGTGGAAGAGACTGACGTGATCCCTTAATGATGCTTTGTTGTGAAAGATTGTCCCGCAACATTCCAGGATCCGAGCAGAGGTCTGATGCATTGTAATGATGTGTCGCTTTAGGTTGTTTTTGCGGTCAGTGACGTAACAGCACTGAGAGCAACGGAACAGTTTGTGGTATTCGTTGCTTCTGTCCACACCACTACTATCTGTTTTACCTTTGGTTTTAAGTGGAAACACTGGATCAGAGCCATCTTGAGTTGATGGCTTACAAAATTCAGAGACAAAGGTTTCTGATGTCGTACTGTTTGAGGAATTATGGCTGCTATGGTTACCTGCATTTGCAAACAAGCCTGATGACTCATTTTCACAGTGTCGGAGGCTAGCACAATGTGCTGTCTGCATGTTGAAGGATGAATCTGATGATGGTTCCGATGAGATCGGATGTGGTGAAATCGTGACATCAAGATGAACTTGCTTAACTGGTGAGACAACAGCAGGGAAGACACCTGGAGACTCTAAGATTACCCTCTGGTTTTCAGGAGCTGTTCTCTGACCACCGATGACACTTGAATTTTTAGTCATGCTCAGATTGCTAGTATTTTCAAATGGTTTTGAATTCCATCCTTGTATCTTACTAAGCTGAGCTGATACTGTACCTGAACATATCTGTGAGCCTAAGTCATGCTTATTGGTACTACCTGCTTCGTGCTCGCAAAGATCTCTTACATGCTTGGAGATTAAATCTGGTTGTACCAAAAATCTCTTATCATGACTTGTTCTGAAGTTGCAGAATGGCTGAGCAGCTGTGAAGTTAAAATGCTGATTGCCCTCCCTTGGATATAGAGGGGATGTCCTCTCATTGCCAAATACATTAAATGCTCTGGAAACTTCCTGTTCTTTGCTGTGAATGGTCAAGCTTTGCTGATGCCCTCGCTGGGCCAAGTGACGTTGCAGGATTCTATCTGTAAAGGGTGTGTTATGTGGTCGCAAAGACACAAGGGACAGAACTGAGGCTTTGTGCGAATATGCCTTTTGTCGATTTCTTTCCCAATGAAGCCATTCAGGAGTTCCTGCTAGGTATCCACAAGCAGCACTGCCAAAGTCCCCTTGACTGAATATCTCGATATCTTTATGGCCATTCTCAATGAGTCCCTTATCGACATTCATGAATGCCTGTGATCCCTTGATGTTTTGGGGTTGGGGACACCAGAGTGAGCAGTAGGAAATTAAAGGGATGGAGCCAAAGGAATTTGTGGGCATTTCATACATCAGTGATGATGATCCATAGACGATGTTTCTGCAGTCGATGGACTGGAAATTGTCTCCTCTTGTTTCAAGCATGTTCCTAGGTCTAAACATTGCTGTTTAGTTCAAGTGTGACTTGTTTCAAAGATGTAATGGTCCAATAATGTTTACAGGTTTTAGGAATCTGGATCCGATACCCGGTTAAAATATGACTTGGTTCAACAATATCAACTCGTTATAGGTTGTTCTGAAGGTGCTAGCTGGTTAAGGTGCTAGCTGGTTAAATGTGTGGTGACTAAATAATGTCCACTGTTTTCGTTTTGTTTCTATTCTTTCCAAGATGTCAGTTGATTAAACATATCTTGATTCGACAATGTCACTGGTTTTCTGTTTCTTTTGTTTCCAAGATTACAACTTGGTAATGTGTCTTGGTTCAAGATTGGATAACTGTAATTTTGTTGATCTGAAAACAATCAAAAACGAAATCCAAAGATTTATTTTTCATGAGTAGAATTGTTCATCATTATTATTGCTGTAATAATAATGAATATTTTTAACATTGATACAAAATAGCTGTGCTTATTATTTATAAAAACTGCAATCCATTTGATATATTCCTTAACTTAAGTTGATTGTTTTGCCTTTAACTTTTCAAGTCCTACTAACCAGCTATTTTATTCTCACTACACTTGGTACTGTGAATATTAGCGATTCTTTAAATCCACATGATGTAATTAGAGTTACATCCTCTGATGGTATAATTCTCAAATTACCAGACTTGTGTTAAAATATTATAATTTCTTTCGATTTTTTATTATAAAGATATAATAATATTATCAATTCTGCATGTTTCTTAGAGTCAGAATCCTAAAACACAACGATTCTTTCCTCTAATGCCAAAGCTTTGAAACTATAAAAAGATGTTGAAGATAAAAATATAACAATGATTTTAGTACACCTCTAGAAGTAAAGAATTTAAAGGCGGTACCCGGTCAATGGGAAAATTATTCTGAATACTGATTTTAAATAATCTTCCAAATCTGAAGTTTTTATTTAAGCCAATTAGTAGTTAGGACTTGTAACCATAGGATAAATCTATTGGTGCAGTGTTGTTGCCGACTTGATAATTTAGTAAATTAATGACATTTATCTAAGATCTAAACACACGCCAACCTACTTTGTTCGGAAATCAATCTACATCTGATTATCTTCAAGTTTAAGGATGTACAGCTTCCAGGCCAAATTTATTAGCACTTAATAAATATTGAACGACATCCAGAAACAGAAGGAAAGCAGTCTAGTTATTGCAGATGATCAATAAAAATAAGTTTTGTGTTTTCTTTTTTAAAGAAAACGGAATTTTAAATAAAAGGAAAATAGAAACGTACTTTAAAAAATGAACGAAAATTACTTTTATAGATTATTTCATTAACACATTTGGTTGACACCTCTGGAACAGTTAGTAACTTGAAAATCGAATGTAAATTAATAAAATTGTATTAAACTGCTAGTTTATGTAACGAATCTGACATTTACCGAACTCGTAGGATGTTGCATAAAAAGCCCTCGTTTCTGAAGTTCGCTCGGCATTCTTGAAAAGCTAGAGATGCTACTACGGTCCAAGTGAAGAAATTAGCATGTCTTTTCTTGTACTGGAATTTGTGACGCTTTCAAAGCAGATGACTGATGAACGCGCCAATGGGGATGGCAATTTCACCGAGTTGGTCCAGACGATTATTTGAGCTACCTAGTAAACATTTGTTCAAGAACCACTCCGTTGCTTTGTTACATAATTAATTAATATCTCGTTCTTTGACATGCGGGTGGAGTGGAAATGGGTTCCTTTTCTTGCCTCCCTTCCTCCCAAGACACTTTTACTTTTTTAAAATGTCTTTTGAAAGAGTTAATGTACAATACGGTTTTTATGTTTGTTTGTTTTTGTTTGCTCTTTTCCTTTCTTTGCTGTTGTAATACACCATTTGTTTCTTGCCGTTTTTGCGAACTTTAGAAATATCACACGCAGAGAATTAATCTATTTCTTGTCAATGAAATATACTGTGAATAACTAGATCATAAATGTTTCAAAAGATTACTGAATAGTTGGATTATCGATGGATGTTGACGAATTAATAATATAATATAATATAATATAATATAATATAATATAATATAATATAATATAATATAATATAATATAATATAATATAATATAATATAAATTATATAATATAATGTTTGATTATAATATTTTTTAAAAGGTAACGCATGATTGATTATTACATATCTCATTGTTAACAATGTAGAAAAGAACACGTTGGATTTATTCCCGGCTTTTGACATTCAACAACTTTGTGCCTCGTTGCTCACGAGAACGGAACGTTTATGTTGTATGTTCGTTATGAGAAAGTGTACGGAACGTTTATCTTGTATGTTCGTTACGAGAAAGTGTACGGAACGTTTATCTTGTATGTTCGTTACGAGAAAGTGTACGGAACGTTTATCTTGTATGTTCGTTACGAGAAAGTGTACGGAACGTTTATCTTGTATGTTCGTTACGAGAAAGTGTACGGAATGACTTGAGCGGATTAGAGACTGGTATACATCCAATTGCCTCCAGACTTTGATTACAAAGTAAGATGGAGAAAAAACCAATCCAATCTATTTTAATAATGAACCATTGCCTAGCAAGTTTTGAAACTGATGAGAGAATGATAAAGCATTTTTAATATACAGAAACTTGTACATTGATAGAGATAAACACACAGATAGATAGATAGATAGATAGATAGATAGATAGATAGATAGATAGATAGATAGATAGATAGATAGATAGATAGATAGATAGATAGATAGATAGTTAGACAGACAGGCATGGATTGATGGAGGAGATAGACATATTTTTTTAATAGTTATAAGTTTAAAATTAGTTCATTGAGGACCAGCCTTTATTTAAAGAATTCCGTACATTTCCCATATTAGCAAATAACATGCATATTGTGAGAAAAAGGAGTGTATTAAGAGCCCAAATTTTCTAAGAGTGAAAAGAGAGCTGTGTTTTAGAAGAAGAATAAAAACGGGTCGTCAGAAATATTTACTTACGCAAAAGTAGAATCATGCACATTTAGAGTTGCCATACAGAAAACTGCTAGATAATCTCAAACTTACAGCCTCTGATGATGTCAATTAAGTTTCATTCCTTCTAACTTATGGCGTTTGTTTTTCGTAGTTTACTTTTTTTTTATTTCTCCAAGAAGCACAATCTAAGGTGATTGTTGACGGGAATCTAACTTTGGAAATGACATGCTTAATGTCAAACTCTTGTTGTTGTTAATCTAAATTGCACGTGCTTCACTTGAACCAATCAGAATGTACCAAAGCGTAGACGGTTGGCACATCCACCCACAGCTCTTCGAGACTCGACGAGAAAAAAATCAATATAATTGCAGGCATAATGATTGACAGGCAGTGGAAACAGGAGTGGTAGTGGTTTGGAGAGGCGTGGCTTTATCCTCAGCAGTTTTCTATTATCTCTTTTCTTCAATTCATGCCGTCATTGTGACGTATCCAAAAACCCGTTTAATTCTTTGTGGATTGTAAACAAATAATACCTGACGTCACACGCTGACTGATTCCATGAAACAAGTCACAGAGAAAGGCGTGGTCTTCACGTACTTCACCTTGAAAAGTTCCTACGTCATTGGTTTAATAGGAGCCATTCGCATATATGTCCATATTAATTTCGTTTTATTCACGGTGATTTCATTGAAGGGGTGGGGGTTGAGTGTGTGGGGTGAGTAGTCTTAAGAGCTTCTTTAACGAGAAGAAGTAAAAAAAAAAGAACTTATACAACAACCTTGATAGCATCTCTAAATCTCCCATCCTTTAGTTCGGGATGAGGCTATTGCACACTTAATAAGAACTTGATATCTATAGTATTGCAACTAGTGATGAGGCTATGAGAGCTGAGTGAAGCCTTGTGTATACAGTAATGTTTCTAATAATGATTCCAAAGTACATAGTAATAGTGGGTGTGACACAACGCCATTCCAGTTATTGCTTATGATTATAATTATTATTATTATTATTAACCATCCATAACTAATTACCAGTGATGAGAATTTTAATTTATGTTATTAATAATTCTCCAGAAGACGTCTCTCGTCTCTCTCACTTGGCAGATATGCGGGCGCTGTAAACGTTTTACCTCTTCCACAACATTAAAGACAAACATTTACTGTCACACAATATTTCCATAGGTGGAAAACGGAAGAAGATAAATCCTTCTTTAATCTATATTTAGCGAGCCCCCATCCACTCACTATCTCTCCATCATGTGGTTATCAATATGTGTACGAAGGTTAATAAATTTAATACACATATAACAAATACAATGAAAAATTAAATTACATCTGTCATGGAATCATGGGCAAATTATGCCTGTTTTACTAACCAAAGTTCATCTTCATTCATTTTCATTAAATTCTTTGATGTTTTCATTTTCTGTGATACACACTTCTTTATGCTGGTAATTGCCACTGGGTGACGTAATTGCAGCGTCACGCCATATGCAGATTACTGACTTGTTAAAAGGTTGCTGTCATGTTAAAAAGGGTTGTCAGTCACTATAAGCAGATTACTTGAAACATAAAGCAAAGGGTGATCACTCTGGAAAGACTTGTAAGTGAATCAGTTATGAAAGTTGTTAAAAATGTCCACAGAACAGACTGTGAAGTCAGACATAAATTTGTTGTTTCAGTTAAAATATGGCATAGGAAAGTACAATATTTTCCTTACTTTCGCAGTCATATTAAAACTTACTTAACATTATTTCAAACAAGCAAACGTACTTATTTAAAATTATTTCAAACAAACAAACATAATATTTATAATTTTAAACTGAAGATAATGTTCTCTCCCCTTCCTCCCCGTTCGAGTATTCTTCGATATTAATCAGTCCACTTGGGCGTTCAATTCCCCAATTTAAGTGAAAAAAGCTAAATCTCTCCAAGGTCAACCAGTACATGATGACGTCAAATCAACGAAAAGTTCTTGCAGGCCAATTAAATTATTTTTGTAATATACCTGACCCCGACCCTCACTTCCTTTTCAGGGGTAAACCATGCCTCCATGCAAAATTTCAGCTTCCTAGCTCTCTCGTTCACATATTAGTAGTCCAATCAAAGTTTCAGCTTTCTGACTATCTCGTTCACACATATTAATAGTCCTTCGCAAACATTCTAGTGTGTGTGTGTGTGGGGGGGGGGAGTGAGCCCTAATGCCACTTACTTATCCCGGAGGTAAACTACGTCTCCATGCAAAATTTCAAACTCCAAGCAATCTCCAAGTGGCCGTGAATCAGCTCCCTAGCCCTTTCCCTCATGTTAGTTTCCTATCTCATACAATTAATGTTGTGGAGAGGTTGCCCAAGGGGCCCTGACCACGTATGTTCATCCCGAGTGTAAGTTTCCTTGCAAAATCTTACATTCTCAGCTCTCTCTATTCAGTCATGAATCGGACACATACATAGACACATTTTCTGCTTATTAGATGACAATTAACTGTGAAACACAAGTGTCCAGTTAAGCTAACATAAACGACATTAAAATTGTAAGTTGTATAACGAATTTTATTCATTAGTTACGTCACTGCTTTTCACGCTCCAATTCGCTTGCTCACTTTTCTGCAGGAGGCTGTCAACGCACGTCATATTGGCGCTACCATATTTAACCCGCCTTCCAGCTGACGAGAGAAAATCGGTGCTAAAGTCCGAGACCAAAGGGAACACCTGACGCGCACTTTACGAATGAAAGAAAGCACGCTGGGTACAGTGGTTATCTAGAGTCACCTCTCTCTTGTTTCCATTCTTTCCTCCCTTCTTTCACACCTCCCTCCTTTATTTCTTTAAAACATTCCGACACGTGTAGAAACGGCGCGCGGGGATGAAATATTCACCACGAAAACAGATCTTGGATGATGCTGCAGTGACCTGCTGTTCCGACGGTAGTGGTGATGGGGGCTGTTCGACAATCAATTATACATAGAATCTGCCTTCACTTTTAGTTGTTAACAGAAAACTGTCTGACGTAGCCGGTACACATGCAAAATCACGGACACAGTCGGGCACCATAGTATAAACATTGTTTTAATATTCTTTTGTTATTAAATTTATTTCATTGTGTGTTTGCGTGAGTGGAGTGGTCTTGCTCTTTAAAAAAATAACAACTTTAAAGCTTTAAAAAATATATAATGTAGAATAATGATAATAATCTTCAAAGTACAGTGTTTTACAGCCAACAGTTCTAGCACTACGCGCTGTCAATGCAAAGGACAACTCTCTGTGCAACAAGTTATATTGTGAAACTTACTTGTGTCATAAAGAAACTGAAATATTCAGAAAAAATAATCATTAGCATCTATTTCCCCCCTTATAACAATACTGTTGAAATGAATAGTTTTAGCGCGCGCGAACACAGCTGTCTAATGTCATTAAATAAGGATTTGGGCATTCAGAAATGGAAGAAAATGGATTTAAAAATACAATTTAAAAAATCATAATGTTATAGTACTAACATTATTTAATTGTCAGAGGAACAGAATCTCTAAACAGATTGAAAATATATCAGAAATAACAATAATGTCAAACCATATCAATACATTAATTGGAACTTCAAAATTTTAAAATAAAAAAAAAAGACGACAAGAAAGGAACTGACATTTAGTGTCATTTGAACCTCTCAAGACATCAGTATTTCTTACCAGACTGTAGAAATCTAACAAACAGCAACACCCCAACCTACCTATTTAAGACATTGGCAAATGACAGACTATCAGTGTCTCTACAAATAGTTCGAGGGAATCATAGAAACTACAGCCCAATCCAATTGTTAGTGTCATTAGAACACTATCTTAAATAGACTGATAAATTGGGAGTGCAGATATGAATAAAAAGTTAAATGAGCAAATGACGATGCAATTACCAAAACGACAACAGCAAACCTCCGGTTTGAAGATTTAGCAAAGAAGCGAGCCCTATCCCTAGCCAGACTGAACATTCTGCAAAAGGAATAATTAATGCCACTTTGAAACAGTCAAGTTAAGAGTAGGCCCTATCATTAACCAGACTGAACATTCTGCAAAAGGAATAATTAATGCCACTTTGAAACAGTCAAGTTAAGAGTAGGCCCTATCATTAACCAGACTGAACATTCTGCAAAAGGAATAATGAGGGTCACTTTGAAACAGTCATGTTAATAGTAGGCCTTATCTAGACTGAACATTCTGCAAAAGGAATAATGAAGGTCACTCGAAACAGTCAACATAAGAGTAGGCCTAACCAGCTTGAATATTCCGAAAAAAAGAAAAAAAGAGTTGTCTCTTGAAACAGTCAAGAAAACAGGATGTGCGCATAAACTGTGAATAAAAGATAAAAGAATAACTAACGCAGTTTTAAAGATCAAAGCTGTAATTCCACCATAGCTGAGTACATATTGCAATTGTATAAGTAATTAATATGTAGAGCGGAGAAATTACAATTCAATGACCATGAGCAATGAACCTCTTCCTGAAGTCATACCCAGGTGTACCGCTTCGTAATCAGGCGCATTACGTCATACATAGCCGCACTAACGTCATAAGAAGATAACTAGACCCTACGCTAATATTTTGACCCATATAATTAAACAGTATGCTTTCGTAGAGCAGTGATACTTAAGTATCTGAATGTTGGATTTAATTGTACAAGTGGACCTCTGAGACATCATCATGGACATCGGATAAACGAAACCTGGATAATCCATCCCAGGATGAAAAATTAGTTTTACGTCATCCTAGGACAAAACGTTTAGTGGTGGAAGAATATGATGATATTTCAGCGTCTAGAGACTCTAATATGGCTTGCTTTGGCTTCTCTAATTTTATTCTGTTAGGCAGTATTTTTCTGCTAGAAACAGTACAATTATTTACGTAGTTCGCCGAGGGGGGGGGGGAATTTCCTTCATAAATTAAATACAGCAAGATTATACACTAATTACTTATGTTCTTGCACTTTGAAATAAGCAAATTCTTGAATTAATCAAATTCTAAATCTAATTTAAACATTGGAAGTTGATTTTCTCTTATATAGAGTCCGTTTTAAGCAAAAAATGTACAATATTCGTACTTGAATTATACTATTTTAGTATTGAAGAAGTGGACTAGATTCACTAGAGCATAGGGTTTCTTATGAGACTGACTTGAATTGCCTACAATAGTGAATAATTAATGTTGTATGGTTGTGAACAGTGCAATCAGCACTCATACAAAGTACGTCATAAAGCTGCTATTTTAGATCTGAGAAGACGATTCGAATTTGATAGCAAACATCAGCTGCATTGCATCTTTGATTAATCCTTTTAATCTATATTACCTTTGCGTTCCATAACGATTGCCTTGAAACGCTTGAAGACAAGAGGAGGCCATGAGAAGTCAATGTTTGAGTCCATACTCACTGACAAACTTACTTGCAGATGTCTTATATAGTACCGATATAAGACGAGCCAGCAAGTGTAATGTTAAAATGATATAATTATAAATAGGCCCAGACTTGCTGACAAACCAGGATTACTTTTACTGTTGGACTTCTGGTAATTTAGTGTAGCGTCACACACATCGCTACTATGTAACTATTCAAAATAAACTGTTTTGGTTGTATATCTCTCTTTTGGACAAATCTATTTTTTTTCATTTCTTTATTTTCTTTCTTTCTTTCTATTTCATTCAAATCTTTATAACATCGGGAGTAATATAAAGTACACACAAAATAATCATTTAATTGTATTTCTGAAAGTTACTGTTTGAGAGCTAAATAAAGACTAAATGGTTCCAGACTAAACATCAACTACCGCTAAATTTGTAGTGACGATTTTAGAAAGATTTGGATTTAGCAGTTACCGCTCTTCTATGTAATCGTGTGACCCAGAGAAGACGAACTTATGAGAACTTTGACTTAAACTGATACATTGTTAACATGTCAGTTATAAGCAATATAAGACAACCAATAAAATCAAACCATCAGATCTGTAGTCAGATTTTTGTTTTTAAAGCACGTTTAATAGTTATATATAGAGTTATATATAGAGATAGTTACATAAATTAGTAAAAAATGTATATATAATTGACTTAAGAGCTAGATAGAGGAGAGACAGATAAAGAGACAAACAGATATTTCACCTCCACCCACTCATTCTTGCGCTCCCTGAAACGGGGAGGGGGGAAGGTAGATGGGGCGCTAGTCCCTCCAAGGCAAAACCACAAACTGGTGAAAAGTTAATCCAAGCCCTGAAAGTGAGGTGATAGCGCAACAACCACTGTAAAATTGAAGTGCTATGATGATGAGGGGGGGGGGGGGGAAGGAGTTCGCGCGCGCGTGTGTAGGCCTATGTCCAGAAAGTGTAACAATGAGGACATTTTTATTAATTTCACTGATAACAAATATTTCAAAGTTGCTTTATTGTATTGAATGCATGGAACTAACTACTCCAATGTTGTTTTCATTTAACACAACGAGCAATTGTAAGAAGAAAGCGTCTAACATCGAAGTCAGCATGCAGGTGTTGTTGCCATTACTGCTTTACTGAAATAAATTACAAGTATCCTGACAAGGGTCCTATGACCGTCATTGAAAAATTGAGCAAGTGTAATTTCAGAATTCAGATCGGATTCATGGTGAAAATCTTTCATGTTATTCTAATGAAAGCATATAAGGAACGCCTTGATAACATGGTTGCTGCCATTATTGTAGAGGACAACACCTCCTCTGTATCTGATTCTGAATGAGTAACCAGCCCACGCTTAATGGACGCTAAAACTGTCAATGGTATCATCGTAAACCCAGAGTAACCAAACTCTGGTGCTCAACCATTATGGAGCGTGATAACGAGTCTATGCAAATTTACAGTCGCATTATGGGATCATGCACCTCGATGTATTCAATAAACACAGCAACATTGAAATAATACGTACCTTACAGTAGTTATGCTAACTAACTTGAATAAACACGGCAATGTTGACAAATGTTTGTGCATTGCACTCAAATGAAACAGAAACTTTGAAACAGTTATGCTCATTGTATTAGGCACAAACAAGCAATGGTGAGGAACAGATATGCTCATTGTATTCAATACAAATTGAACCGTTGAAATTTGTATGCTCAGTTTATTATATAAAAGCAGCAATTTTGATTGCTTATGCTGTTTATTTAATAAGAGCAACTTTGAAGTGCTAATGATCATTAGTATTTGATCATTATACATTTGAGTGTAATTATGATTGTATTTAAGCCCATTTTTTGTGAATGGGGCTAACGACATCTATTTGAGATCATGTAAGTTTGAGAATGCTAGTGAAGATTTCCAACCAATTTGTATCTACTTATGCATTATTAATTGAAAGGATATAATAATAATAATCAAAACAGGCGTGGGAGTTGTCACATATACGTATTATAATTCATAATTTGAATGAGAGACGTAAGAGTGAACGCCTGAGTAACATCATGCTCGAAAGGACAACTCTTTTCTTTGTCAAAGTGTCATCAAATCTCGCCCGCGTTTGGGCCACGCAGCGAAGGGTGTTAGGGGAGGGGGGGGGAGGAAGGAATGCGTGACAGCAATAAAGAACCTGCATAAAGTTCACAAAATAATTGTTCTCGAGGACTTTGAAGGACACCACTTAAGTCCAGGCAGATAATGAACTTTTTTCTCAGCAGGGAACGTCTGCTGAAACTGATCATAATTAGGATGACAACCTCAGAAATGGTTTTGATTATCTCCCCATCGCCTCCTGTCCATTCTTGTCCACCCTACCCTTGACAAAATTCTGAGGCTTCCCTGAGTGTGCAAAAATTAAGTTTTCTTTGATCCAACGGTAGGCTTCCTTTGACTGAGCTAAGGTTCAATTTTTCTCCAGATGGTAAGATTCCTTAACTGAGCTAAAGTTCTCTTTCCTCTCATGCTAAAAGGCTGGAATTCCTGATTGAGTCAAGATTCAGTTTCTTTTTATCTAAATTTCCAAGCTTCATTATTGATTCAAAGTTTGGTTCACTTCAACCTGAAGCATGCGTTCTTCTGTTGACAAAATAGACAGCTGAAATGTTTGATTCTTTGAAATGATACAAAGCTTCCGATCTTTTACTGATAGCGGCTTAGCCAAAACTCTTGTTCCACTGAGTACAAATCATCCCTTTATTGCCAATGGATATGATCAAACTTTAGCCTCCACTGAAACCAAGGAGAAGATCCACGTGTCACGCTAAACCAATGAGCAGATCCATGTGTCACGCTAAACCAATGAGCAGATCCATGTGTCACGCTAAACCAAATACCAAATCCATGTGCCATGATAAATTCAACATGCTTGACTACTCAATGAAAATTCTTTTAAATATATCCACTAACTTATCCATTGTTTTAAAAAACTACTTTGAGGTGGCTTATTTTTGGTTATGTTAATATATCTCTAAAATAATTATTTTGTAGGCTTACTTCACCTTTGGAAAAAATGCAATCTGAATTGTAAATAAATTTCTGTCAGCACTGTAAATGACGCAACAGGACAGTTACACTGATTGTGAGATCTTATTCTTTGTACAACATTCATCAGCATTTTGTTTTTGCAGTTATTACAAGAGGTGAAAAATAAATACATTTTTATAAAGACAAAGAAAGAAAGCATCAAAACAAACAAACACGAAAGAATGGAGCAGGTAAACTCCAGCACATCGCTTTGCACGCACATTACATGCCAAGAGTGTGCGAGAGACAGCAGTTGATGTTCCCACTCGACCCTAATCCCAGTCCCGTAAGGTTCGACAATTTTAGCACCAAGGCGAAGAAACGAGAGCGCACAAACCGGAAACGCAGTGAACGTGCCATTCTTTGGAGGCAAAACCGATAGCGGTCTTCTCTCCATAAACGGATCGCCGAAACTTTGGCTTGGACAAACAGTACTGGTGGTGGTGGTGGTGGTGATGGTGCGTGTGTGAGTGTGTGTGTAGAAGTGCGGAGACTGTTTATAACGAAGAGCAGACAAAACACGCCTTGGCCTATTACGTTTCTTTCTTTCTTTCTTTCTTTCTTTCTTTCTTTCTTTCTTTCTTTCTTGTGCGTGCGCCAAATAAGGTGTACGGTAGTATGTAATTGAGAGAGAAAGACAAAATGGTTCTTGGTCAAAGTAGTAATACGAAACTAAACCAGAAGAAAAGGCGGAGATTAACAACATTATTGTACAAAGACAACCTGAGGTGCTTGAATGTGTTATTTTATATTGCACCGAAAATAAATCAGTAAACAGGAATGAAAACGAAACATTCAAAATTATAATAATAACAATAATAATCTCACAGTTGAATAAGTTTCAGGGGAAAGTATGATATCCAAATAAATAAAGACAAATACAATTATTTCATTCTAAAGACAAATTGTTGTACTGTAAAGGTGATTTGTCATTTGTCATCACCGTCGTCTTTTAAAGGGTGCATCCAGAACGTTCGCAGCGCCACATATATTGGCTTACCTCCCTTAAAACTTGACTTGTTTGAACAACTTCTCTACTGTATAAGGGTATATGGAAGCTTACCCGTTTTGCTTAACAGAAAGTGTATGGTAATACAGAAACTTGTTTTATCGTATCGTTACCTTGATGTGCACAAATGTTTACCGAAATTCTTTATACAGTCGCATACACCCGCACGACAACAGAACATTCACTAGTCTTAGGTTCCAGAATTTTATTCCTTCACCTTTAAGTCCAGAGTCGCAGATTGTTAGATACCCTGAAGACCAATTACCCGCAGAGCTTTTGTTAGCTGACGGAAAAAGCCGCATTGGCGACAACAACCGAGGGCGGACCGTGTGGACAGACGGAACGTGTTACAATCACGTTCGCCGCCCAGCAGGCTCTGCGATTGCATACACCACTCTTCCACATTTAATTGGCCTTGCCGATGGTTAAATCCCATCTCATCAAGTTTTCAACCAAGTACAAGTCTTGATCGGTGATCTTTGTTTTCTCCTTTTTTTTCCTTTTCAGGAGAGGGACCGTGTGTGTTCATGCTCCGAACTTGCAGTGCTTCCATCCATCTTTAATGCAGGGAGGCAGGGAGACTGCCCCTGAAAAGAGGCGGTTAAAGAGCGGCGAGTGTTTTGTTAGACATACATTTCTTTTTAACGCACGCGCGCGCGCGCACACACACACGCACGCACGCACCCAGCAGTTAAAGACGAGGATTGATGATACCCACGTTGCTCTGATTGCTTCTCGAGTACTTCCGTTTTTTGTTTTTAATTTAACAGAAAGACGTACGCACAAAAGGTGTGCCATGGTTATCATGATAAATCTACTTAGCTCCTTTTTACCGTGACCTTGACCTTTATTCAAACAAAGTATTTCTCTCTCATCTTTGCTTCTCAGTCTTATTATTTGTGTGTGGATATGTTGTGATGTGTGTGTGTGTGTGTGTGTGTGTGTGTGTGTGTGTGTGTGAGAGAGAGAGAGAGAGAGAGAGAGAGAGAGAGAGAGAGAGAGAGAGAGAGAGAGAGAGAATAAACTACATCGAAATGTTTAGCGTCAGATATTAAAAAGGTGGTATTTTAATAGTTACGTACTATTTATTTTTCGTTTTTCTGCTGCAGTTACGTAATTATTCCCGAAGTCCCTAAAGATTTTTTAAAATCATTATAATTTTTTTTTATTTTTTTTTTTGGGAGGGGACTTTTACGAAACAACAAAATAAATAAATACAAAGAACACTTAAAATAAAGAATGGTCATTTATAATGAAATTATAGCCAGAAGTTAATGAACACGATCCAAAGTTATGCAATTAAAAATAGTCCATACCATTATGTCCGTTCAAGCCATTTACCTGAAAATTGAGAATGTAATTAATCTCTCTCCATTAGGTTTCACGTATTGATGGCATTGATGGCATTAGACTGATGTAATTTATTGGTCTTGATGTTCAAGCTGTTAGATCTAGTTTATATAATGAAACACTTTTTTTTTTTAAAAGCGTTTTGGTATGACGCTTGTATCTAAATGAATATGAGTTATATCTTTACAATTAAGTTATTTATTGTTTACAATCAATGCTCTGTTCCCCTCGCCACATACTGCTGCTTAAAAAACATAATCATAAGATTTATTTTAAAATACATAATCATAGATTCATTTTAAAATACATAATCATAGATTTATTTTAAAATACATACATAGATTTATTTTAAAATACATAATAATCATAGATTTATTTTAAAATACATAATAATCATAGATTCATTTTAAAATACATAATCATAGATTTATTTTAAAATACATAATCATAGATTCATTTTAAAATACATAATAATCATAGATTTATTTTAAAATACATAATCATAGATTTATTTTAAAATACATAATAATTCATAGATTTATTTTAAAATACATAATAATTCATAGATTTATTTATAGATTTATTTTAAAATACATAATCATAGATTTATTTTAAAATACATAATCATAGATTCAGTTTTTGTATTCAACAAGAGTATTGCTTGCGACACATGGCCGTAGATTTAGATTTTGTATTCACACAAAATTTTTAAGTTAGTTTACAAAGAAATAAACTAATACCTGTTTAGTATTATTAGGCTGATTTATACGCATGAATGTGCGGAGTTTAGCATTATTATGCTGATTTATACGCATGAATGTAAGAAGTTTCCACCTGCAGGAACATTATGTAGCATGTCTATCTTATTAATGTGTAAATAAAATTTTTTAACATTCTTAAAATCCACCAAGTGAGAGATATGTTGGTCTTGTGCGAGAATTATTAATAACTATAAATTAAGATTCTCTATGACTTGTAATTAGTTTTGTGTTGTTAATAAATAACTAATAGCCATAACGAGAGAAGGGTGCCCATAGAGGTGTCACAGAATTGATTATTTATTGTAAATTATAAATAAATGAAAACAAAAGTTGGCCAAAAATGCATGGCAATAGAAAGATAAATGTAAATGGTTGTTTGTTAATCAAATGATGAAGTTATTAACTTTGAGAGAAATTGGCGTGGAGAAGTATTGAACCTTTGAAATTAAAAGTGAAAAAAAAAACACACACATAAAAAAAAAAAAAAAGCAACAAGACCACAAAAGCAAATAACAGATGTTGCCATCTGCGTCCTGTAAAGTGGTCTGAACATCAGTGGAAACAATCTACAAAGACCTTTTCATTTATGTCTTCACGAACGTCTCTGCTGTATTATTTATCAATAGTTCGTTTCTCTCCCTTTATATCTGCCTTTTCTTGAAAGTTACAAGACAGGCATTGCGATTGCTTTCAAAGCTATTGTGTTAGCCATTTCTTCACGAATGACGTACGTTTTCCGGACTGCAAACTGGTCCCGTGACGACTAGCTCTACTTCATTAATTTCTGTAAAAAGAAAACAAGTTGTGTGCAAGTCAGTGTTATTATTCCGGACATGGCAGTTTACAGCCTCTATGAAGGTGACAATACCTCCTCCTGTACTTTTGGTGAATATATAATAATAAAAAAATTGTCTTACTGAAAGTGTCTGGAAACCCCACCCACGCGTGAAGACTAATTGCATTATTAATAATGACGATTACGATAATAATAATGATTGTAACTCTTCTATACTACAAGCAACACTCTTTGCTGTATTTATTTACAAAAATAACAAGTTGGATGTTTATTTTAAAATATGATTGAATCATTATTATTTTTTTTTATTATTGGTAAAAGGAGACAAAATAGAACTAGAACTTATTTTCCTCGCTCTGTTGTCATTCATTTGTTCTCGCTGCTGGATAACTCCACCCACCCACCCACCTCACCCCACCCCAATTCTCGGGTGGTTACACTATCGACCAGACAAAACGGTCTGAGGTCTGTTTGAACTCGAGTTGCAATCAAACATCGCTGTATTTGTTTCAGCGATCATCATTTCATCACAGACTAAAACCACTGAAACAGTGAAAGGGGAGCAGTCGAGGGCATTGAAAGGAAAAGCTGGCAAATGTGTACGGGCTTATTCGCACGCGCAAGAAAGCTTACCGGGGAAAGTTAAAGCAATCGATATTCATGAAGACTGCTCATTACCTGTTTAAGGGTTACTTAAGAAAATGATGTGGATACAAGCGGCCATTGTAACTGTCAAGTGTAGCTGCGTAAGGTATTGAATCGAAGTAAGATAAATTGAAATTAAACGTAACGCGATGAAGTCATACAATGGTAATTCAAAAGAGGAGGGAAACTAACAATTTGAAAGGGAGAAAAAAAGTAAACAAGGGGGGATTTAAAAAAATGGAAAGAGAGAGAACCGCTTTGTAAAACTGCTGTAATAAAAATGCAGACCCTCGCTTAATAAAGAAACTTAAGCTTATTGCAGAACACTTGCGTCAAGAGGCCAAACAGAAACAAAAGGGGCCGGAAAGGTAAATAAGGGTCTAAGATTAAAAGAAATAATTCTGTGATAGAAAAAATATTCGTGGCGGTTTGGGGGAGGGGGAGAACTCATTGATTGGATTGCCTTGGGGTTTCTCTGAGCACTGAGAAAAGTGGATAGCGAAAGCAATAAATGTGGGCCGCTTCCCTCGTATTTTAACACTCCTTTAAGAATGTATGTTGACAGGAAGAAAAAAGAATATTAAAATGAAAAATCGAATTTATAAACTGGGATGCTGACTTGACAGTTGGCAAGATCTCAGCTTATCATTAGTCAATCGCGAACTTCATGAACTGGTTAGATAACACTGGTTATAGTTCAGTTTTTGTTAAAAGATATTAATTGGGTAATGAAATGTCGCTGACAAAATTGGTACATGTATTATTATTATTAGCCTTCATGAAATGGTTCCCCTTCCTGATGCTTGGCTATGATATCTGACTTGCTAGCTTCAGTGTTGCAGAAAATAAAGTTTTCGAAAGATCGAAATTCACATCTTTGTAACTAATCATATTCCAGTCGATTTGCATTCATTTCTGTCGGGTGAACACAACACGTAAATATTAATTTGGAAGACTAAACATAACGACTTTCGCTCGGCTGTTTAGTTGTAACGACGGCATAAGAAACGAACAATTAATTGCACGCAAGAAAAATTAGGAACTAAAACGTCAAAGTAATTTATTTACATTTTAAAATATCGTTTCGAATTGTAAATGTGTGTGCCTATAACTTATTAATATCCTGTGTTCCAAAAATTGAATGAAAAGAAAGAAAATAGTTTTGATATGTATCTGTACTATTGCAGCATTTCTTCTTTCAGGTTAATGATAATGTTAATAATAATAATACATGTACCAATTTTGTCATTTCATTACCCAATTAATATCTTATATTAAACTGAACTATAACCAGTGTAATCTAATTTTATTTTTCGAATGTCAAGTTAAATCGAAAATCGATATAACAGACGCATTCCTACCTTAGTGCCAGGGTTAAAGAAGACCGAAAATGTGTTCCTATATTTTATCTTTCTTATAATCATTTCATCTCTTTAAATTCTAACCCCTCCACCCCCACCCCACCCCCCAGTAAATTACTTCTTTAAGTAAATAGTCACGTTTCCTCTCAACTATAGATATTTTATGTTGTTATAATTACTGATTTAGACATTGTGTTGTTTGCCTCGCGCATATATTTTCATTTCCGGTAAGCGGATTCCTGGTGCAGTAGAAGCTAGAGATATACATGATACACCAATTAAGCGGCCAACACACACACACATACATACACACACACACACACATAAACATATTATATTATGTGGTGTGTGTTTAAAATAAACATACAAACATTTTTTTTAACCACTGCTTCCTTTTTCTTTTGTTGTCCAAACTACGCTTAACCACCATCATCACTCAGACGGAAACAGTAATCTGGACCACAGACCAGGTCGGTAATTAAAATAATAGCAATCATAGCTTCCGCCGATTTCGCTGCTTGGCACGATGTGTGCCATTGTTGCTAGAGTTGAAAGTGAAGAAAGTCAGTGTGGAGTGAGGAAGACAGAAAAGTAGTAGAGTGGTGAAGATGATTGGTGATGTGTTAGCCGTTGCATTCATGTCAGGCCGATAGAGGCATCCATTAGCCTGGTAGTCTGTCGGCTAATGTCTTTGGTGGTTGGTCTTGGTGTTGCCCTTGTTACTGTCCCCTAGTGGAGAGGGTCGGTGGGGGTGTCTTACAGAGCCAAAGCTAGTAGCACATCAAATCTGTGCCTAATGCGTACATACAGCCGGAATGTTCAATTCCCTGTTCACTGATGTTATCATCGTCATTGTTGTTGTCATCGCTGTCCCCGGTGTCCATTAAGACAGGCGTAGACGCGTGCTGGCGGCCAGTAAAGATGATAAAGATTGAAAATCTCCACTGCGGTTGCTGCTGCTGTATTTTTGCCATTGTCGTTGTCGTTGTTCGTAGTAAGTGTAGTTTTCCCTGGTGTTTACTGGGCCCGTTTGTTGTTGTTGTCTCATGTGTCTTGCCTGATGTTTGGAGGCAGTCTATTCCTCTCTTTCTTTTCCTTTTGTTGAGCTCTCGAGTCTGATGGTAGCACTGTTGTTGATTGTTGGTGTTGATGGTTCTGTGCAGTCTTTGATGACAGGCTCAGTGTCAGCTAGCATGCTTACTGGTGACTGTTGATCTCCTTGAGTCTGGCTATTTTTCTCCTGTCTTGATTCGTCTGAGTGTTCACTACTAGTTGTCTTGGTTTGACGAAGGCTTGCATTTCTTTTTCTTCATTAGTGGTTGGGTGCACTTTGGGCGATAAATATTTTCATCTGAGGTGGGAGTTTCTATCTAATCTGGAGTGTTCACTTCTTTCTTGCAGGAATGGATGGTTGTCGTCTATATTTGTTTCTCGGTTGTTGTTATCACCCCTTTTAAGCTGTATTTTTTTGTTTGACATGACCTGGCAAAAATTCCACAGCTTCCTTGTAGGCATAGTCTTTAACACCGAACACATGTTGGGGCAGATAATCAAAAGCGTTATCTAATTCTTGGTTGTCATAGAAGTTTATTTGGGGGCTCTTGGTGACATTCGTACATCATGTAGGCCTATAACGCCGTCAATTCAGATTTTTACCTGCTTGGCCAGGTAGTGGTTTGAAATGTCATGCTGTTCTCCTTTTCTTGAAAAGGGCTTGGAAGTGGCATTGGTTGTAGAACTAGTATTTCTTCTTTTCTCCACTGTTTAATATAGGGAAGGCTGTAGGATTAAAGCAAGGCACGTCCTTTCTTTCTGGAGGCTCGTCTGTGACTGAACTGGATGTGGTTCGATCGTAAACTGAGCTATTGATCGGCCGACCCTTTATAAAACTGCTGAATTCTTTTTTTTACAGACGGACGGCGATGTGAATGTTGCCCCATAGTCGCCCCTCGTTCCACAGTGCAGTTACGACCAAGTGCAAGGACAACTTGCACTCGGCAGTCTACAGGCGTATGGCAATAGCAGCTATAGCGATCGCTCGCGTACAGCTCGTGGCCCTCACCCACTCCAAGCACAAGTAAGGTACGTCACTGTTACAGCGGAGTAATTTGCCTATGCCTATATGCTAGAAATTGCTGTGATGCATACCAGTGAGTAATTTTTATTATCCAATGATTCACGAGAACAAGACCAGCCAATGGGCTGAGATAAAAAAGTGTACTTACTGTAGAAAATTCTGTTGTCTGATCAGTTGAATTTGACGTGGAAAGAAAGAAGTCCGGTATTGAAAGGTGGCCAGTAACTTAATGGTAAGTTAACTGACTGGTTGAGAGAATGGACTTAAAAATATTTTATGCAATTTTGCTTTTGATGTGTTGTGCTTGTGTTTTACATAAAGATGTATAGTGTGCATTTCTATTATTTCTTTAAATGTTTGAACTAAGCTGCTCATGTATAGTATGCCAAACGCTTGACATTGTTTTGATATGCTGTATTTATTTTGCTGTGCGCATGAACACTGTTGCAGGAAACTGTCATTTGAGACTGGAAAGTAAGAAAGAATGGAATTATAAAGCGATAAACTGGAAAACTTAGCATTTGTTCCCTGATTATATTTTACAGGACAAGAAACCAGCCTTTCTACTTATTTCAATGTATGATTTCAACTTTCTGGCTACAGTTTGTAAACGGCTATGACTGACGGTGGTAGAGGTGGGAAGCAGTGTATAAGTGTAAGAATACACTATACTCTATGTATGGCAGCAAAACAGGCTGACTACATCGAACAATTTATGGTACAGGAAAGTTACTAGAAATTGGTACAATTGTAATTCTGCTTAAAGGAGCTGGTACGGCGAATGAACATCCAGTTCAACTTGATAATAGAGCAGCAAAAAAGTGTTTTCAGCATGTGGGGGAAACATATTGGAGCTGATGTAATAATGGTGGACAATAAACTTGTGACTTTGTTGCAAAAGCGCATGAAATAACTATTGAGACAGCCTTAATTCAGGTATAAAACTATTATCGCCTATCTCTAATAACTCCATTTATTCTGATAAAAACTATCCTGTGATTTGTATTGACACTAATACTGAATTGTATTTTAGGATATATGTGTGAAATATTGAAGTCATCTTTTTCATTGTATTTGTCATATGTATATTTGATTGTTGATTTAATAAATTTATTGACCTTCTTATGCCAAGTTTGTATGAAAGGTATACAAGAAGATGAGGTGATAGTGCATCACTATATGACAGCATACAATTGCTTTTCTTCAACTTCATTAACAAGACCCGTGAAGAAGATTCTGAAAAATAACTAGACATACAATACAGTCAAAACAATGGTGCTTAAATATGAAAAATTTCAGAGAAACTCCTTCATATCTAACTAAATTTTTACCAAGCATGAAAGAGGTTGAGAAATGTGACTGAACTTCTTAACTGAACACTAAAACTACAATACCCTGCTATCCTGAGATTATTCAAGATGCCGCTTTGACTATCACAGCATTACCACAGACTCATGGTCATTGTGGAACATTTATTTTCTGCCCTCAAAAATCAAATCTGATTTGTGAACAGCAACCAAGCCTGACTCATTAGAAGGGAGTTTTTAATGAACCAATTCAATTTAGTTGAAGTGTATTTTGATGTCTTTTGTGTTCAATTATGGTACGACTGAAAAATTGTTTAAAAAAGAAATCTATAAAAGTCACTTCTGCATTTATTTACACCTATTCCTTATACACAATACTCCATACAAGTGTATAATTTTATGTCACATGACATTAGTAATAAGCTACACCTTTAGTCAGAGTAATAAAAATTCAGGAATCAGAGTAGGAATCGAAATTTTTTTTGACCATCTCTAAAACCCTGATATTCAGAACAGGCAGAGAGTTATTTTCTTAAATGACAAGAGTGAGCGAGAAGCTGCTAGAAACTTTCCTTCAGACCTTTCCTGTAAAATTACTAATTAGCAAGCCAAATCTGTCAGTAAATAAATACATTTCTTTCTCTCTTGTATTCTATAGTGAACTGCAGCATTATAATCTATAAACTTTTATGTATTATGTGACTAGCGCTAGTAACTGCATAGACTATCAGATGTCGGCCCTGGATGTAGTTATTCATGTACAGAGCTCAATAAACAATCAAGTATATGGCCTTGGATATTACAATACAGGTATTAATGTATTGAAATCTTCAAATTATTACGTGGTCTTCACGTACTGAAATCAAATGATTATTATATGGCCTTAATTGCAGGTCTTCAGGTACTGAACTCAATAATCTTTTATTACGTGGCCTTTGATACAGGTCTTCCAGTACTGAACTCAACAAACAAATACTACATCGTCTTGGATACAGGTTTTCATGTACTGAACTCAACAAATATTACATCGTCTTGGATACAGGTTTTCATGTACTGAACTCAACAAATACTACATCGTCTTGGATACAGGTTTTCATGTACTGAACTCAACAAACAAATACTACATCATCTTGGATACTGGTCTTCATGTACTGAACTCAACAAACAAATACTACATCATCTTGGATACTGGTCTTCATGTACTGAACTCAACAAACAAATACTGTACTACATCATCTTGGATACTGGTCTTCACGTACTGAACTCAACAAACAATTATTACATGGCTCTGGATACAGGTCATCATGAAAACAACAGTTATTAATATTATACAAAAGTCAACATAATAATGTTATTGCTTGTCTTTGTTTTCCAGACCCATCTTTTACAATCTTTAAATATTATATTATTGATTTTGTTGTTATTGATCAGATTGGTTTTATTAGCATCCTTAGCATTTCCTTTCAATACTGTGTTTCCCTTAAGTTTTGAGGGGAGGGACCTCGGTGGTGAAGTACAGTGCAGGCTGGCCTTGGGTTAGAACCTAATCTTGGTTGTTGGAATTTTACTCAAATGATTATTACCCATTGCTAGTTCAATAATATTGGTCATGATTTTAGTTCTTAGAACTCTGTGGAGAATCAGTGACATTAAATAATTACTATTACATTTATTTATAAGAAAGTAAATTATAAAAATTAAACAGAGTTAACGTTCACAAATAGAGTATGTAATTAACAAGCTGTGAAAAAAATATTTTATTTTCAAACGAATTATTACAGCAAAAATCATGCAGCACAAAAAAAAATAAAAAGGAAGTGAAAAGAAATTATTTTTCCAACAAAATGCAATTTTCTAAGAAGTACTGAGACATTGCAAGAGATGCTTTGGCATGATGAACCAATACTTCAGCCATATTTTAATTAGTTAAAAGAAACCGTATGGCAGCACAAGGCTTCTTTCAACTCAACTTTCTACCAAAAGAAAAAATGTCAGAACATCTCTTGAAATTAACAATATTTCTGTTTAAAGCTCTGAACTCATTCAGGAACAAACTTGTTTCTCTGTACAAAGTAATCAGAACAAAAATGCATTCAATTAACCTTTCACTAACCATTATAAGATTAACTGTGAAGAAGTACATATTTATTATATACAACTTATATAAGACGCTATTTAATAATCATAAACAAGCAAACAAATTATTACAGAATCTTTAAATTTACACTGTGGGTGAACAAAATGCTTATTGTAACACTGAAAAAATATGTATTTTTCTTAAGATTTTACTCCAGATGTGTTACTTGGCTTGTGTTACAAGCATTCCTTACCACACTATTTGTTTTCTTTGGAAAATAAAATGAGTAAGATTTAGTACAGCTATTTATAAATACCCCCTCTTGCTGTAGAAAAAGACATCTGTAAAAGTGTTACGGTCAATAGGATGTAATTTGAATTACAATTTAATAAAGTTATATGGCAATAGAAGTAAGGTATCCAAATCTTCTCAAATCAACAACATTTAATTTTCAAATATTTTTTTTTAACAGGATGCTTAAAGAACTGTATATAATAAATAATGAAATTTGTTCATTAACAAAAGTTAACTGCACTAACAACAATAATGTGATGCAAAATGTGAACCCTTACAAAGGAATGTAAACCACCAATACAAATAATTACTATGTTACACTGTTCTTGGTTTTATGCCCAGTGAATCTGTAAAGAGGAATGTGAACCACTAATAGAAAACAGAAATTTTTACTCTTACCATTTGAAGAGGAACATGAACCACTTATAAAAATGATTATTAATGGATGCCCACCCAGCTACAAATCAGTACTAAAAGTATAATCACTTTGTGACACAAAGGATGATATGAGGGCAAAGATTCATCAATATATTTGTAGCATTTTTAATGCATTAATAATCTCTGGAATTAAAAGGGCGGGGATGGAGGAGGAGAGGAAAGTATTACCAAACATTTCAAATGCTGGTTTATTAAGAATCTCATCAAAAACAAAGTGTATATTTTTTTTAATGTATAATGGTAATTTCTATTCTGGTTAAAAAAAAATTATATTCTAGAAAATAAGTGTTGTCCAACTTATTGGATATTAACTTTCCATAGTACACATATATTAATACTGTATCAATAAATACAAATATAAGATTTTAAAAACAAAAACACCAAACAATGATGATTGTATAACACTATGCTGTCAGCCAGTTTTTAAAATGCTATAACTAAATTGTCAATGAGTCTTTGAAGTGTGATAGCTACACTATCAAGCAGATTTCATACTGCTCATTGATGCCAAGAATACAGGTCAATATTCTGATCATAATGGCATTACTTATGACACAGAAATGAAGTGCTGTGTACTCACTTTTCATGATCAACAAGAAACTAGTAAAGCAAAAGAAAAACATACACCTTTCATTACCGAGTTGGGAGTATTTATTTACTGCATTCATTAATTTCACTTGCATGCTGGATATACACATAAAGGTATTAAAGGAATTATGAATTAATAAAATACCTCCCAAAATATGCACTTAAATTAGCATAATTAAACAGAAGCCAAATTTTCAACCCCACCATAAATAAAAGTATTACCATTCTTTACAGCTTCGTCACAAATCCAATGCTAATGATCATTACTGCCTGTTTGAAACAAGTTTCTTGCAGGATTAACTATTTTAAAAATAATGAAATGTATCATTTGCTTGTTTTTCTGTATGCTATGAGTCTTTTTAGTTTTTTAGCCTGACCTGTAAAAAGATGTTTATAAATTAATTACTGACACTGTATAGCATAGTATATAATTTTTTTTAAATTTTAGGAGTTGCTATCATGCGCCAATCTGTTTAAGACCACATGAAATTTAAAGAGCAGAACAAAATGATGTTCTACAACATATGACTCCAGCTAGAGATTTTAGCACCATTATCAAATCAAATACCAGCCATCACCTGAAAATGCAGTTCTTGGCATGGCAAAATCTTGACATTGCAGTTGTATTTAACTGATACTTGGCATGCAATCCCTGCCATAAAACCTATATCACCTGTAATAAAACTCTGATTTTATATTGTTTTAAAAGATTACATTTACTGAAATTATGTATATTTAACAGTTTTATTAATTTTTATTTCCATTACTGTTAAATATGAATGCATGATGGAAAGTATGCATGTCTTTTATGCTAAAATTGGCAAGCTGGTACAAATGAGATGAATGCAGAATATTTTATGAAATAAATAAATGAAAATGGGAGTGATTATAAATATTTAAAATATTAAAAAAAAAAAAACTTAACAAAGAATCCAAATAAGTCTGGTGACATCACCTTCATTCAATATAGATTTCTCACCAATAAACTATTATTTTTGTAAAGATTCTACAAGGTGCTGTTATATATCTGCTTGTATTATCAATCTTTAAGCTGGCATTTACAAATACCACATGAACCATGGAATAATTTTCTGATATCAGTATGCACTAAGTCAACAAGCTGCTTATGTTACTGTTCTCCCATTTCACAACTGTAATTCAGTTATTACTAGTGAACAAAAACTATTATTAAGCATGACAAATTACAAGCTATGTGTACACATCTGAAGCTCTTTGAGACTAGATTAAGTTTCCTCTGCCTCTTATAATGGATAAATTTTAATCTGCTTAACATTCTGTATAATGTAAATCCACCACAATTAGAAAATAATATATTGACAGGTACAGTAAAAGTAAACCCAGTAATGAACACAAAATCAAAATACCAATAGAGATCAGCATGCCATCCTCAGCGGTTCTGTTGGAGTGTATAGTGAACAATTTACGTAATCAAAAAACAGTACAAAACATACAAAGGTGACAATTCTAAAAAAAAATCAAAACAATTATAATCTATAAAAAATTATATTAGCAAATACTAATTAGGATTTGACAGATATGGAAGGATAATTCAGAAATTACAAACGTATATTTACTTTTTGCAAATAATTATTGTTATTCCTATTGAAAGGTTCTGTATTTTGATTTTATGTACTCTGCAAACAATGGAAAACAAGCCAGATTTTTATGTTTATAATAAATAAAGAAAATTTAGATGGGATTGCTATAATAAAGAACAACCAACTAAGGTTTATATAATTATAAAGTGAAACATTTAATTGAAAATTAAATAATTTCTTTTAAAATAAATGAGTATGTGCACAGTAATAACAAATACAAAATCCAAAGTAATATTTTTTACTTTTTAACATTTATATTATTTTTATTATACCAACGATAAAGGTCTAATATGACCAATATGAAATGAATCTATATATGAATGGTCAATATTTTGCAGTAACATGAAAAAATTCATTTAACATGTTAAATTCTATAAGTAAGGATAAAAAACAGTGCAAGTGCATCTTTTCCACACAAACTACATACCTTTTAACCCTTTTATCCTCAATCCAATACAAAAGGAATGTTCTATTTCTAGTCAAATAATTTATTTTAAAAAAAAATCAAAGAAATTAATTACATGTAATGATGTATATGGCATACAAACAGCATATGCACAGAGGAAAAAAATAATCTGTTATTAGAAATTCATTCACATAGTTTACAAACTTGCATCATAATATAATCAGCTTCTAATGCTAAGCTGCTCTTATGTTATATATTGTACACTGCATTTAACTTGTATCAGTATATTTTCTTTATATAAGATGTGTGTGTGAATTAATTAAAAGCTCAATATTACTTAAGAAGAAAAAAATATTTTCATTTACTGGTTTTTAAAGATGTGGGTAAAAATACAGATTAGTTCAGCAAAAATCTATAATACTTCATAACCTTTTATCTAATAAACACTTTTAAATATTACCCTACGAACTAAAATAAAGTATTTTTTTTAAAAAAAACCATGTTTGTTTCTTCCAAAGAACGTGATTATGAGCAGAATTTATTGATGTTTTAAAAACAAAAGCACAACTAAATTATGCTAATTTTATTTTGATAATTTTTTTTTAAGCAAGAAGTAAGTGTTATCCATACAACAAATAGTTATTGATCCAAATCTCTGAAACCTGACCCCAATAAATAAATTAATTCTATATTATTATCATTATTCAAAGTTTAAGCTCCAATATGCTTTAGGAATACAGCACGTGAATGAATACAATGCAAAATCATTGGGTTAATGCAAACACAACTGGACAGAACATATAAATGAATCAAACAAAAATGATAGGTAGAATGCAAATGCAGCAACTTACAATAACACATGATGAGTAAATCAAATAATAATAATTAAAAAAAATAATTATAGGATAGAGTAAAATACAGCGAAAAACATGCACCTAAATAAGAAGAGGTTTAATAAATGAAAATTAGATGAAATGGTCTGAAAGTCACTAAAATAACTCACTAATTTCTAATTACTAAACAAACAAAAAGTTATTAGAGAAATAATAAAAAAAAATAGAACCCACCTGATACAAATTTATGGCACTCTGCAACTCTGAATTGGTTTGGCAAATAAATTATGATTTTGTTACAGATAAAATATAATGTTTAGCAATGAGTTCCCAACCTCTGGGTTGAAACCCATATTTAGGTTGAGGGAGATTTTTTACAAGCTGCATCATGTGATTAGACAATTAATTAAAATTTTTTTTTTAACTGTATTTCCGCTCTTAATTGAAGTACACTGGTTCTCTAGGCAATTGTTTAGAAATTTTGGGTCACGAGCAAAAATGGTTGGAAATCACAAATTACTAGTCTAAAGGCTGTTTAAAGTTAGAGAGTTAACTTGTACAAGTAAAGACATGTATGTACATTCAAACAAATAATTCAGCTCTGAAATACCAAAAGATTGCTTTATGATTAATTTACACTTCTGCCTGCCATCCATTCATCTTTCTTTCTAAAATCTAAGGGAAAGAAGTGAGAGAAAAATATGATATGAACATTGACAGATGAGAATGCATATATATAAACTGTTTTATTGTTTCTGATATTTTAAAAATAAAAACCAAAGACTTTATTCAATTTATTCTTTTTCCATTAACTTAAAAAAACAAAACCCCCAGCACACACAAAAAAACCAGTAATTGTGTACAACCATTTTCTACACAGACTCATATCCCGCACGGCGACTGCGATGACGACCAATAAGATAGGCGATGAGAACAATAACCACAAGGCCAGCCAAGGCAGCACCAACTGCTATGGGAACTA
The DNA here is from genome assembly GCA_028829895.1 of Sinotaia quadrata. NCBI lineage: Eukaryota > Metazoa > Mollusca > Gastropoda > Architaenioglossa > Viviparidae > Sinotaia > Sinotaia quadrata. Next base: position 73,194,982 of record CM054177.1, on the reverse strand, counting down.
TACTGTTGCTCTCCGAGTCGGCTGAACACTGTGTTACAGCTGAAATGAAATGAGTACACTTATTAAAATATTAGATCAAATACAAGTACAGTTACAATATTTGTAACAACCTTTCATTAGCATTCAATTTTACAATATATTCATGTAGTATACACACAAAAAAATCATCTCACAACAAAGTATTAAAGTAGTTAATGAACTTCATGTACTGTCAGTCACGTTTAAAACCTGTTAAAAGAGAGAAAGGTTTTATTTCACACTAATCTTATCTTCAAAAGGAAATTAATTAAACTTGCATTAAAAAAAATAAATTCCACCACATATAAATGACATGTTTATGGGAGCAGTATCCAAGAATTATAAAAAAAGACAAAAGAGGTTATCTTAGTTCTTACATAATTTATCACTGCCTTGTGATGTGTAAATGACAATTTTATTTGAAACACCATTTCAAACAGTCAAAGAACTGAAAGCAGTACAATGCAATAATACATATAAAAAAAGATACAAAATTGGGTTTAAGAACATTCACAAAAATAAATATTGCACCTAAATTGTAGAGAAAAATTTCTATGCCCTATAGGAGGTGGTAAGGAGTCCCACAAATACAAGAGGGGGTTTGCCATAAGGCCCACTCCCTTCACTTCCAAACTGCAGTGCTATTTTGTAAAAAAAATATAAGTGTTGAAGTTTGAGAGTGTGTTTGGGAGAGAATATGGGCTATTCTGTTCATATGCAAGGGAGCTGTGATGAATGAACATTCAGAAAGAGTCATATGTCATGTTCTAGGCATATGGACGATAACATTTCTAATATGAGGTTTATGTAAATAATGCATTTTAATGAGTTGGGGATGGGGCAAGTAACAGTGAGAACATTTTCTGCTATGCTCAACCTGGCTTAATGCATTTCAAATCTTACACTAGGCTTTCAAGGAAAGTTTCATTAGTAAACATTGTAGTTGCTGAAACTATTCTATCAGCAGAAAGAAGCAAATGTCAACTAAATGATGATCATGATAAGAATCCTGTTAGTGATCAAACTGATGATAGTGATTTAAACAGTACTGATGATGATGTTAGTGATATAGAGATTGTTGATAGCAGTGGTAATATTAAAGATGATGAAACTGTTGCTTTTGCTGATTAAAAAAAAGGACAAAGGACAAATTAATGTTTTGACAGGTATAGTTCTAAGACAGTTCAAGTAGGAGCTCATCGTATTTGTGCAGTGTCCACCAGTGCAGTTTCTCATTTCAATCAAGGTTGTGCACATTTATCTCAAGTGATGAAACACTTGGATGTGACACCTACTGTTGTACTCCAAGCATACCAGGAGGTACAAACATCAGAAGATGCAAGCATGCAGAATATTTAGTCAAGCGACATCGCAGAGAAATGTCAAAGAAGCTAAGATTTATGCAATGGAGAAGGCAGTACCAACAGCTCAGGATTATTAGGGGAACTAAATGATTGTTAGGAACTCATTATGCTACAGATAAGGCACAGTTATTTTAAAATAAAGCAAATATTGAACATAAATTCCACGTTTTACAGTCTTTATTATACACTTTTAATGCGTTTTTCTCAAAACTGTTTTTCAGTCCATGCTTCTTGCTCACAGACCTGGATCTCCAGTTGAAACCTAGCATATTTGGATTAAAGCCTGCAGGAATTTTTTTTTTTTTTTTCATTTTTTTACTTTGACATTTTATATTCAATTTAATATTTTTGACAGGTTTGTCATTAAAAAAATTGCAACTTTTTTCCTATTTAAAATTTCTTTAAATGCATCCTTCACTTTTTAAAACTTGCATCGAGGAAAATAAAATGTTATTTAAACTATTTTCTGACATATGCCAAGTGTTTGAATTATGCATTTAAAAATATGTATTTTGGATATTTTAAAAAAAATCTAAAAATTTAATTTAAAAAAAAAAAAGTAAGAGTATTTCAAAACTAACAAGAGATTATTCTTATCTAAATCAAAGACAATGTGTGTACCAAATTTGAAAGTTGTAGCACGAAAATATTTTTAAAAAATTCTTTATGTATAGTAATGTGGCCTTAAAAGAGTTATCCCTCTTTGGTATAATATTTATGAAGACACTGTACACCAACAGACACAAACCCACACAAAAAAGATGTCAAATGAAAGAAAAATGTGTCAATCAAAATAAAATATGTGAACAGAAAACATTATTAAAGGGAAAGAACCCTTGATAATAGCAAAACAAATGATAGCCATCTATGAGTCTAATCATAATTTGAAACCTACTTCAAGCTTGTCAATTTGGTAAAAATGCACTTGGATACTGGAGTGTATGGCACATATCTGGAGATCTACTTAAGTGAATTAAAATGATTATAAATAAATAAACACTTCTGCGCAACAAAAGTCATAGGAAAATCTGAGACTTTAAAACAAGTTATTTATCAAAGTTACACCACATATCTGATGGTCTGATCATGCAAAGGATTAAGGAGAGATAAAGCTTAAAAGCAGTTACTTAATGGAGAGCTAATTCTAACCCCTGTTCTCAATAGAATTTTGCTGGATACTAACTGGTTGGATGTTTTGTAAAGCTAGATTGTGCTTTCTAGTAATCCTGACAGATGTCAACTTATTCCCAAATTACTTTGCAGAGCTTTGTTCTCTTTTCTCCCATCACCCTTTCCATCTGTCTATGGCATTAAGGTAATGGATATTTATTTCCTTTATTTCTTAGCACACATATGAACTGGCCAAACATATTTGTTATTAGTGTGATCTTCTAAAGAGTATTTCTTTTGGTTCTCAGTGCAATCTCCACAAAGAGTATTTCATTTCCCACCCCTCTTGCACAGTTCATACAAATTTCAAGTCTGATTTGAAGAGGTGGGTAAAAATAGACTTAATCTCTAAAAGTTCTATGTGGGGCTGATGGATGAGCACCTGCATTGTGTGTAATTGGCAGAGGAGAGGTAACTAACTGACTTGATATCCTGATCTGTAAGTCTATTTTTTGCTGTCCTAACATGGGAATCTATTCTTTGCTGAAAAACCGAATCCCTTATAAAATTCCATTATTGGGTTACAAAATTTCTAAGGATTCCTAGACATTTCATATACTTCATTACCTACATGTAGCTGTGGAGGTCACAAAAAGGCTAAACATAATGTTTCAAAACTGTTAGTTTCTAATGGCTCAAAAGAATCAGAATTCAAATAGTTCAAATTATTGTAAAATCCCAAGCAGGTAAAAAAACCAAGAATGACACTTTCTTTTTTTTTTCAGATTGTCAAATAAGCCTAAAAGAGTGTTATCTGAAAATATGTTTGGTCCATTAAAGTGTCTAATATGCTAGTCAGCATAGTCCTATTGGTATTCTTCAGCTTGTTCTCCAACCTCAAGGACTGTATGGCTACAATGCTTACATGCATTGATATTCATGACCAGTAAGAAAAATTAATGAGTGGAATTCCAAGGCCTGGAAATACATATTCTAGTTTCTGGTAAATTCTGCCATCACAAGCACTTTCAATTTGCAACAGACTTAGCCACAATCCACAGATGCAAGCAGTATTCTCAAGTCTCATCTTCACTTCCAACACAAACTTGCCACAGAACTCACAGCTGGATTCAGGAAAGACATCCAGAAGGTGCAAGAACTTTGGCTTGTGTTGATCAGCATATATAAGGTTATAACATCAGTATATTTAAGAGAAATTGCTGCCATCATTTACTATGATTCATCTATCCACTTTCCTTTGATTCTTTATAATATACAGATTTCAATACTTATTTCCTTAAGGAATAGGGAGTAATTTGTTCCTTTATTCTAATCAGTTATTTTATTTATGAGAAAAGTTAACAATTCTTTAATTCCTTTTTGCTCTAACTGTTCCCTCTTTTGACAAAAATGAAACTTTATTTGTAATAAACTGAATCCCCAGAGATTAAAAAGAATTTTAAAGACATTAATTCCATTAACTCATGTGAATTTAATACATGAGACTGTTTAGCTTTAATAATCTATGAAAATTCAACTTTTAAGTCTGATTTTGGTCTCCTAACTTCACAGTTATATTTCATTGTTGGAAGGTTGGAGGCTCTTCCTTTATAGCCAAAGCTGTGTTTTATAATGAACCCATTATAGATCTTTTAACCACATACAACAGTGTCATAAATGTTGTATTTGTTCATAGATGAAATTACTTTGAGAATATAGGGCAGGAGGACTATGAAACCAGTCACTGTAGTTAGTATTTTATATTTTACTTGAAATGTTTCTTCTCTGATTCTTTGCAATGAATGTTTTCCTATAAAGTCTTTTTATCTCACCAACATCTTCTCCCCTTTCCATAATCACCAAAAGAATAAGTCCACTGTCACAGTCTGATAAAAATGTCCGACTTGGTGACCTACTTGCCTGTTTACTTCAAATATTGAGATTTGAAACCCTTGTCCCCTTTGTTCAAAGCTTTCCTCTTTCGAGATGCTTCTAGAACAGGTCAAGATGTTATGTAACTTTAGGTCCATTGTCCAGGTTCTCGAACCAACTACATACTTCACGATCAGTCACGTGATATGCTTTATGCTTTTCTATAAATATTGGTGCGCGCTTCCGTTCCTTTACTGCGAGAACACATTAGCTATATCCACTGGCTAACTCGGGTCATGCGGCAGCCGACGAGCAGATGAGAACCATACCTTCGACTTCTCATAAAGGTACCATTTTATCTGATAGTATTTTGTATATCTTGATTATGTATTTGTGCTATGTATTATATTATTTCCATATATGCTTGAGCATGGTCCAGAGAAATGGCTGAAAAACCTATAAGTTATGGAATATAAATTTATTGTAACTCTTTTTCCATTTTGTAACTTTAATTTATATTGTTTTAATTCACTGAGAGCCAGATGCCTGTGCTCGATATGAATTTCTCATGTAATTCAATTATTGCGTGTAATTTTAATTGTAAATTGTGAAGCGCTTTGCTGGTTGAATTACCCCTTTTGTATGAACATTAATTTAACGTTGTAACTATTTTTATGATTCATACGTCATGCTGTTAAATGAAAACATGCGTGAGACGATTACATTTTTCTAAATCTAATTGTAAAACGACGCGAGGTCGAATCTCTAATTCAGCGCATTTTAACTGGGACATGCTTGAGTAGGAACGTTAACTGAAATTACATTAGAACACGTTACTTCTTCAGGTCGGCTTTTGGCGGCTTTGGCTTTGCTTTGGCTTTGGCTTTGCCTTGTCTTGGCTTGGCTTTACCTTTGCCTTTGCCTTGTTCCGTCTGGTACGAACTGGTTGAGCTCTAAGTGTGAGTTCTACGCCAAGAGTCTACGCCACTGAAAATTCAAGTTCACTAGCTACGTAAAAGGGACACCTTTTTCCTGTGCGCCACGTGCGTCGTCGCTATAGTGAGACTGTGAAATAGACTGGCTGACTGAGTAAAGAGACCAGGCAGATACAGACAATTAAAGCTGAGTATTCCTCAGTGTACATTCAAATATCATAAGACAATCAATTGGTTATTCGTTGGTTAAACGATAAAGCATGTACGCGCAGAGAATCGAGAAATAGACTATTCGCGCTCGTTATTTGATTATTGTTAACTTGTTAAAACTTTATTAAATCTTATTTTCTTTGTTAAAACCTCTTAGTAGTTAATTTTTATGCATAATAGACCTATAGATTTCTTAGATTGAATGGGGGCGGATGAGCAGAATGAAGATAACAAATGCATATTAATTTAGAGGAATTTAACGGTTTTCAATCTAGCTAAAGTTCGCAGTTTATCAGTTTGTAAATTTGTCGTCTGTACTACAAGACACACTTTTAACTAGTCAAATGGTAAATTGAGCAACCAGTCTGCATAGGATATGAGAGAAGGAATTAATAATAATTAAAGTCCTTAATTATTCTAGGGCAGGGTCTATAAACAAATACTGGAAACGTAACATCCACAAGGACACAATTTTTGGATGTGTTCAGTGTAACATACCCATTAGCATTTAGCAATCCTACCAACTTAAAAAAATACAAGTTTTTGTTTGTTTATGTTTACTATTATGTAGAGTTTGTTTTAGTCAGAAGGTTACAATAATGATATTTATTGCAGCATAAATAGGTAATGCAAAATTTCTCTCATTCTTAGAACCAAAAAAAGTGTCACTACTTCAGGATTGTTTTATTCTTATGATAAACAGTCACAAACAAAGAGTATCTGTCCGTATAAATGTGAGTATTTGAATGAGTGTACATATGAAAATTTAATTAGCTCATAATCAAATTTTAGGTGCTTGCAGCAAGTGGAGTATATTAGCACATTTTTCAAACACCTTTTGCATAACTTATGTCATTTATACAATTTAATATTATTCTTTTTAAAATAACTTTTATATTTGTAATTATTTTTTAAAATATATATATATATATTCTGTATAATTCCAAAATATGCACGGACCTGGGATATTCTGTAATTATATTTTTGAATGATGAAATCATTTTAAGTATAATTTATTACTTTTGTAAAATGATTAGCATTCATTTTGTAGATGTTGTTACAACTCAAATATTTCTGTCCAATGTAGGAAGGGTGTATATGTTCTAAGAAAACTGACCAGTCAATAATATGCTTTTCTGACCTAAGTGAGTGTCCTGGAGACATATTATCTATAAATAGCAGCTGTCAAGTATATAGAATTATTTTCTAAGAGTTTGGTAGAATCTGTGATATCCTTTTCCTTTTCAGTTTCAATGCAATGTCCACACCAAATCTAAATAAAAAAAACAAACCCAATGACTATGCCTTTCACTGAAATTTATATTTTCCTTCTTGACTTTACTTAATGTCTTTACTTACACCACAGCCTTCATTCCAACATTTCAAGGCAAACATATCTGATCTACAAATTTTCATTTGTTTGGAATCTGTGATATGCTGATTTTTCAATGTAATACCACCAAACAATCCTAAGCAAAAATGGCCAAAAGACTTACGCTCTTTAGTGAAATCTTCCTTGTTGTCTGTAGCAAACGCTTTATACTGAAGCTTCTTTGTCTCCATGGAAATTCCTCCGCCAATGTAAGTTGTCAACTCAGAGTTACACTTGTAGGATCCAGGTAAGGAACTCTTCAGGAAGTCAGTTACATTGGTATTTTTTACAGTTTTATTATGACCTGTTACAAACATAACATTCCTGTGAAACTATTTACACTTATTCTAATCATTTATTACAAACAAATAATGTTCAAGTAAAATACACTAATTTCCCAACCTGTTACAAATAATAAATGTCCCTTGAAAATATTTACACCTTTTTCACAAACTGTTACAAACAAATTACACTCCTGTAAAATATTTACACTCATTTCATGATCAGCTACAACAATGTTCTTATGAAAACCATTTACACTCATTTCATTATCTGTTACAATATTTCTAAGAAACTATCTATAATGAAATGCTCAAGTACAAGGCAGCATGAATCTGAACATACAGTGAACAATGTTATACATTACTTAAATAAGTATACTGCTTTTGTGATATTTAGAAATTATTTGGAAATATATGAGAATTTATAATTTGAAACAGCATTTGCTATTTCAGTGTTCAACCCCCACAACTTAAGACAGACTAATGAGAAATCAACAATCTCAATAAGGTCAGCCTAGGAAATATGCCTTATGGCCAATCAGATTTTGTTTCTGCTAAACTAACAAATGTTCTGCACCTACAAAAAACCCAACTTGTTAACAGATGCAAAATCTGTCAAATGGCATAACTGACAATCAGCTTATTTATTTATCTGGTGAAACGGAACTGTTGTTATAAAGTGGCCGTTTTTAATACATATATTCCATAATTACTAAATATCTAATTTAAAAATACAAATAAAAATTATTTTTATTTTTTGGCAAATAGCCGATTTATTTATCCGGTAAAAGTGAATTGTAGTCTATAAATAATCATTAAACACCAAATTAAAAATTATAAATTATTTTTATTTTTTTTATGTGATATTAACTGAAATCAGTACACTCAAATGTATCAAGCCTGTATTTCCCTTGGGACATAATATTAACTAATGTATTGAAGTATTAATAAAACATTATGCTTATATATGACATCCATTACATAGGATTCTCAAATTAGTATTATGGTTATTTTTTAAATTACCAACCAAAGCAAAAATTAGACAGTACATGCACTGCTGTACATACTTGTTTCAAGAGCACCAAGAGTAGTACCATTAGTTTCCCAGAAGTATGTGAAATGTATTTCTTTCAAACTGTAAGAGGTGGCCTGTGTGTCTTCTTCAAAAACAAAAGACAGGGTCCAATTTCCATTGAACTTAATGACCATATTACTCTGAGTTTTGTTGGTGTCTTCATTCTTGAAGGAACAGTTGCCATTTACAGTGACATTTGTATCAGTTGTAAAGTTGCCATTGAAAGGTATGAATATATCAAAACCTTCACTTTCCTGAAGATTAAAAAAAAAAAAATCATGGTCAGACATTAAATCTTTCTTAACTCTGAACTTATTCAAGATTAAAATAGCAAAATAACAAATTATGCAGACATAATTAACTGAAACTTATGACTATAGGCTATCTCATATGTCAAATAAATCAATAATTTGGAAAATGAAAGGTTGCATACAACATAATTAAAATAACCTGTTTTCAACACAAGCTTATTGTTATTCTATGTCAATTCTTTTCAAAGTGGCCTTTGACAAATGCCACACCTTTATATATTGTGAAGACAAAATCCATAACTAATACAATGTCAAGACTCCTAGCCTCCTATCTCTCTGGCTGTGAATTAAAATATACAGATGGAGAGAAACATACTTTCTGCTTTACTTATCAAATACATGCACAAACAAATAAAGAAACAAACAAAAGAACCATATTTTATAGTTTTATATCTGAATGAGTACAAGTGGAGTATTTTATGAACCTAACAAGTTGTACTAACCATTTAATAGATTTATAGTAAAGTATTTATTTATTTATTTATTTTTACACATTTCTATCATTAAAATTTATTTATTTACAAGGGTGATTGTTTAATTACTATTTTTTTTTAGCTAAAATAATAAGGTGTTTGGTTTGACATATTTATAACTAAAATGTTTTCAATAAAGAAAGTATTAAAGTTAAATAAATAATAATAGCAAATAAACATATAATTTACAGTGTAAAAATTTACATACAATTACATGATGTGAATATTAATTAACTTAACATAATCAGTATTAAATAAATCATTAAATGTTATATAAGGTAAAATAAGCAAGATTTATGAACACTCTTGAATCCCTAACTTTCAAACTATATTTCTTATAAGTCTGTAATTAATTAATAAAATACATATTAAATTCCATGATGTATAAATCAGTTATAATCTTAATTTAATCTTTTATTAGTTTTAAATAAAAATAAATTCAGTATTTTTCATTCATTTTTGTTTGGATTCTCTCATTTTTTATTGCTTTTTTTTTGTTAAAGAAATTACATTATTTCAAATTGTTTAATTTATTTCTGATTGCTTTATTTGTGGTATAAATATTTCTTTAGCAGAAATTTGATTTTTACATTCAAACAGAATTATTCATTGAAAATATTTATTTTATATAACTTTTTATAAGTCTGAAGATTTTTTATTCTAAAACAAACACCCCCAAACAGCAAAGAAAAGAAAAGAAAGAAATATATTTAGTGTGGTTGGTGATTATGCAAAACTAGAGAATTAACTCCAAACACCAGTGCAATGCATAACAAAATGGAGGAGTAAATATTTGGTTGATGTGTTTCCGATGACTTAGATAAAAGTACACACAGAGAAGATGTTTTATTTTTCAGTTCATTTTGATGTCTTAAACTTTGATGGTTAATTTTAAGGACTGAAGAAAATGTGACACTATTCATATTACAATAATCAATATATCAATATTTTAATATAAATGTTTTTACCTTATCAACCTATATTTTCCTGCAAATATTAAGCTAACGGTGTCAGGGTTGAAAAAAGAAATTATAAAAAATGAAATATAGTCGGATTACAGTCCCTAGTAATAAACTGACCAACTAACTGTAAATCAAGAACTTTTTTCAAAGGATTTCTTTTTTCTTATTTCTCTTAACCTTCCTCATTTAACATATATTACCAGTGCCCATCTCCAACCCTAGTAGTCAGATAAATGAGGTTTTACCACACTTAAAATACCTTTAATGTAAAAATGAAAAGAACAGAAGTTCTGTACCAAAAACTGTCACAATCATTTTTGAGTCATCATGCATAAAAGTGGGTTAGTGACATGACATTCTTATAAAAAATGTTCCTGAAGAGAAAACATTAAGAAATTAAAAAAAGCCCAGCAATTTCTTGTGATAAAAATTTTCCTCAAAACATACATTAAAATAAATCAAGGTAATATATATGTATTTCTATTGTCTAGGTCAGTATAAAATAAAAACATTTTCAAAAACAAAACCACTTCTTGAGAGAACTATAAACAAGGTTCATAGGCCATTTAGAAAAAGAATTTTAAGGGTTTTCAAGGACTTTTTAAGAGCTGAGAATTATGATATTCAATGGCCACCAGTATGTTCACTAAAGTTAGAAAATACAAAATTTGTAACAATTATGACATTATGAATCTGCTGTAAACAAATTAAGATTGTATAAGCAAATTAAATATCAATATACAATATTGTGCATTTTAGAACAATGAATTCTTGTTTTTTAGTGTTAGACTGCACAACATATATCAAAACACATACCGATTTTGAAATTAAATAACTTTAAAAAATGTTCATAGAAATTTATAAAAGTTTCACCCTTTTAAGGTATGGATATAAATATGAATATATAAGTCTACTTGGTGAAAAAATATGTTTAAATGTTATATAAATACTGTTTAAATAAATGAGAAAAATACTTCTGGTCAATTTTATGGCCGACTTAGCATTTTATGTATAATTTTGAATTTTATACGTCTGCAGTTATTGTAAGAGTATATAAATGTGCACTCAATTAGTGTTGCAATCATAAACAAGTTAGAAACTTAAATATGAAAGAGTACAAAGATGTATGATTCAAGAGACAAGCAATGTTACTCTCAGCCTATAATTACGACAAAATATGCAAACCTTTGAATGAAGAGCAAATTTATGAACCACAGCAAAAACAGAGAATCTTATCTATCATTAAGTTGTGAAAATTTAAAATTTATTATGACAAACATAGCAATTATCTGTGTATAATGCAAGTTGGAAGAATGGTGAATCAATATAATGTGAAATATAATTCTTTATTTTAGATCTCTTTATTAGTGTAAAAAATGTTCAACGAACATATTCCAATATTTAATAATGCAATAAAACAATCTGCTCAAAATCTTTTATCTCCAAAAGACATATTTCAAACCTGAATGCACTACAGCAAGTCTGGGATTTTCCCTTTCCAGCCTGATTTTTCAAAATGTTCTGGGTCACAAAGTGCTTCAAACAAATATTCCTCAGGATCAGAAATTATATAATAAAATATTATCATATCTTATATTTTATGGAAATCAAATCTGAAGGCTACAATGGTTTAAAAATCTGCAATATATGTCTGTTGTATAAGAACTTCAGTAATAAATTGTAAACTGCCTTTATTTTCTGATAAATTCAGAAGACCCAAAACCTGTTATTATCTTCAACCCTCAATAATTGTAGCCATGACCTACTTGCAATTTGTTATGACAACTCGCTAGCAAAAGAATGCCAACAACCAGAGGTGGGGGTGGGGAACAACAACTACAATTGTTAACATGGAATGTATAATAATACATTAATAGTTCAGGTAAGCAAGCAAATGGAACAGACTTTATATTTGTCTTTGTTGTAATAGGTAGAACCAGCCTCTATATGGCGATAGCGGACAACTACTAAATTCCGAAAAATTTACCATTTTGTCACAAGCGCTGTGTTTATGTTTCGTATTTATCACGTTTGTGAAATAGTTTGTTGAATAAAACTATCTTCCAACTATTCATTAATGTATTTTTTATTTGTGAGAGAGTGGATGGAAGCGTGTACGATCGAGTTAAATTAGGTACAGTTGGCGTGTTTCGATAGCCGTGGCAAAAATCTCAATCTCCGGTTTTACCATCGTGTTTTGATATACCTTGCAAACACTAAAATGGGTTCCGCTACGATTGTCCTATCAGAATGTATCTTATATCAAACTAAAGAAAAATGAATGTAGAATGCAACCGTGTTAGTTTCGTATCTGTATTTTTATTTTTATTGTATGTAAAAGTTGATTGAAAAAAGCCCTATTTTTCAATTATGTTTTTGCACGGTTATTTCTGAAAATATAGATTTTTTTCTTATATCAGAAGTAGAAAATCTCTTCTTTAAAATGGCATATAACATGACAAAGTAGCATTTTCGTAGCGTTACCCGTAGAGCGGGAAAATGTGCAACCCAAGCGTGCGCGAAGTAAACATAGGCCTAAACATAAATGAAGCGTGTGATCGCCATGGCGTTGTCGGCTGTGCTTGTTTGCTGCGAAAGTAATTCACTAAGTTTAATTAACTATAACTCTTGCAGTTGTAAAAAGATTTTAATTAATTATCTGGATAATCTTTTAAGGCTATTTGTCGGAAATAAAGATTGTATCTGTACAGACGGCAATGCGTTCGAGATTGTCATGGACGTGAGCGAGAGTCGACAAGTATAGGATTTCTAAACAGTCGTTATTTTTCATTTCTGCTGTAAATTTTATTAACAATGTTTGATAATATCAGTCAGACAATGATCACACATTGATCCTAGATCTTTTTTCCCCACTGGTTTATTAACGGACATAAAGATCGTATCTGTACAGACGGCAATGCGTTCGAGATCGTCATGGACGTGAGCGAGAGTCGACAAGTATAGGCCTTCTAAACAGTCGTTATTTATCATTTCTGCTGTAAATTTTATTAACAATGTTTGATAATATCTGTCAGACAATGATCACACATTGATCCTAGATCGTTTTTCCCACTGGTTTATTAACTAAGTTATGATGGATCATGAATGACAGCCATTTAAATTAATTAATCATAACGGGTAGCGCCAATAGCAACTGCCTCAAATACGCATTAATTATTTAGTTTTTGTGAGGCTGTACCCCATCATTGTATCTTTTAAGAGTTGGTAATAGGTTAAATTATTGTTAGGGTTCATTTTACTTGTAAAAATTGGCCAAGACTTTGAGGGACCATGTTTCAGAATACATAATACTATTGTTTTTATTTCAACTTGCCACTAGGTTTCAATTAGCCCTCTACCCTTATTTTTAAATAATCATACATTTTAAAACATAAGACATCAATAAATGCATTTTAACTACAAATGTTGGCTAATTTTAAGTTGTTATTTCATTATAATTACTTAAACAAGTCAAATGGAACTCAAAATAAGCAAAAATGCATTAATATGGTTCATTTTCAGTGTTGGCTCAAGTGCCATTGCTCAATTTGTGTTTTTTCTCATTTTTGAGAATCAATAACTAAAAAATTAAGAAAGCTATTGCCTCAGAATAAATCAGGCTTCATGTTAGCATTGGATACATGAGGTATGCAAAAATTTAGCTCTGTCAGATAATCAGTTTTTACTTTAGGGTGATGCAAAAATGGTAAATTGTAAAATACGTGTAAAGAGCATTTTTTCCCCATTTTTGAAAATTGCGTTAAAAAAAAGTAAGAAAGATTATGCAACCATTTTTTGTAAACTGACTTCTTTCACCATGATTGTTATATGGTGTAAATTTCATTCATTTCCATAAACTTTGAAAAAATAGCTGGTTCTACCTAGTTGTAATAATAATAAATACTTCAGTTTTATTACTTTTGTTTTGAAAACATAATTGCAGTTTTTATGAAAACATTTTACCTAACTATTTCTGCACAACACACTTCTACTAGTACTACACCCTAGGTAACAATAGATTTGTCCACTCCTACAGATTCACCCATTTGGGCTATAATGTGCTGGGTAATGATTGTTCCACACAATTGATTTCAGTATTACTTAAAAAATATATATATATATTGAATTGCTTCACTGTCATTATTATGCTGAAGGTTTCAATTATTTTTTTTTTTTTTTTAACTAGCTAAAGAAGTGGGTGACAAATAAGAGACAGTGAAGATTTGAACAAACACAGATAAGTAGATGTTCCATTTACATCTCCAACATCTCCGTGAATGATTGTCATGTTAAAATAACAAGGGGTCTGTAAACAATATTGATGGACCAAATTAATATATAGATACAAAGTTTAATCAATGCTATTTTTATTGCAATATTTACGTACAAAAATTAGCAGAAACACAATTTAAATGAGGAAAGCAAAGTTATTGAAAAGATAACTCTAAATAAAAACAGTTTTAGTGAATGCATTTATTTTCTCTGTTTTATTTGCAGCTAATCCCAACACTAACCTTACTCAAAAAACCCCAACCTAACCATAACCTATCTATAAAAACAGACAAAAGTCGTGTGCCTCTTCCAGCTGTATATGGAGAAACTCCCAAATGAAAAGGAATGAACCTAAAACAAAGCCAGTGGAATTAACACAATATATGATACACACATCGGCCACTGATCCAAATATTGCTAAGTTACTTTGGTACAGTCGCACAATTGATAATGCAACAAAAGGAGTGGGTATTATTGGTACACCAAATATGCTTCTAAAAATGTATGCCTCTCCCCCCGTGCACATCATGCATTCCAGATGTTTAAATACATTATTATTTCTATTCTAATCCTATATTCTCAGCAATCAAGATTCACAATTCTAGCCTGAAATGCAAGCCAAATTGATTGCCAGTAATTAAATTATTTTCTTAAAAAGTACATAGAAAGTCACGATTTTTGGTGAACAAACACCGCCTTCTGAAAGCCTGTTTGTTATTTTTTTGAACTCACAATTGATGTTTTTCATCTTCCAAATTAAATGTTTGTAATTGGGATTTTCGAGGGTTGATTATTTTGACCATGTGCTGATTGCTCACCATATGGCTGTCTTTTTATCTATTTACTTGCTGTTATAAATTCTCCTCATAATTTATGTGGTTTGGAAATATGTGTGGCAGAGTAAATTTGCCTATCCCTATTTCTAGACTTAATTGTTATATAAAAAAAAGTGACCCAAACTTGGGCATTTCTTATGATGGTATTTTTGTGTCAGAGTTGGAGTAAACACTTGGGTTGAGAATATGCTAGAAATTGCTGATGCAATGCAAACCAGTTCCAACTGGATGAGTAGTTTTTATTATCCAATGGTTAAGATTTATGAGAATGAGACCAGCTAATGGGCTGTGATCAGAGTTTACATGCTGTAGAGAATTCTATTGTCTAATCACTTGAATATGATGTGGCACAAAGTCCAGTCACAAAAGGTGGCCATTAACTAAAAGGGACAAAGCAGCCTTTCCTTGTTTTATTTTATCCAAATCTCCTGATTTACTGATTATAAACTGCTATGACTGTGGTAGATGTGGGAAGCCTCTACTGCAGTGTGTAAGTGTAAGGAATACACTACACTCCATTGATGTATGATGATGGCAAGATATGCTGACTACATCGAGCAATTTCTGGTACAAGGAAGTTACTAGAAATGGCTAGAATTGTTGTTCTGCTTGAAGGAGCTGGTACGGCAAATGAGTGCCCAGGTTAGCTTCAACAGAATAACAGTGAATCAGTATTTTTCAATGTGAGGAGAGAAACACATGAAACTGACCTGAGACTTTGATATGGAAACCATGCAAAAAAGACAATTTTGGCTTCGTCTATTGTAAGTTGCATAGAAGCTATCATCACTTATCTCTAATAACTCCATTTCTGCTCTCTGATGGGAACTATCCTGAGATTTGTATTGACATTACTGTTGAACATTTTTTTTTATATAAGACAGTTTACATATAAAAATCATTAGACCAGGTTTTCGGGGAAATTTTGATGTCAAGAAATCTTTGGCATTGTATATTTGTAATTTGATTGTTTATTTAATAAATTTATTGTTAAATTTATTGATCTTCTTACATATACTGATAGCCTTATGTTGGAGAAGAAAGTAGGTGGATGGGAGCTCGCTAAATATAGATTAAAGACAGAAGACAGGTTTGTCTTCTCCTTCAGTAAGACGTTTTCCACCTAGAGAAATATTGTGTGACTGTAAATGTTTGTCTTTAATGTTGTGGAAGAAAGAAAACGTTTACAGCACCTGCATATCTGTCAAGTGAGAGAGACAAATGGTGCCTGCTGGAGAATTATTAATAACATAAATTTAAGATTCTCATCACTTGTAATTAGTTATGGATGATTAAATAAATAATAATAATCATAGCCATTAACTAAGTGGCGTTAGTGTCACAATATGAAATAATTTCTTTAAGTTGATTGTCAGTCATTTGTTGTTTGTTTCACATGCAACTCTCCTCCCCACCTCCAAAAAAATCAAAATGTACAAGAAAACAATTCTTCTGAACCAACCAAACAACAAAATTCAAAATGGCTACTATTCTTGAGAAGTCTTATTCCGGAATTGAAAAATTATGTTGTAAAGTGAATGCCAATGTATTCAAAACTCAGCAATTACTTGCAATGTTTTCAAAGCATTTTATTTAAAATAAACATGTTTGTACATACTAATGGAGAAGAAAAAATAAAAATCAAGGACTTCTCAACTAATTCAGGGGTTTATAGGCAAAATCAAATCTTTTCAAGAAGAAATAAAATTTAAGTACTTTTCAAGATGGTTCTAAATTTTCAAGGACTTTTCAAGTTGCAAAGAATCCTGTATAGATTAGTTTCACAATATGTGGAGTCTTCTTTTTGCTAAAATAACTCATGCTGAAAAAGACTAACCAGTAGGATTAATGTAAAATTAATGGGGATACTAAAACAAATTTAAGCATATAAAATTGATTTTCTGACTTTTAAATCACACATTGTATTATAAGGTTAAATAATAACATATGACTTTTCTGTTATGCCTTATGGATTAAGAATGAGGTATTTATTTAAGTATTCATGTACTCAATGTTATTGTGAAATATATGATTTTTATAAATTGGTTGCCAGTATCAGAGGTAGTGTAGCTTCAGATCATAATAATCACATGATCTGAACATTAATTAAAAGTGAAATGTACGTAAAACAACACATGAAAGCAGAATAAAGCCACTTAAAAGCAGTAAAAACTGAAATCTGATAAACTTACATTATCTGTGAATGTCAAATTTTTCAAGCCAATGATACTGGTGAAGTAAATACAGACTGCATCACTCGTATTACGTACAACGTACTTAGTGGCTTCTGGAGGTTCTATGGGTGGGGCATGAGTGGGTTTGACAGTTGGTGGCAGGGTAGTTTCTGCAGTAGTGTTTCCAAGTGTTGAATGCTCTGGAGTGGTAACATGAGCTGTTGTATTGTGCTCTGCCGTGGTAACCTCTGTAGGAGTGGTTTTCTCTGTAGTGTTAACAGCTGTGGTGGTCTCTTTGGTGGTAGTCTCAACAGTTGTAACATTGTTGTCTAGTGAACATTCTTCAGCTATAATGGGTTTTTACCCAAAAGAAAGAAAAATAGGTATATCAAATACTGTGAATGATGAGAAAAATGACATACTTCTGAATACTTATGTATTTCTTTTAACTAGTGAAAATTCAAATAAATATAATTTAATATGCTATGAACAGAATCTATTTTCCCCAATCATAGGAATACATAATCTGGTAAATGAAACAATCATGTCTGTTCTTTCCTTTTTTTAGTCATTACATACATGAATTTATTTAAAATGTAAATGATATTTCATACAAGAGCTGAGAAAAATGAATAGTTTGGGGGTTTTTTGGGCAAAGAACTGCACAATACCAAGTGTAGCTAAAGCAACTAACACTAACCTCCCACTCCCAGTGCATTATTCTAAACAAATAACTGTTGAATCTACAGCTATCTATTCCTTATAGTTATACAGTTTCTAAAGAAAGCATTTTTATATGAAGTGTTCTGAGAAACTTGAGTCATTTATTATTAATTTTGCCTTCTCATAAATGGTCAAGAATACTGTAAATCTATAACAAGAATAAAGATATTATGATTTTTATAACATACACAGTTGTACTGAAACAATTAAAAAATAAATTCTTGGAAATGCACTGAGAGTTGGGTGGTTTTAGTATTTTCCTTTAAGCAATCCTATACCAATTAATGTTGCTGAGTACAAGTTTAGAAAAAGCTGACTGAATAGTTCTACAATGATGCAAAGTTTATAGTTTAACTCTTTCATCTAAATTCTAATCAGTTGACATTATTTTTTTTTGTACTTAGGATTCTGATTGCATACAATAACCCAACACTGCACTAGACTCTGGTATTAAAAACTTAAACACAAATCTAACTGAAATATCATCACCTAATTGTAAACAGAGAATCAGTGTGCATTATGCCAATTAACTTTTTTAGTATTGGTTCTCTTGAAATAGCACAGTATAACAAATAAAACATTATCTAATAATGTTTACTTCTATTATCTACTATTCAAATACATTAATGTAATTTATCAGTCAACATAGTATCAGCATATTTTATATGAGTACCATTTCTGTAGCCTCCAGTAGGCATTCATTCTTGTATTTGCATGTACATTAATTTTCAAAGTCATGTCATTAATTACAATAAAATAACATGCTTTCATTCACAAGCATTATTATGGAATTTACACCAAAGATCATTTTTCAGTTAGAACTTAGATTCCATCATCCAGCAACACTATTAAAAGCATTTATACAATGTAATCGTGTATATATAACATATTCACACATTTGAGCAAAATAGCTATTATCAAGTACACAATATAAAATGCGATCAATGCCAGGATGAACATTAAACAAAGAAAAGTATAACAGCAAAATACTGCCATAATCACAACAACAAAAAAGAAAACTCTGTTTACTGTTTGGTTTTCTTAAAAAAAATAATATTTTAATTAATGCAATGATAGACTGTAGACCAAACAGACAGATCAGTTATTAGCTGGAAAAAGATTGAATGCACGAAGAAAGTTGTGACTAAAGCAGTGCATATTTGAAAACAAAATATTCCACCTTTGAATGAAACGTGTATTATTAAAGAAATAATTATTACTCTAATATTCATGAATAAAAATGAAATAACTAAAACTCAGTTAAGATTCTCAATTCAATCTATATAATGTAAAAATCGAGTTTAGTATTGAAACACTCTCCAGTCTTCAAAACTTTGCTGGCAACTCAACAATCATCTTTTATGAAGAGAAAATAAACTATCTCAGTATTTGTTATACATAAAAAATTACATTTCATTATTTAATTGCACCAATGGTCACATTATAAACATGTGAATTTCTTGACAAGGGTAAAGTTATGCAGTATATATACTCCATGTTAATTCCATGTAGTATATATCAGTAGGGTGCAAATTATGTTCATGTTAATTTCATAACATTCAAGGGTGTATAAAATTTAAACAGATCCTGACACAAACACTTTTTCCCCAGACAAATAAAAATCAGCTCTGTTCCCGATCTATTACCACAATTCACAATACAATAAAAGAAATAATTTTTAAAATTATTTAAATTCAAGACCAATAACCAAGGGCTATATTCCAAGTAAATACATATATTAAAATAAATTAACAAAAAATTAAAAAAGAGTATTAATATTTATTCAATGCATGTAATCAGTTTCATATTACCTCTATTACCTCTAGTATTAACAGGCCTAAAGTCCAAATTTTAAATGTGAAATGGATATATAATATCACATTCAAGATATAATTAATTAATTGTAAAATTAAATTTAAAAATCTTTCATCATTTACATTATAAATGCATTTCTAAATAGCACATACCATAGAAAAATATTATTATAAGTATACAGAGAACTGTAATTTACCAATGCTAAAATCATTGAGGTATCAATTTTGGACAGTATACTGGAACTAGCCACTGCTATTAAAATCATGTATTTAAGTAATAAATATTCTAAATAGTAAATGTATTGTAACTTGACTATTAGTTATTTTTTCTTTAAAAAAAAAAAAATTATGCTGAAGTAACTGGTAAAATAACAGGAGGAAGAATAGTCAAAAGAAATGTTGAGAAAATGCTCCCTTCTTGAAAAATGTCAAGTGGTGAACAGCTTAAGTAACCAAATGCATTAGTGAATCTAAATAAATATATGTTTGTGTCAACACAATCAGGTTTTACAATTAGTGTTTATATACATTTAAATTTTGTTTGAAAATACAGTCGACCTTCAATGTCACTAATTTGTTCCAGTAATTCAACCGGTCATCTTGCAGGCCTCACAGGTGCATCATGTAAGCAATGCATGATGGTAAAAAGAGAAAGTGGCAAAGAATAAACATATGTAGGCCAATGGAGGCTTTGATGCTAAAAGAAAAAACAAATCGAGCATGACATTAAACAAGGGTTAAATGCACTGAGTGTTCAAGAATTATTTCACTGTGTGTTCATAAATTATTTCAATTGGGATTTTGTATGAATGAATAAAAGCTTTGGATCCGATTTTGAAAATTAAGTGTCACGAAGAATCTACCTTTTAAAAATATTATTTCTCACAAAACTGGCTGCTTGCAGATAAAAGAAATATTGATTATTGCTTTAATGTATTATCACTTCTAAGAAAACCCTAATACTGTATGTTTGTTAGATTATTTATAACAACGAAAATTAAAGAAAGTGGCAGTGTACATCAATGTAACAAAAAAGAGATGCTATTTTTCAGTTCAAAACGACTTTGTTTCATAAATAATTACAAAATAAATAAATACATATACATGCAACTATCTTATGTATCTCTCAAATCAATTCTGTATTTATACATAAACACATGATATTTCAATGCTTTATTTTTAAGAAAACACATTTCAAATGGACTCTCCTTCGTGGTACACTTCCCCAGAGAATGAGCCTGATACTGGTAGTATGAGACTTGTGTACAAGTCAAGGATGTGAGTTTGTAGATTCCAAATAGATATAAATTTCCTAACATACATAAGCAAACATAGCAAAATCTGATAAAACATAGAAACATGTTATTAAGTGTAATTACTGTGATAAATATTAGCACTTTAGTGCTAGCCAAGAATTAGTCAAGAATTAAGATTACAGAAATGTGAAGCTATGACTGCACAATTAATCTGATTAACACTTCCATTGTAACAAAGAGCAATAATAAAGCAGATCAGCTTGCTGTTTGCTCCTCTTTCTCAAACATTTCAAAGAATACTAGACAAAGAGTACTACAAGTAGAATTTAAAAACTAAAAGAAACTGTGTGCCATATACTCCTGTTTCTCACGCAGTGTGAAGAGTACACAGACAAAGAAAGAGAATGCAGTTCAGCAGTCTGTGAACTCATGTTTCTCATGCTGTGCAAAGATCATAAAGACAAGAGCACTACACTTAAAATTTAATCACAAAAAATAATCAAATAAAAAGCAGAATGATCATGATGTAGCTTTCATTGAATAGAAAGATCTTACCTGGACTGAATACGCCACCTTTGATATTAAAGGCCTGGACTTGAACTTTGCTGAATGCCAGGTGCACAGAGAAGGTAAAGTTTTCTTTAACATTCTCACTTGAAGTTAACTGTTCATGTTGCTCAGCATTGCACAAATAGGAACCGTTATAAGGGATGTGTAGTCCTGATCCATTGTTTGAAAAACTAAAATCTTTAATGAAAAATAGAAATATTAATACAATTAAATATTATTAGTCTTAATGCAACAATGTTCAGGAATAATTTAATTCACTGCAGAGAGTATAGTAATTGTAATTCATTTAATAAACTGTAATTAAATAAATCAAGCTTAACTTTCAGATTTTAAAAGTACACAAACCTCTGCCATTTCTTACATTAAACTATGAAATTAAAATAAAATATACGATCTTCTATATGTTAACTCTAATTAAAACAATTTTTCAATACTTACTACAAAAAGTTCAGCTCTAAAAAACTGAATCTGGTGTGAAATGTTATAGAGAGACTAAGCAAAATAAATATCTGAACTGTGATTTACTGCAAAATATTATCAAATACATGTAACTAAATTATATATATATATATATATAAATATACATACATATATATATAATATACATATAGTATATATAATATACATATAATATACTATATACATATAGTCCTGCCATAATAGACTTTCTAAGCTGCCTTTTATGGCAAAGAAGGATGAAATGTATATTTTCAAAAATCATGATCCTGATAAGAGACAGAATATGTACCTAAACATATGTAAGGGCTGCCCAAAAGAATTTTACAGTACTATTTATTTATTGATAGTAATTTATTATAATATTACTGAACATCTCGTAGATGTTTTTGCTTTTCTTCTCATTTTTGTACATGAACCCTTCTTCAGTTCTTGTGCCAGTCTGAATCAGGCACTATAACCACTTTTTCAATAACTTGAATATCGTAATCACTCCCAAACTGACACCTTTTCCCACAGAAGGCATCTTTAAGGGCTCCAAAGAGGTGAAAAGTGGAGTGTTGGATGGCTGGGGAAGAACAGTCCACTTGAATTTTGTGATTGTTTTCTGTCTTTAAACCTTGTGAGGTTATGTGCTGCCATGTTAAAGGAGGATTTTAGCAACAAGAAATTAGTATTTATATTTTCAGCTGCAGGACTTTTGAATCATACATACTGATATACTGTTGAGTAAAACAGAAATTATTTAATGTGGTAATCAAAAATATTGCCATAGGCTAACTGAATTTCCTTTTACTATTTTAATGAGATATGAAGTCACATTTATATGTGGTTAGCTTAAAATGGCTGCTTCTAGTTGCTTATGTGTATCTTATTGTGCATAGTCATTATTTGAAAAAAATATACATAATTAAAATTATCTTTATTTATAGTTTATAAAAAAATCATGCCAGTACTGTTAATTTAATTCCTGTACACATGAATATAGCACTGTTATAACATGGTTTTCATTTTATAAATATTTATTTCAAGTACACATGGGTATAGCACTATATAACAACATTTCTTTTCATAAATATTTATTTCAAGTACACATGGATATTGTGCTGTTTAACAATTAAACTTTTCATGCACTTTTTTCAGTGCTTTAATACTATATAATAAAGCCATCGGAATAGGAAGCGTTTTGTTCAATATTTCTGTGTAATTAGTAATAATATGAGATTAACATCTAGTAGAATGCATTCATACCAAGGACATATTTTTAAGATTTTAAATATGTAAGTTTGTATTACAATTTAATAAAACATTGAAACATAAAATATCATGCCTGTTATTAAGTTAAATGGATCAAACCATGCTGATCATTTTAATAGGAGAACCATGACAGTGTTATGTACAGTTCCAGGAATGTCACAATTTATCCATTTTCATTTTGCATTGTAAATAAAAATGTTCAAATAAAATGAAAATATAATTTAATAAATGATTAACACAAAATGTCTTTAATTTATTTGGATAGAGTATAGTTTGCTTATCAATTTGATATGTGAACAATCTCTATATGATGTATAGTTTCAGAGATATGACAATTTGCATGGTTAAGTTTTATGTTACTGCTTTATTTTGTTAAAATTTGCTGAAATGATCATTTTCAGCTTCCAATAATTTCCAGTTTTGTTGCAATGCTTTTGAAAATAAAAAGCATTAACTACATGGCAAATGATTCAATAATATGCATTCTAGATGTACTTTGTTCATCATTTGCATAATCTATGATGCCATTAATATTATCATTTGTTGTGTTTTGTGAGCAATTTTATGAAATAAAAGCACATTTTACTAAGCAATTTATAATAAACTGAAATTTCAATTTTGCATTATGCCTGGGTTTTTTTGGTTGTCTATGATAATTAAATGTTTACTTTTAAATTGTTGGACAGATTTTCAATGCAGTTCATATTTTATTTGATTGAACTTGACAAATCACACTTTCATTACTTTCAAAACACTGATCATAAATGATGACACTAAATTAACAATATTTCAAAAAGTATTAAAGCTATGATCATAATTTTTGCTATAAAAGGTTATGTCATCAGAACACATTTTTTCTTAAAAGATTTGTAAATTTGTACAATATTAAATAGAAAAAAAAATAGTAGGACTACCTAATAAAAGACTAACTAAATCAAAACTGACAATGTGGCAAACAGTAAACTAGGATAAAAAGTATCTACATATAATTGCAAATGATTGACTCAAGTTGACTTCCACATATTTTTAAATACTCCATAACAAATTTTCAGTTCTTCATGATCTCTAATAGTCATGGATAGACTAACAAACATAAAACAATACAACATACTTAGTGATTTTATCTTATCTTTCTTTATACCTGCAGATGGCCATTTGTTGTCAAGTCTGGAGGCATTGAAAGTGAAAGTGTGTGAAAGTGTGACAGTAGTATTATCATCATTCTGCGAGAAAGTTAGGGTCCATTCAGCACTATTATCAAAGGTCAGAGTCATCATATGGAGAGTAGCATTCTCAGTGGTGCAGAATCCAGATAATTTGTACTTTGTGTTTGAAATATTTAGAGCTGTGTTGAACTCCTGCACACAAACACATAAGCATATATATATAGCACTATAATTGTATTTGTAAAAGAATAAGCAAGTCACACAATTACACTTGTTAAAATTCAGTGTATTAACAAATGTAAACAATGAATACATCAATCTCTCAATACATCAAATCAGTATCTTTCTGGCTATTTACAGAAGTGTAATCATGGTCTAACTGTGCAATATTGAAGACATTAACATGGCTAGCCAAAACCTATTTTAGATAATTTTACTTACAAAGAAACATCTGTAAAATGGCACATGAGAAAAATTATAATCACCTATTACAGTACAAGTATTATTGTACTGAACTAAAATACCATTCAACCTAATAAGTTATATACAATAGTTCTAACAAACTTGAAAAGAAACAAAAAGTATCACTAAAAAGATTACTGCTCACAATTTTGATATGTTACTATATTCCACTTCTAGGCCGAAGCCTGGGAAAGGCTAAATTAGCATGAACAGCCATATTCAAACTGGTTTGTTTTCATATGCAATTAAAAAGCATACACATTATTATTATTATTATTTTCTGAGAAGTATACTCTTTCATCTTTACATTTCTTGTTAGGAA
The DNA here is from genome assembly GCA_028829895.1 of Sinotaia quadrata. NCBI lineage: Eukaryota > Metazoa > Mollusca > Gastropoda > Architaenioglossa > Viviparidae > Sinotaia > Sinotaia quadrata. The sequence continues at coordinate 73,169,691 of CM054177.1, read as the reverse complement.
AATAAGATTTTTAAATGGGTGATAGTATGGACTGATGCCAAGTTTGTTTTAAATGGGACATAACACTGAAGAGATCTGACAAATGAACTTTAAATCTTTACAAGAATTTTCTGTTTATAAACCTATATTTTGTGACTATTAGTATTATAATAGTGGAATTAACATGTGTACTTGTCTTTCTTTATCATTGTGGAGCTACTGGAATTTAGTACACTACCTCAGTTCAAGACTTAACATTAATTTATACATGTATTGTTAGAACATGCTTATTGTATATGTGTGTTATCTTATTGTATACATTCATGATTTGAAATAATTAAAACTGAAAAGAAATTATCTTTTATTCATAGTCATTAATGTAATTACACTATATATAAATATATTAATACTGTTTCTTTAAAAATGTGCACATGGGTAGAGAGAAAAAACAGTTTTCATGCACATTTCTGTGATTTAATACTTGGTCACAAAACCTCAAAATAAAAAGATGTCTTAATTTTTAGGGGATATAATTAGTAATACTATTACTAATACTAATAGTATGTGTTCATCATGTTCATATATCTTTGATAAAGGTATGTGCATAGAGTGTTTTATTTTAACAAGTATATAGTTTTAATATGGTTTAAGATTTTAAATATTAAATTTTGTATTATAAAATATTAAAACAAATCTGTTAGTTAAATGTATAATAATTAATATCCTGCTGATCATTTTAATAGGTGAACCATAAATGTGTTTGTATAGTTTCAGAGATGTGACAATTTATCCATTTTCATTTTCTTTGTAAATAGAAATTGTATAATAAAATTAAAAATGTAAATTAAATAAATGATTACACATAGATTATTATTATTTATTTAGATAGAGCACAGTTTACTGATTATTTTGATATGTGAACCAACTCTGTATGTTGTATAGTTTTAGAGATATGACAATTTGTTTTTTAACATTTTCTATATAACACTTGGTTACTGCTTATTTTGGTTAAAATTTGTTGAAATGGTAATTTTCAGCTTCAAATAATTTCCTCATTGTTGTTGCTATGCCTTTGGAAAAAATAGGCATTAACTACATAGCAAATGATTTAATAATATGCATTCTCGATATATACAGTTCATCATTTGCATATTCTACAATGCCATGAATATTCCAGTTTGTTTCATTTTGTAAGCAATTTTATGAAACAAAAGCATGTTTTCCTTAGTAATTTATAATAAACTGAAATTTCAATTCTGCAATATGTCTGGGTTTTTTTGTATCTGTGAGTATGTTAATTTAAAATGTTGGACTGTTGACCAGTATGATTTATATTTTACTTGCACTGAACTTAACAAATTGCACATTTGTTGCACCTAAAGAAAGCACTGATTGCAAATTGTAACACTAAATTAACAATATCTCAAAAAGTATTACAGCTATAATCATATTTTTTTCTACACAACCTTATTTTATCAGAACGCATATTTTGAGCATAAAACTTAAAAGTTTTACAGTAAAATCAGTGGGACTACCTACTAAAAGTACTATATACTGCTTATGAATATGATATAGGTCATTCTCTGGACAAGGGTACCATTTTGTGATATGAAGTACAAACATTGAAATGGATTAAATCTAATTATTTTACATGTTATTGTTAAAGTCTATAACAGGGCCTAATGCTCACATGAAAACAAGAGAAAAGATAAAAATTATAAAATGTTGATGTTATAGGGGTTTGAAATATGTAAAAAGCATATGTTTCTGTTTCAAACTTAGTAAGGTTGAGATGAGGGAAAGAAAAAAGCAATATAATTATCTTTTTACAATGAATATTTTCTTTTTTAACCTAAACTATTAACTTAATCTGGATACATATTTATTTAAAATGGGGTATAAAACTATAACCTCAACACATTTGGCTCCCACTGACAAAAAATATCAGCCATCATAAAAGCTCTATTTTTCTCAACTAAACATAAAGCTGAAAGCTGTTTTTCTTGTTTGGTTCTTAAATTCGTCACACCAAAATAAATGACATGAGTTATCTTTCTGCAATATGGTGCCTTTGAAAAATATAAGAAACAGTTTGCAATTTAATTACAAAATAAATAAACATAAATTCGCACAACTATTTTATGTATATCTCAAATTAATTCTGAATCTATAGAATATAAATACATGATATTTCAATGATTTACTTTAAGAAAACATTTCAAATGAAACCTCCTTATGTGGTACACTTTTCCAGAGAATGACCCATACCCTGACATCATATTTTAAAAGACAAAATGTAGCTCTTTATTTTTATATTAGAATGGTTAGTTCAACTGAAAAATGCTGTGCAATAAAGTTTAGTAAATTTGCATACACAAGTGCATTTGTCCCCTATAAAATGGTTCTGTAACTGCCAATATATAGTAATTTAGGTCAAAAAAGTTCTGGTTGCTAACTTTCCTCTAGAGATATGGCACTCTAAGCATAAAGTTTACCTCCTTTTTGTTGTTTGCTGTTATGTTAAACACAGCCTCCACATTGAGCATTATACAAGGCTTGCCATCAGTGCTATTGACTATCAACATATCTCCACTCACTGTAACAAATGATGGAGAAAGAAATTAATTTAATGAACAATGTATTTATAATATGTAATGAAATATTCTTAGAATTATATTACCAATTTGTTAAACTAGGATGAAACTGCAAAGCTGTGTTTAAACTTAAGTCTGCTCTGAGTGATTAAAACTTTAAAACTAAAAATATACAACAAAGATTTTAAGTGAAGAAACATAAACCTAATTGTTACTTTTTATCATCCTACTTTAATGTGAAAATAATCTGAACTATATTACTATTAGCAAAACTATTAATGCATTGTCAATGATACTGATAGAAAAACACTGTATATGTATCTAATGGCTTAATATTTATATTATTAACTTTAGACTTAACAATGATTAAAAATGTACAATACAAAATAATAAAATATTAAAAATGTAGATATCACTTATAAGAGTAATATTATAAGAAAATAAATTAACACATTAGCTAAATTCATCAAAAAATATTATAAATTTAATTTGTTAATGTTATATTACAAAAAATATACATGATTTATTATTCTGATGTACAAGCAGTCCCCAATTTATGAATGGGTTCAGTTTTAAATTCTTGGTTTAAATCAACATTGGTCGCATTAATACTAAAGAAAAATAAGAATAGAAATTATAAAACATTGCTTTGCTTATATGTTAAATCTTTCCCTAAAACTATTACAGACTAGTTCTTTTAAAAATGAGTTTATTGCTTGGAAACTAAATAAGGGACCAGTGTTATGATTTCACTTTTCTATTTAAGTATGTATACAAACATGTACGCACTAAATGATAAATTTATTTATAAATATACAAGCTGATGTACCAAAAAACCCAAAAGTATTAGAAAAAAGCAAAATTAATTAATTTTCAAATGTTCTTCTTCCTTTCTTAATTTTTGGGGGAGGATGAATTTTTTTGTGGAGTCTGGATATTAAAGTGATTAGTCATAAGTTGGGGACTAACTGTATCAGTGTCTAATGGTTTTAAAAAGGGTGGGTGGGTTGGGTGGGATGGCAGAAAGAGAAAATGAGTCAGAAATAAAGTTGTAAACATTTAATGATATACCACCCCTCAAAGTAGTAGCAAAGTACTGTAGGTGATGGGAGTCCATGAATTCTGGTTGTTATATACTGGCATCCAACAGAGTGATTAAAAACAAATACCAAAAAAAAATAAATTAGATTTTTAAAAAGTGGAAGCAAGCAATACAGTTGTAAACATATTGCAATATGCTATCTCTTTCCCTCCATACAGTGAAAAATACTCTATGCAGCAAGCTTATAAAGTCTTGTCAGTCTAGATCATATCTTTCTTTAAGTGAGTTCAAATATGTTGAAAACAAACTATCACCTCTACCATTTAGATACCCTTTCAAAATATCTGGAAATTGGAAGATATTTTGATCAGTATAAAACCCCCAGACTAAGTCCTTTGCCTCTAATAAAGGTGAAGAGATCTAACACTTAAGGTATAATACTGTTTTTTGGACCACTGTACATGGTAAGAAAAAATACTTTGCTTTTTTTTGTTAAAAAAGTAATTTTATATGGCTTCTGAGGTTTGTGACTATTTTGTTTAAACTATTTCCTAAATTGTGAGAAGGCATTTCTTTTCTGTTTTCTTAAACATTTCCTTAATATAAAATTTCTCAATTTTAAAACATGCTTTTCATATTATTATTCTGAATGGCATTGCTGAATACCATTTCAACATTATTTTTATAAATATATTTTTTAGTATTTAAGATGGGTAGCAATCAGGTTAGATTCTTGCTATTGTGCTTTTTGATAGTTCATACTGATGTGTGATTACATGTATTTCAGTTTTATTATTCTGGTTAAAGCTGTGAATTAGTATTATTGTGTATATATATAATACACACACACACTCGCACACACATAAATTTATGTCATGCATGACTGACTTGTTTAGTGTTAATACAGGCTGGTGAAGAAGTGAAGAGTGCCATGCTGATAGGGTTTCTTGTCATATCAAAACAGATTTTAAATATTGTTTGTGATACTCAAAAGGAATTCTGAGAGCAATAAAAATTATTATAAATGAATGAGCAATAATTTTTAGAGATAATGAAAAAAACAAATGCGAATGCACAGCATAAAATTTGGGTCACTGTTCATCTTGCTGAGAAGGAACGACTAGTGAGCAAACAAATACACATTTATTAAAACATCTATAGTCACAAGTTTAACCAAAGAATTCCATGACGGAAATCAAATAGATGGTCTTAGTCATTCTCAACCCACTGAGAAATAATGGCTAGATAGAAGGCTCTCTCTTTTGACTCAGTGATGATATAATATTATTATTATTTGCTGAGAAACATAATTTATTTTGTAGTGAAGAAAACTGAAAAGAACATCTAGATCCTCTGTGACATGAAAAAAATTGAGATCCTCTGAAACAATAATAATGAATATATAATATTTTATTCTGATAAGCTCTACCATTTTTCAATATTTACATTTAAATACATGATACAATAAGTGTAAAAGTACATATCAACTACTTAAGAAATATAGAAAGTAAAGAAATATAACAAAACAAAATTAATCCTTATGCCAAATGACATTAGTTACAACAAATAAAATGTATTTACATAAAGAAACTAATTATAATGGATTACAAACATACAGTTTGATAAGAAGTCTAGTTGTCAGTCATGTATGTAGCAAACTACACAAAGAGAATTCTTTTCCCATTATTGCAAGCATCCTTTCTACTAAATCTAGGTAATTGTGTGCAGAACAGTTTCTCCTGCCAATTGAGGTGAGAAAGAATGCTTTTTAATTGTTCTAAACATGTCTCTACTTATTTTGTTAAGGCTTTTCTACGTATAATAATATGTTCTGTTCTCCAATTTTATCTGATCGACTGATGCAAATCTTTCCTATCACTCAGTAACAATACCCTTTGTGAAATCACAGAAGCATTTTTAAACAACACTAAATTGTGAGTATAATTTCTATATAATTACAAGTTAATGTATTGATGTCTAGGTTAGTAGGTAAACGCTATTGTTCAACTATCAGTGTTGCTATACAGTTTAATATTATTAGCTATTATTACTTAAATGTAATCATTTGTATTACTAATCATTAGTAAATCATACCAGTCATATTTTGACAGCATAAGTACTGAGGACTTCCTTGTCTTAGCCAACAGTATAAGATATTATTAACACATCATATTGTGCTAGATAATCTTAATGAAAGCAATGACTATTTTTTGTTTATGTATGAGTGTGCTCTAAAGTCTGGTATGGCAGGTGACATCATTATAGTTTCTATGAATTCCATACATTGCACCAAATAATAAAGTGGGTCTGTACCTGTTTTATAAATTGTTCCTATATTGTAGCATTTGAACCTGTGTTTTTATATCTGTAGATTATACAGGATTTGATCTGTCAAAATTACAAGCTACCAGACTCGAGCCACTATTGCTAATTGTGTCTGGGAAGATGACTTCTGAATGACTACAGCTATGTACTTAGAGATCTGCATCAAAGGGAGTATTATTATTACTGTAATAATAATATTCTTTTGGAGAGTTTTACCTCTAATTTGATCATATAATGATCAGTGTCACTATCTGTACTCAGCTTAAATACATAGTACCTGACTTTAGTTTCATATAAAATAAGTTTTCTAAGACAAAATGAATGGCTATGTCAACTGTGGGAATTGTCTTTTTCTTTGTATTTAACTCTTTAGTCTTTAGCACAGCAAGTGATCTAAATCTACCCATTTGTTATTCTTTTATACACTATTATTATTAGTCTTAAAGTCAATAGTTCAATTATTAGATTCTTGGTTCACTCTATTCAAATTCTTTATCTGATTAAAGCATGAATGAATTTTAATTGGAGTGAGCAATCAAATTGTCTGTCTTCTATTTACGAGTTACCAATCATTTCATTTGTGGCTTGGGTTTGTGCCTTAACCTGAGGGATGCAAAAAGAGTGAATCACTGAATGTGGTACATGATACCAATATTCTTAGTCTCTTTCTCTTACAAAAAGTTACAGCACATCAAAAATAGTTTCCCAAAGTACAAAAAAAATCATTATTTTCATAAAAATAATAACAATTAATTGCTGCATATAGATTTATTTTCCCTGTTCAATGTATCTGCTTTGATCTGCAAATTGTGATCCTATATGCTGTTAACAAAATGCACATCCATAAAATGAATAGGTTGGTCAATAGCTAAAGAGCATATTTATGGGAAGATAACTCTGCTGGACTGGTTAAATATTTTGTTTAGTTACTTCCCTTTTATATTTTATTCTAAATATATATTATTATTCTGGTTTGAGCAGAAGACTGTACAGACTACAGAGGGCGAAAAGTCTGAAAATATCAAAAACAAAATTCCAACTGTGAAGGGTTTAATACATTTCCAATAATAGATTAGGTTAAAAAAATAAAATAAAAAAGTATTTTAATTTTTATATTTACATTACAAAAAGAAACAACACTTTGCTATCTTTTTGGAAGTTTTAGAACTGGATTTTTGAAAATATGTATTAATTTATTATGTTTTCCAAATAAATAGATTTCTCTATAGTACTAATTTACACCTCTATAAATAGTAACGAGATTAAAAAAATCAGTTTTTAATGTTAAAATCAGAATGTTTAATATAATGTAATTTAATTTTCATCTGTTCATAAAAGATGGTCTAAGACTGCTGTGAACTGCAAAAAAAATACTATATATAATTAAAAGCTTAATACTAATAGTGTATAAACTCAACACTATACAAAAAGTGTAAATAGTAAACAAGGAAAGAGTTCTGATCCTAACTCTCCGCCTAAATAGATAAGATAAATGTACTTATTGTAATGTAAGCATATTACTTATTACTAATATTACTTATTAGATATTTACTGAAGGGATATTATGACAATTGTGTGGACCAAAAATTTGATCACAGATTATTCAACATTAACCTATATAAACTACAACATGGAACTCTTTTGCCTTGTAAATATGTGTGCATGAATCATGTTCACAAAGGTTTAATTTTAACTTAAGAGGTTAAGATTCATAATCATATAACATGTCTTTAGGGACTAAAAAAAACATATGTACCTAAAATATAATTAATAGGGCTCAATTAGTGTTAGATTTATGTTAGAATTAGAATTATGGTTATCTAGCCTATAGTAATTAGTATATCATATGGAATCATAAATGGCAATTTTACAAAATACTAAATAGTGTTGACTCAGTAAATGATAAGCCATAAGGGTATGGGTGGAATTTTTCCTTATAATATTTTAAGCTCCTTAGGCTGTGGAGAATATAATATAAACAAGTCAATGAATTGAAAGTGTGCTTATAATACAAATAGGCCTAAATATTATATTTACAATTTAGTGGGGGAAAAGCAGTGACTGAGTGAGATTAAAGAATTCATAACATTAACAATTATCACTTTGGCCGTTTGGGATTCAGACTGGCTTTTGATCTTGAAAAAAAAATACACGAGAAAACATCATAGGGTATAACATTAAGTATATAATACTAATACAAAAGTGAAATACACTGACACATAGTACTTTTAGTAGTTTAAAATGTAAAATCAGAATAAAAAATGACCAAAGGTTTTATTTGCAGACTTTGCGCAACAAAATGTCTTCAGTAAATCTTCAAACTAATTTTTATAAAATATCCATCTCAAATGCAAACAAAGAGTTTAAGAAAGATTCTAAAAGTAATTAAATTACCTGCTGAGAAAAAGAAGAAGAAAACCGCAGCCTTCATTGCAGATTTTTGAAATGGTATTGAATATAGGCCTAACTGTCTGACAAGAGCAGGGGAGTAGCCAACTTTCTTTTTGGTCGAGGCACTGATAGTGATACTGTGATAGCTTGACCGAATATTGTTCTGCAATTAAAGAAAAGGTTGCTTTAATAAAAATATTTATATACTTGAGATTAAAGGAGTTTACAAGTTTTAAATAAAATGCCATGAAATTACCTTCCTCCGAATTCACGAGACTGATATGCGCGAATAGTCGGATCGTCATATGACTCCTATTCACGTGATTTCTCGTGCTTTAACGATAAAATAATACTGTGCATATGATAACATATATATGTCTAAAATTCATGTATGCAAATCAGTTGTTCCTAAATATGCAACTGATTATTAAGTGTAGTAGTTAGGTAAATAACACATAAACAGTAAATTATTTATTCAATAATAATGTGGGCTTTTTTTTTTCTTTTTTTTTTTTTTGGGGGGGTATAATTCTCAAAACAAAATGTTTTAAAGTCTGACTCGCCTAGACTACCATAACTTTATAAATTGTCACCCTTCAACTTCCGGTTTGTTAAAGTTGTTCGAAAAGATAAAAGCGAATCTTGATTTCGGGCATTAGATTGCAATCTTTGCTGTAAAAGCTATATCGGTTGCACAAGTTACTTTCACAGTTTCGCTAGTGTTAGAATTTCTATATTTGTAAGCAATGAAACCAGCTGCTGCAATCGTAGCCGTGGACGAAATGTTTCCTGAGGGAGTCGGACCGTATATGGAGATAGAAGAGGTATGATTTGCTCTGATCAGAGGAAATAAATATCAATGCTCTAGTGAAGATTTGGAAGGGTTCAACTTAAAAGTGTTAATGTAGATTCAGATCAGATTCAGAATGGCAGAAGCCAGTAAACAAATTTGTTGGTCTTAGCGGCATCGTTTTTGCACGCTAATTAATTCTTTTATCCATTGATCCAATGATCGGCACGATCGGATGTAGGTATTTGCAAGCTGAATCATTATTGATGCGTAATCTAAACACGTTTTCTTACTAAGATTAAAATATATAAGTTAACTGAGTATAATAATATATTTACTGTTAAAGTTATAATGAAGCAGTAACAACTACACCGTAAAGTATTACTTACTACTAGTACTACTACTAGCCTGATTTTTTATCTATTAATTTTTTTTTTAATTGATTGCACTTAAAAGTAAAAAAAAAAAATGTACAAAAAATTCAGATTAGGTCAGTTATGGTTTACCGAATATATTAAAAGTGAGTGGAAACATTTAATGTCTGTCATGTACATCGTAGTGTACATAGTAGTACTACTACTTGTACTAGGGTGATTCTCTGGAAAGGTGATCCAGATAAGGATGGATGTAAATAAATTATTTGTTTAGGAAATTGTCTGAACCTTTAAATTTCTGTTAAAGATAATATTAAACTGAGAAAATTAAAAACCTTTCTGTGTTTTTTGTATGTTTCTTTTTAAAATTTTTTTTTTTGGGGGGTGACAAAAATGCCCAATAAAAACATGTTAGTTTATTGTTAGATTTGTGACATGATGCTGGCTGGTGCAAAAACATAGCCTACGATGTATACATTTAATATATAAAAATGAAAACCCAAACACACATAAATCGAATAAGTACATCCAGAAGAGTCTACAAATATGTGTATAGGTTTAATAATTTCATAATATAATACACAATGATGCAACTCACTGACACCATACACTATAAACAAGCCGAATACAATGACCTTCCAACATGCTTAGACTTCCAGTGACCTGTTTATTTTTAGCATGGATGAATATCATTAGTATTCTTGGGTGATTTTAACAAAATACAATCAAGATTTAGTAAAAACAATTTTTATCCTTACCAAAATTTCCCATTATGAGTGAACTAAAAAAAAAATGTTTAAAAAAGAATTCATAAGAGATTAACTATTTTTAATAAAAATAAGTCACAAGGTCATGGCGGAAGGTTAAAAATATGCATGGCCAATGTTTCCAGTAACTAGACAGATTCATAAAAATAATAGTACTGGTTACGATCATGCATGGAAGATTATGTCTGTGCCTTTCATTAGTTTCAAGGAAAGAATCTTTTTTCTTGTTAAAATGCGAATAGCAATTGATGAAATGTAACAATTCTTGCAGTAAAGTGTATCCAAAAGGTCTATCTTTTGCTGGTAAAAAAAGAAACTAATAATTTTAATTGTTATTTTTTTATCCTCATGTCACATTTATGGATCACCATTCTAGAGAATCACCCACTAATGAATTGTAGTTTTTTTTATATACAAAATATTATCAATTAGTTAATGATATAAAATATCTTCAGAGTATGGACCACTGGTTAAATAATAAATATGCTTATCTGCAACTTTTACACCGATATGTTGGAGTGCTGCCATCAGTTGTGACTCATGGATCCCACTCAATAATTTAGACTTAGATATAAACATAGATATATAGATGGACAGAGAACATGATGTAATAATTAGACTATCACTACAATTTACAACAACAAAGTAGTTATGTTGCTTTAAGTGTCTAACAGATACATAAAACTGAAACATTTATTAAAAAAGTTTAATATTTAAAAAGAATAAGCAAAATACATTCTGTCATATTTTCTCATAATTAGCACTTTAAACTAAAACAAGTCTTTTTTTGAGTTCATTCAATTATAACACTGCACTGGACTCTGGAGTCATTGTCCATAGCATGACTTAACTTCAGTCTCTTTTCAATGAAATTGGTGTGGCAATTGCACAACAGGACACGTCATGAAAATGATGAATCAAATTAGTCACCCAAAGCCACAATAAGAGGAAAGATAGAAACCCTAATTGCAGACCCTAAATGTACTGCAAATTACTACACTAAATACTCAATTTGGCATATACCTCTGCAACAGAAAGGAGTTAAACTTGTTTTAAATAGCATAACATTCCTAATAAAACCTAAGCATTCACACAATATATAGACATTTTACCTTTTCTAGCCAAGGGTCTTCTTGTTTCTTTTGCAATTTGTTATAGAGAAGGACTCGATACAGTCTCTAGAGCTCACCCAAAGAGTCGTTTGCAAAGAGTAAAGAATTAGAATCTTGTAACTAGTTTTCTCAGACTAAAGGCCATGCCCATTCGTACCTAGACTTACTTTTTTACTTGATCAAATTAGAGCCAATTAATAATTATGACTTTATCACATCTTGTACATCTACATTCTATCAACACACATGTTACCTATCCAAAAACAAGTTCACAGTTAAATCTGCCTAAAAGTTGCATAACCATCTCACTGGATCAAAAATCATGATTGAAGATCTAACGTTTATGCTGACCACTCTACAGTCTACTGCTTAGAAGTTAGATGCCAGGGAGTTAGTGTTCTTACAAACGATAACAATAGTTCTACCCCTGGCCACTACGCACACTCACTCACTCAAACAGCTTATCTTCCCTTCCACCTCTGTCCTCCCTTGACCCTCACTTAAAAAATAAACTTGATATATTTTAAAATTTTACAACTTACAAACAATATATCATTTTAAAATATTAGATCAAATCTAAATCTGAAAATTTATATATATTAAAAATATATGGGAGGATTCCCCATCGTATGATAATATAAAAATAAAGTATGGTAGTCCAACTTACTCAACCCCAAGGGCCACAAACCCCTAAATTTAAAGTTTATAGGATTAGGACATTCATTATAAAACAATTAATTGTAACATATAATTAAAGAAATATTTTTTGTTTGAGTGCAAGCTGCTAAAGTGCTATACAATTTTATACAAGCCACATTTGACCTGCAGGAATACAGTTACTGAGTTAGACTGCGCTGCAATAGAACCATCCGTTTTGAGGTACAAAATACAGAATTGTCTTGCTCACTCATTAAAATTACTTATTTAACAAACGTTATTCTCCCAGAAGGAATTGTCATCTCATTTCATCAATAAGATTATGTGATTTATTATACAATAAATGATTTCTACAGTTCTATGAATAATTGTTTGCTGTACAAAATTTTTTTCTCCTTAGTAACTACATTATATCCTCACATGTACATACATTTGCATGTGTGTGTAGTGTAAACGTATACTATATACATTGCAGCCTCATTATACTGAACTCTGATTTATTGGATATCAGCTTTTATCAAATAGCATTCTATAGTCCTGAGAGCAACCATCCTAAAAGATAACAGAAAATATTTGGATTATCAAACTTAACTATAACTTTGAAGGTGTTTTTGCCATGTCTTTCTATTTCTAGCAGATACATCAATTTTACAATTACATTGTATCACATTTCTATGAGCAAGAGATGGATATATTTATTAATATTACAATACATATACTGTAGTCAGTATAGGTATCTTGGTTTTTGTGACTTCAGTATAGTATTTTCATATTAAACGAGAGTTAATCTCCTACACTGAATAACTAAATATAAAATATTACAACTCATGCATATTACATTTAATTTATTATTATGATGATTTGTATTGCCTAGGTTTTGAATTTGATATTAAACAATTGACTATTCGGAATAGTATTCCATCTTTAGATAAGCTTCATGTCATCTTTGAACACTTTTTTATTTTCTCGGCTAAGGATGGAGGTAAAGCTTCAACACCATTATAAACTTCCAATTATTTTAAGTTTGTTTGCATCAACATTGTCACATGTCCGGTTTTCATTTAACGACCCTGTCCTAATTTAGACTCTAATTATCAATATTAAGTTATTGGATAATTCTTAACATTAGCGACAGCGGACTATCTAACTTATCTCCACTCAAATGCCACAATATTGGTCCGTCATTTACGACACTTAGTCAGACAAGTTAGTTGACTTCTTAGCTAACAATGTTATCTCCCCTTTATTTATAGATTAATATTTATGATTCTTTATCCCTTTATTCCTGGCTCTAGCCCCCAGTTAGCTAATCACTTCTGGTTGATTACAAACACTTATGTAATAACATGGTGAGATAACATTAACAATAAGAGAAATAACAATAAATTTAATAACAATAAAATTAAATTTGAAACAAGAAAATGAACAATTTGATCTCCACAACTAACAGTATAAAGTGATATCGCGCAACCCGATTAGTCAATTTACTATCCACACCTTGAGAGTCTGTTTCTGATCGGTTCTAGAACTTATCTTTCTATTATTGTCCAGCTCAACACTGTATGTTGTCGTTCATCCGACGCACACTGACATCACATGACGGCCTTGTAGACCCTCACAGTTCAGGCAGGGCGATGATAATGGCTCAACACAGATGCTTGCTCGCTCAGCGGTTTTGATTCTGGGCTCCATGCCCAGCAAGACTGGATCCTCCCATCAAGTACAGCGTTTAGCAGTTGATTGTAGAATTGTGAGTTAAACTCAAGACCGGCACTATGTGTTTCTAGGCGCGGTCATAACGATGGATGCAATTCGCTCATTCACCCTTGGTAGGTGGGTACTGTGTTATGGGGCGTCTAACGGGGCTGGTTCATTCAGGCGATATATGAATGGACATAAAAGTCAGTTAACAATTTAGCGCTATGTCATTGCCTGGTATGCAAATGACCATGTATGGGTAGTTAGTATCCAGTTTTGGTGTGACCTTCACCTGTGACCTAACTTACTTTCCCTGAACGCGTAAACAAGTATTTTTCTAAGCTTTAATCCTTAACGGCAGTTTCTCAATGGATACACAAGGCCAGGGAAAAACCTGTTAATACAAAGAACGATTTAATGAAAATAAAAATGTTTATCAAAAATACATAATTTTTTAAATACATCCTCACAAACATCATTAATATTTGTGCATCATTTATTTTAATACTGCAACAACCTGTTTATTTGTTAACTTGAAATTCACATGCTGCCCCCCAAAAAGTGTACTTTGTACAGAATATGCCCTCTATAAGAGTTTTGTTATTTGCATTATTACTTTATGCTATTTGTAGACTAGGAAAATAATGGATATTTGATATTATAATCATTCAGAAATATATTACAATATGTCTTGTTTCTTGTCTATGCTCTTACTTTGACAGTAAATTGTGCTTGTCTTGGCTTCATCCAGCTGAAGTTTAGAAATGAATATTAGTTATAGTCTTATACCTGACTCCCTGTTTAGTTGATTATAATAATATAAATCAAATGTGATTTACTCTTACACTATATAAGCATTTGCACTGGGTACATTCTGTGTCTTAGCCAACATTATAATATATGACTTTGTGTATGTCAGATTGTCTCTAGTTATATTTATGACAGTTGCTAATATTTGAGTGTGAGAGCACAAGTCTGCTATGTCAGGTGTTGTCTTTGTGGTTCCCTTTGAATGGCATACATTATACTGAATGGTTAAAATATATATTACTTAGATTCACAGGCCATAGACACTAAGACAGTAGTCCCTACACAAGTGATTTATTTGAATACCAAAGTTTCTGTTTATACCTGCATTTCTATTCCTGACTGTTGTTCTAGTATGTTACTAGTTCAAGGCTACAAGTACTAACTACCATCACCGTAAGTCTGAATCAGAATAAAATAATAAAAATGGCAGTATGAAATCACAGAGCATGATCACTGTGTTCTATCATTGTTCCTGATATGCATATCCAGATGATACCTAGTCAGTAACTGAATAAGCATGCAGTGAATGTTTTCAGGAGTAATGGTGTTACATTCTTCAATAATGTACTGCAGCAAGTGTTCACCACATGACTCCAGACTTATAATAAGACACCCTGTTGTTCATCTCTGCAAATAATCAACTTTATAGGTGCTATTAGAAGGAAAAAAACATAATAAAGAACTTCGATTAGCAACATACATGTATATATGCATTACAACAGAGAGATCTGAACTCAGCATATGTATTCACCTTTTTCTCATTGTGCTACATCACTCATGGCACGAGTTACACAAGCCAACCAATGGTGTTGAAATTTGGCATGACCAAACATCAACAGAGGCATAGAGATGTAATCACTTAGCACATCATGAAATAATGGAAAACAGGACAGATGCCATGGATTGTGACAATCATGGCTATAGTTTAGAAACTGAAGGGTATTGATACCTTACTAAAACCAGAACCAAAATCAAGTCAAGACTCCACCTCACAGAAGAAGACATATGATAAAGGGAAAAGTTTACCAAATGCCAATCTTACCTGACTATGCTCTAGCTAAGCTGATGGATTTCCTGACCGTATTTGGTAATTCATTATTTGTGGGTGATAGGGGCTACCAGCTTCTGCCGGTTTTGTCCCCTAGCTAGCACGAGGTATGCTTCTGTAGATTGAGTTGAATGTGATGAAAGACAGGGTGGAAGGTAGTAAAATGGAAAGTTTTTAGAATGATGATGAATTACTACCTATTACTATTAGCCATATCTGGCTATTAGAGGCATCCATTAGCCCAGTTTACCATGGACTAACTTAGTGGTGGTCAGTGTTGTTGGTGTAGTAAACCATATTTGCAACCCACTGCAACAAAATAAAGACTTACCCAAACAAATGGCCTTAAGATGGACTTTCAGAGTAATTCTTACACTATCTTAGTATCTAACAAATGATAACAATACATTGATGCAAATTGGACAGTCATCAGTTATAGCAAAGATGAAGTGCAATGGACAGATGAGCTTGTAATTAAGGAATGACAAGTTTCAGACTGATAAAAATTACAACCCAAGAAGGCTTACTTCGGGCATGGAAATTGTACGATCTTGGAACATATATACAACCCTCGTACCACAGCTATTCTTGGTACAACCCTGCATGAATATATGTTTCAATTTCTTTTATTATTAAAAAAGATATAATGAGAGTTTGAGTGAGAAAGTGACCAGTATTGGAACGAAGAACTTAACTGGAATTTAATATCTGCGGTTGCGCTCTCCTACATGTTGGGGGTAGTGGGAGGGAATGGCATACCGCATGGACATTATCCAGTGAGGGGGGACATTTGATGACAGCAAATTGCCAGACCTGTTCAGTTCTTTGCATTTTGCTGAATGTCTCTCCAAAACACACCCAACTCCACTACTTCGCAAAGGCCCACAAAAATCCACTTTAAAATATTGGATTTGGAAGATTTTAGATGACTGCTTATCCACACACACGCATGCACGCACACACACACACATTATTGGTATGGTATAATTTGTTATGTTCTTAAGTGTATGTGGTTTTTACCACACTACAGTAAATGTCAATACTTGCTCTTGATCAGTTTGTTTCTTTAAATAATTAAAATTAATATGTTTGTACCTTTTAAGATATTAATATTATTATGTATTTAATCAAATTTCCATTTGGAAAGAATTAAATGTTTTGTCAGTAGCACAGGGTTAAATATCTGAACTGGTCCACTAGATTCGGCACAAAAGTCAAATGGAACCAGTGAATAACATAAATTCAGATCCTGAACTGAAATATTAAAGAAGAATGCAGATGGGTTATGAAGACTCATAAACTGATTTAGAGTTAGAAGAAGACTTGCACAGAACATGGCAAAATTACAGCCTTCTAAATCTCTTATATTCCAATCCAGTGTGGCAAATAGTATATTGCCAAACATCAGTGACAGTAACAACCTACAAGAAAGAAGAAGCAGTGAAGACATATATACATTATAAACAGTATAACATAACAAACTGTTCTTCTTAGTATGTTACATTTAAAAAAATAGTAAATTACTACACTTGATCTTTGCCACTACATGTATTGTTAATCTGTTATAACTCACTCCCTGTCTTTGTATCATCCACCTGGAGTCCACTGTACTGTTCCACTGAAAAGTTAGTATGACCAACTAGCAAGCAAGCCAGGCAGAAGGCCCACCTTCTGGCTGGTTCTTACTAATTTTTGTAAATATGGCCTTTGAACTGTCTGGTCTTAATAGTTTTTGTAAAGATGGGTCTCCTAAGTGGCTGGTCTTTTGAAGAGACCCATCTTTACAAAAACTATTAAGACCAGACAGTTCAAAGGCCATATTTACAAAAATTAGTAAGAACCAGACATTAAGAAGAGCCACTATTAAATGAAGTCATTTTCAGTGCTGAACACAGAAACCCTGCGATTATCCATTAAACAATTCATGACACACAGTGGTTTCATCATGACTGAACCTGTAAACATCGAAGACCGACTTGTACTCTTCAGTCCTGAGACGACTTGTCAGACTTAAAATTTCTGGTGTAAAAGTGGCAAATTAGTCTACACAAATCTTGTAGGTGGAATCAAAGTGAAACTTATAAGTTATAGCCAGGGTGAAGGTGTATGGCATGTTCTTGAGTTCTACACATGGGATTGTAAATCTTGTACTCTTCAGGTTTGTTTGTATATCCATTGACAGTTTAAAATTGTTCAAACAAATTCCAAAACATTAACTGACAAATATTGAACCACTATATCTTTACCCTTCATGTCCTTATACAAGTTTTCTCATGTTTACTTTCAAACTAAGAAAAGGTAAATATAAGTGTATTTTACTATTTAACAAGAAATTGTTTGTAATTATGAAAAGCCTTGTGTGGTAATTTGTTTTTAAGATTTATTGCAAAGTTTGAGTTTTATCATTTCAGGCAGGAGGATCAAGTGCACTGTTGATGGATCTTGCTGCAAATGAAAAAGCAGTCCATGCAGATTTTTATAATGGTACCTATATATTTAGTTATACATATATGTTAATTATTATAAAATACAATAAAACATTAGATTTAGGTGCTATTATGTTCCTAAGCCATGGATGAATATCATACTAGCATGGATGTAATTGATTAAACTGTATAAACACTAAAACAGTCATGCTTATGGATAGCAATCTCTCTGTATCAAAGTATGTGAGACACTATGCTCGTGCATGTGAGTAAAACCTTGGTTTTCTGATGCTTGATTATCTGAGTCCCACATTAACTGACTATATTTAACCAGGTCACTTAAAATTAAATGTTTGTAATTATTTTCCAATATCAGGGATCAGCTAAATGAGGTTCTTATAGGATGAACAACATTTTATTATAATTTTTATATACTGTACATATATTACAGTACTTATATTAATAGTTATTCTGTTTTTGTTCACTATATTTTGACTTATTTTTCATATCTATGACCATGTTTACTTTCCTCTTACTCATCTAACTTGCCTTTTCATTAGACTGGAGTTCACCTCCATTCCCACCAAAACAGGTCATACAATGGAGGTTTTGCTGTATATATAAATACACACACAGCTAGAATTTTTTTTGACATTTTGTCAAATGAGCCTTTAAAATTTTCAGATGTTTTTCTAATTTCATTTGACATTTATACATATATATTTATATTTAGAGGGATTGTTAAAATAAATGTTTGAAATATCCAAGGTTTGATATATCCATCTATTTGTACATAGACAGAAATTTTAAAGCCACTCAACCTTTAATTAGTATATATACTGTGTAACTTGAAACATGTTCTACATTTACCTGTATAAGTGTATTACGATATATTTTTAAAATACCTACCATAATTTAATTATTGTGCATGAATAAATAGTCTATTTTGCATTAAGAACACAACATTTTTAGCAATATAAATATACAAATAAAAAAGAAGCACTTAACATACCAGTTCATGATTTCGTGCTTGATGGTTGCACATGGTTATAACCACTCCAGAAATGGATTTCATAAAATACATGTAAATTAATCAAGTATTGATCAGTTATTGTAAAACACTTTAAAATCTTTGCATGGGTTCAGCGTGACAATGTTTTTGCTGAGAGTTTTGTTTATTTTGAAGCTATATGCATTGTTGGCTGATATTGTGTACGTACCCGAGAGAATGAGAACAAAGGGACATTTTTTTAGATTCACATGCTCTGCATGGAAGGAGTTGTGTAGCGTGACGTTATTTCCAGCTTGCAGATTTTTCTCCCATGGTTCTCGGACAACAAGGAAAAGGACTATGAACTTGAAGCAGGGATAGAAGTGAATATAGAAAGAGTTGATGTTTTACCTTTGACAGTACACAGTTCAGAATTTGTTTGAGAGAGAGAGTTGAGAATTTGCAGCTACAGTTCAGAATTTCAGAGAAACAACTAGTTGAGAATTTATAGTGGCAGTCATCTAGTTTGTTTGTTTTTTTAAAAAAAGAAGAAACTTAGATATTAAGTCTTAAGAACAGTAACAGTTGAGGTTAGATTTTGTGAATATGTCTCACTTTCTTTTTGTGAAATTGCCATATTATTAATCATTTGGTTTTTATTATTCCCATATTTCAGACTTTGATGACCTGTTTGATGATGATGATTTGTCTTGACAACCATCTGGATGAAATTTGAAGATCTGCAAAAAACTGTTAAACACAACTAAAGAGCAGTTGTTTTTCAAATGTTTTACTGAAACATGATATTAAAATAAATTGAAAATTGTTATTTTCTAACTTTTTATCTTTATTTCCTTTTCAAAATATATTTTCCTCATTGATTGTAATAAATTACATTTTTCCTAATACTAGTAATAGTAATGTTTTCCTTTTCTGTTTTTTGTTTTCTCGGTAGGATTTTTTGTGTTTTGAGTTTGTTACAGGAAGATTTTAAATAGAAAAGTCAGAGAGTCCAGAAAGAAGTTTCTTTTTCCTCTTATGTGTGAGGAAGTTATTGCTGAAAATATTGATAAGTTATTTGTATACTGGTTTATATATATACAATGTAAAAGAGAAACGTTGAATGTTTGTAAGATATTGCATGCTTCAGAATTTGTTTAAGTTGCTGTTAGATGCATCTTCTGCTGTGAAATTAAAATTTAATTTAGCAAAGTTGGACAATCATCTAACTCCTAAAGAATAATATATATATATATATAGTAATTTCATATAAAGTTTGTTTTAGCAATATGTTACCAATATTTGTGATAATTTTATGGACTCTGACTCCATGTTTGTTTTTAATGTTTTTAATGTATTCTATCACAATTTTATGTATGCATGTGGAAATTGTCAAGGTTACCTGAGAAATATAATTTGTATGTAATTTCATGTGAAAGTAAATAAATTCATAAACCAGATCTTTCTTGAAGTGCATTTTTCCATTGTCATTTCATTGAGCTTTTCTTCTGTTGCTTATAAATAGAAGTATAAAATCACATGAAAAGTATTATAGAACAACTTCCCTACAGAAAGTGTCATGCCTTTAAGAATGAAAAATACTCTTAATACATTAAGTAAACTACATTCAAAAAACAAATTTCTTAGTCTAAGCCTGTCTCGACCATGGGGTTGTTCCACTCTGCTGACCAGAGCATTGGTTGCACCCAGTGATAAGACAGAGAAGTAGACAGTTAATGTAGATTGCCATCTTGGTGCATATACTAAAAGAAACTCCATTACATGAGAGGAGATATGTCCAGACATTTAATATTGAACCATAGGTGGTGTCCATTCAAGGTCCAAATAGTTTGCAGGGTATCGGAAACTAGAGGTTTGTTCCAAAGTACTAGTATAGTGCCAAGTTAACTTGTGGTTTGGATTGAGAACCGCTACAATGTTTTAAGGGAGTGGATTGTGGTGGTTAAGATACAGACTTTATAGTATTAATTTAAAAAAAGAGAATTAATTGAATAATTTATTATTTAATCTTTCTTGAAGATTCATTAGTTCTGTCATAGTTTATAAAATTTTCTATGTTGCTTGTAAATAAATTGAGTAGTATTTAAATTTTGTTGATTAATTTTAAAACAATATATTTCAGAAATCATTATTCTTCATTTTCCATTAAATGTAATGATTTTTTATTCATTAAAAAATAAGACGACTAAATTAACATGTCAAACTGGAATAAATTAAATTATATCTTCTACTCCTTGTCTTTATGATATTCATGTACACTTACTGAAGCCACCAGTTATTCTAGAATTAGGTTTTAACTTAGAGTACTTTTAAAATAATTTTTTTCAAAGCAAATATTTTTATTTAGCATTAAAAGTCGAAATTTTGTTTTTTAAAAACCAGATTTGGTTAAACTTGTATACAAAATGAAAATGGAAAGCTCATTAAATTCAATATATGCAATATAATGAAATGGCGCATATACTTCTTATAAAATACATGTAGAAATATTGTAATAATTGACTCTTGTTAGCCAAACACTCACAGAAGGCACTATGATCATTTCAACAGAAATATGTACAATAAATGACTTAAAAATTAAATGAATAAGTATTTGATACATAAAAAACAAGAATTTAATATATCGTGGAACAAAATGGTGCCACCCACTTTTGTTTATGACCCAGTCTGGGTTTAATTCTCTAATATATATAATAAAAATGGTGTTACAAAATTAAAGGAAGGTCCCGTCTTTTTGTCTAAGAATATAAAACAATTGGAATCCTTAACAAATCTTTCCAAATTTTTATTCTTTTTGTTCCTTTCTATTTAATTTTTTTTGTTTGATCTTTCTTTCTAGTTATTATTGAAGTATATTAGTGACTTGATTTTATATTGTTTTCTCTTTCATGCACAAATTTGAAATGAAATTTGGATCAGTTTTTTTATATTTTCAAATACAACATTACTATGAACATGCGAACACACATACACAATTTACATTTACTTACATTTTTTAAAATCTGTTTTTTTAGTTAAACATATGCTCTCAAAAAAACCCAGTGTCCTACAGGCGAGAGAAAGATAAAAAACGTACTGAAAAGTGGGCCTGATCGAAACAAAGGGTACATCGGGAGCAGAAGCATTATAGTCGCAAAGAGTTAACAAACTTTATGGACATAGCTCATGTATTTCTACTTCTCTACTTGCTGTTTTCTTGTAGTTAGTATCTAGTTATTTGTTTAAGTGAATGCATTTCCACTTACTGTACAAGTTTTTATTTTTGTTACACTTATGATTTGGTGTCCGTTTGAGATTAATTAACCTGCTGCTCTAAGGTAAGAATTTCGGCAAACGTTATACCACCCTACAAGCACAGCAAACTAATGAGTTCTTGGGAGGAGTACAGGATTGGAAAACACGCTGACAGACGCATCATCTCACCGAGGACTAAGGCACTCGGAAAACTAAAAATCCTCAGTTCCAGAACCAGAGTGAAAATGTTAACCAACGTCCAATATATAAATGTTACCAATTACCAATATATAAACCATACTCAAAGAAATATAGCCAAGCACACATCACCTCTACACACATTCTTTCTCTTATTATTGTCACCCTTCCATCGTTGCAGTATATTTAAACTTTTTATATCGACAATTCACATATCTAAATATGTCACAGAAATGTTATAAAGGTATGATGGCACTCACACGCAGCATCGAATAAGAAGAAAAAACCAAGTATATACAATAGCACTCCCAATTAGCGTGCCTTCACACTCTCGTATATAAGTATTTGTATTTTACTGACTGTGGCAAAAGTAGACGACCATTGTGATTGACATTTGTATTATCCGAGCGTTAGTGCGGATTTTTTCATTAAGATAGGGTAAAAGGTTACTTCCGCGTACACAGTTTTTAAAATGAAAAACGCGCATTTTTCTTCCTTCAGTTTAAGCCCGTGAGTAGATACTTTCTTCTATAAATACTATTTTAAACATACGAAATTAAGGGAGGGCGGTTGAGGGTGTGCGCCAAACTGGTGCTGCCTGTTTCACCTTTTTCCGCCAGCCCTCCCGCCCTCCACCTCACCGCGAGGCTGTGGGGATCCCCCTAGAAGCAGACCAAGACTGGGAACATCCAGAAGATGAAAGGTCTCTTGCGGCTTCTGGGGTGAATGTAAACGGAACCACCACACGAAATTGAGTTGCAAAATAACGTTTACCCCCACCTCCAGGGCTGCCTAACAACATTATAGGCCTACGGGCAAAGCTGGGACCCCTACCTTACACAATCATGCAGAGACAGCAAGTCACAACATACATAGATTAGAATGAGGCCCCCGGGCAACTGCCCAGGGTATTTAATTTATAACTCATTGCTTTTCGATATTTTCCTTGTTCATTAATAATCAGCCTACTTCTTGAAAAGATTCTTCCGTTGGACTTTTATTTTCTTCTAAAATTCGGTGAACAGTATTTAGAGTACTATCAAATGTTTCTGCCTCTTTCTGAATTTGTGGCGGTCATGCTTAACGAAAATTAATGTTATGTGCATATTACTTAAGTTGGCAACAGAGTGATTTGTTTCTGTTTATTTTGTTTCACATTAAAAAACTGATCATTATTTAATGGCATACAGTATTCATTTATCAAAGTTCAGTATAACGTTTCCATCACCAAAAC
The DNA here is from genome assembly GCA_028829895.1 of Sinotaia quadrata. Classification (NCBI taxonomy): domain Eukaryota; kingdom Metazoa; phylum Mollusca; class Gastropoda; order Architaenioglossa; family Viviparidae; genus Sinotaia; species Sinotaia quadrata. The sequence goes on along the minus strand of CM054177.1, from coordinate 73,146,000 downwards.
TATCAATTTAGTCCAAATTATAGCCTAATAAAAGAAACGGACAACCACAATGCCTTAACTTTGTTGGGGAGTAGTCAGGGTGTCACGTGATTCCGGTTTCGGCCTTAAACGAGAAACGGCTAAACACACAGCTGATAGTACAGAAACAAAAAAACCCAAGAGGTCTCATTTTGACTCTTCCTGATTTAAAAAAAAAAATAATGTAATATTTTTGAATTTACTATCATTGTCCACCTTTGACCATAATCTGGGTGAAAAATGGCGAAGTGGGCGAGTGTTGTATTTCTCATCATCAGTGTAGAGTACGTACACTCAGTCGGACAGTCTGGTAAGAGAATTTGAATGAGCTGGTAATATATTTAGTTCTGAAATATACTATATTTTGTATTCATTTGTCACTGGGAAGAAGTACTTTTTATCATATTTGTATGTTGTTTCAGCTTCTTGTTATTCTTACTATCACGGTGTTATTAGAATGCGACTGAATTAGGTCATCCCAGTTTACGACAAAGTAAAATACATAAATAAAAGTACAGGAAATAACTGTTTAAAAGATAAAAATTTGAATAATTATTTCTCACTTGATTTTCCAGACAGTGTCATAAATGTTAGAGGATACTATAGGATGACTGGAGATTTTTCATGATAAAACATAAAATATATTGACAACGAGCCAAAAGATTTAAAAGAAGATGAAAGATTTTGTTAAATTAGCCTATTAGACAAGGTAGATGTTCCGTTTGTTATGCTTTACGATAGGAAACGCTTGGGTGCATTTATCAACAGCAAACAACCTTGTCATGTGTAGGTGTTTTGTCTCGTGTCGTTGTTTTGTCTTTTTGTGTAGTTGTTTTGTTTTTGTCTTGTGGAGTTGTTTTGTCTTTGTCTCATAAAGGCGTTTTGTCTTTGTCTTGTGTCGGTGTTTTGTCTTTTGTCTTGTGTAGGTGTTTTGTCTTTGTCTTGTGTCGGTGTTTTGTCTTTGTCTTGTGTCGGTGTTTTGTCTTTGTCTTGTGTGGGTGTTTTGACTTTGGCTAGGTGTATTGTCGTTGTCTTTGGCAAGGTCTTTTCTATTTGTCTTGTGTCGGTGTTTTGTCTTTGATTTATGTCGGTGTTTTGTCTTTGTCTTATGTAGATGTTTTGTCTTTGACTAGGTGCTTTGCCTTGTTCGGTGTTTTCAATTGTCTTGTGTAGGTTTTTATCTTTTGCTTATATAGGCTTTTTATTTTTGTCTTTGGTTTGTGTAGGTTTCTTTCTTTATCGCTTTTAGGTGATTTTTTTTCTCTTATACGTGTGTAGATGTGTTTTGTCTTTGTCTTATATAGAATTTTGTTTGGCTTGTGTAGATTTGTGTCTTTGGTTTGTGTAAGTTAATTTTGGGGGACTTGTGTAGGTGTTTTTTTTTTTTATCTTTTACGAGTTTAGATATGTTTTGTCTTTTGTTTATGTAGGTGTTTTTTGTCTGTTGCTTGTGTAGGTGCTTTTTGTCTTGTGCTTGTGTATGTTTTTTTGTCTTTTACTTATGTCTGTGTCTTTGGCTTGTGTAGGTGTTTTTGTCTTTGGCTTGCGTTAATTCTTAAAGTATTTAATTTAATACCTGCAAACATCCTAGTCTTGTGTAGATGTTTGTTTCTGGCTTATGTTGTTTACTAAATTGTTTCTTTTATCATCAGTAAACATATTTGTCTTTGGCTTATGTGCGGTTTTAAATTTTTTTCTTGTTTTTTCCTGTTCAGTTTATAAATGTAACTTATATATCGCTTATAAATGTAACAAATGTAACTCTCAGTTATTGTAGTATAAAAATGTGCACGTGTTGCGAAGTTAAAGTTGACATGCGTTTTGCGTGAAATCAGATGCCTGTCCGGTAAACAGTTCAAGATTTGGTTCAGACTGCGAGTACCAGTGTCACTGTCGTGACAACCAGCGGTGCGATGCTAGCAACGGAAGCTGCGGAACAAACAATGATTGTGAAGACGGCTACGCCGGGAATTCCTGTCAATACAGTAAGTAGGTCAGTTAAATTGAGACTACAGTTCAAAATTGCAAATGGAAGAATCCATTTAGTATGTAAGCATAAAATAGACAAATTTTCATCTTCAGTTGTTGTGGCATGATAGGTCTCCCCCCCCCCCATACATACACAACATCCCCATCCCTCTCCCACCGGATTCTGTGTATGCACTTTAGTCAAAGGCGCCACCCAGGCCTCCATTTCATCTTATTTTTCAGTATTATGCTATTTCGTCGCCAAAAAATATAAATAAATACTTTATATGAAAAAAAATTATTTTTAAACTAAAGCGGAATGAGTTTGCTTCAAGCAATAATTACCAAGTACAATCAGTTCAGAGACCATGTTAATTTTGCGTCTATCATTTCAGTCTTATATTAGCCAATAGAAAACTGTTTCTATTATTAGAACTGAAAAATGAACTCTATCTCTCTCTCTCTTTCTTTTTTTTTTCTCTCTCTCTCTGCTGTTGAAGCATTTAAGTAGCCTCCTGAAGTGTGGGGCGAGCATTTGTTTCATTGCTGAGTTTGAATGCCCACCGTCAGATTGCATTGAAGACTTGCAATTATTTGCATGTACTCTGATTCTCTTCTACCCGCTGGTACGCACTCACAAGCACACGATCATTTGAGAAGAGAGTGTATGAGAAAGTTGCTTTCCCTCGCTTCATTGTTATAAACACTTGATAAGCTAGAGGAGACGAAACACATCTAGTTTTGGTTTGCTGAACAAATGCTAGCTTCGTTCTTTACACATATAAAATCAAACTTCAGGCCAATCATTATCCCTACAATTTCAAATGCCACAAGCTCAAAACTGTGTGTGTGTGTGTGTGTGTGTGTGTGTGTGTGTGTGTGTGTGTGTGTGTGTGTGTGTGTGTGTGTGTGTACACGGACTTTTATGTCTGTGTTATTAAACAAACATACGTAATTAATAATTATGATTATAATTAATAATTATAATTATAAAATAGATCAGATGAGCAGGGACAACTCATTTCGGTTGAACCATGGCGGAATGATCTGAACAAAACTGTACGCTCTGACTCACAAAGAAAGGAGTGAGAAAGAAAGAGACAGATAGAGATGGAGATATTTTAAAACTATGCATTCATTCAGATTTAAGATTTATACTGCTTTCACGTACGCATGCATGCACTTACATTTAACCTGTAACGTTAAACATTACTCTTTGCCAGGGATATTTTTCAAGGTGTTCATGTCTATTCAATCTTTTGCAGTTAATCTGGCCAGAGACAGCACTGTACAAGCTGAAAGTCTTGAAATAGTTCACAGCGATGGTAATAAGTCAGTCATAGACGGGAACGTGAAAACATGTGTTTTGGTACAAAGGACTCCAAACACGTCCTGGCTATTTTCTTTGTCCAGAATTAACTGGGTGACAGATATACAGTTACGTTTTGTCGCAGGTATATATTGCATGTGTAGGTATGTAAGTAATCGTACATTTGTATTATGCATATATGCACCTATCATTGTAATTAATTATGTACAGCTAAAAATAATCTTTTATAGAAAATCTTTTAATTTTTAAGTATATATATATAATTGCAAACAAATATACACACATAGAATAATTCTTAATTTAATGTATATATGATTGCATTTTAGGTGTCCGTGTAGCGGAGAAAGTATTTAAAATAATAGTATCCTTAAATTATTAATATTTGTGTAGATACATTACAGTTCACTCACCTTAGAACTGCTTTTACAAAGTGCCTTATCTTTGAAAGCAGCGTAGGTGGGTATGTAATGAAAGGGTTGACAGTTGGTCTGAACGGGTTTGTGTTGGTGCCAGGATAAAGTGTAAGTCAATTGTACACTGTGCGAGCTGTGAGCAAGCAAAGAAGTGTGTGTGTGTATGTGTGTGTGGGGGGGGGTGTAGCACAGGACGTGTCAGATTCTTCCGTGTGTAAAAACAGAGCAGAATAAATAAACTGTTTATCCATTTTCAAGGCCAATGGTAGCTATGTTAACTGGTCAGTTAACAATTAATAACATGAAAGAGAAGTACTGGACATTACATGACTGACCATGGCTGACCATCATCCATTACAGCAGGAAATGCATGATCAATAATTTTTGTATTTTTTTGAGGGAAAAAATAAATCTCCAAATCTGTTGCACATAAGGTTGTGCCGAAGGGTGACTGACCAACTGTGAAACATCCTAAACTAACCTCTTGGAATAAGTTCCAACTTCTGGTTTGGTTTCTTCCTGAATTGTACACCAGACATATCCGGTCTGAAGCTGCAATTAAGGCCACGTTAGAAAATCATCGTCTTGTAGTTATAGTCAAGGGTGTGGCTGGATTTTGAAAGAGACACAATCTTATAGTTCCTTCTTAGCAGAAAAAAACTTCCCGTTTGCAAATATTATTGTGTTGGAGTAAGTTTACATTTCCCTATTTTAATACTTAATTGCTATATAAATTGTTAAATTGTCAGAGTACCCCGACCTTGGGCACTCATTATTATGGCATTTTTGTAAGTGTCAGAGTTGGAAGTAAGCAACCTGAGTTGAGAATATGCTAGAAATTGCTGATGTAATGCAAACTAGTTCAACTGGATGAGTAGATTTATTTATGCAATGGTTATGATTTACGACAACGAGACCAGCCAATGGGCTGAGATCTAAAGGTTTGCATACTGTAGAGAAATCTATTCTCTGGTCATTTGAATTTGGTGTGGCAAAGTAGTTCAGTCTTGAAAGGCGTCCAATAGTTTAATGGTGTGTTAACTGACTGGTTGAGAGAGAATGGACTAAGAAATATTTCATGCATTTTTGCTATAGATGTGTTATACATGTGTTTTACTTAGAGATGTATTATGTGAGTAGACTATTGTTTCTACATGTTTGAACTATGATGCTTATATATAGTGTGCTAACACTTGACATTGTTTTGAAATGCTGTGCTTATTATGTAGGCCTATGCTGTGTGTATGTTTGTCAGACTAATAAAGACTTCTCTCTTCCACAACAGTAAGACAGACGTCATACAGTATTTTCGCAGGTGGAACTTATTAAAGGATTAAAATATCCGTCTTTAATTATATTTAATGAGCCCCCATCCATCCTCAGTCACTCCAACATATGGTTTATTAATGTGTAAGAAGGTTAATAAATTTATCACCAATCAAATATACATATGACAAATACAATTTAAAGATTATTTAACATCAATATTTCATGAAACAACGTTAAGATAATGTCGATACTTATTCAGTCTTATATTCTAACACATAATACAGCAGTCAGATTAGTATCGAAATATAAATCAGAACTATTCTTATCGTAGAAGAAATGGAGTTACAGAGTGATATGATAATAGTTTGTACATAACCTGTTCTATAACATATGCTTTAACAGTCTTTCACGTTTTTGTAACAATATCACAAATTTATTGTTCACAATATAATAGTCTTCCTTAGGGCTGTCAATTTTTTCTAAAATGCTGCCTGGGTACCCGTCCAAATTTTGAACGGGTACCCGGGTGCCTGCTTAAAAATTAGCATAATCTCTATCGCAACTGGTGATCTCTACACCAAACTACTTAACCATTAAGCATGTGCGCTATTTCACACAGTAGCCACTGGTATGCATCTGGACTTACTATTAATTATGATCTTTATATGTACAACACAAACTTTAATTTAATATGATCAATCATTACATAAACTAAACTAAAATTAAATAAAATGTCAACAACATTAATGTATTTAAAAATAGGGCATTAACTTTAATCGTCCTTCGCCGACAGAATTTCTGCGCCCAGATTGCATTTCGCCGTGTCACTATCCAATCGCTTGGCATGAAAACGATGTCTTACCCATATTAAAAATATTACAATTGTATTATTTAATTTTATTGACGTTAAAATACTGACAAGTTTGTTTACTGAAGTCTTATTAACATGATACGCGTGTTAACGAGCACAGGAAACCACTAGTCTTCCACACGCTCTGCTAAGCATGTTGTAGAAAATGTTCCAACCAGTGTTGATCCCTCAGACTAATCTAGACACATGTTCGCTGTATTGCAAACAATCGCTGTATAGCAAACAATCACAGTAATGAACTTCAAGCATTCCTTTTACTAGAAAGTTCCACAGTGGGTCGGATACACTTGCCTATACACACAAACAGGGTGCAGTAAATCAACACAACTGCTGCACTGTTGGATGGAAACTTCTCGAATCCTACAGAAGTGTACAAAGAAGAAAGGGGAAAAAAAGGCTTGCTCCTTTCTGAAACATCATATCAGAGAGTAACGCTATGTTCCAAGTTTAATCATCTCTCTTCTCCGTTCTTTCTTACAATCATTCTCAACTTACAATTTCTGCAACAGTATTTATTAACCTGATACATACGTGCAGTATAATAAATACCGCATAATCAATTATGAATGTGTTTCATTGAAACATTGACATGGGTTTAACATATTACATACAAGTATCATAATTCACAATTGTAGAAATAATAATATTTACATTAAATTACAATATAATATATCAATAGCAAACTGTACGAAATATTTCTAACTCCAATCTCTCTCAATCAATAAGTTAACTCACATTTAAGCTAATGAACGCCTTTTCATGACCGGACTGAGTGACGTCAAAATCAAAGTGATTAGAATATAGAACTATCTTCTACAGATACGTTTTGATCTCTACCCATTGGCTAGTTCATCATTTGTAAAACTTAAACTATTAGATAGCAAAAATTACTCATCTACTCTGGACTGGTTTGGATTACATCAGCCAGTTCTAGCATACTGTTTACCTGAGTTGTTATTTTAACTCTGGTACTTACAAAAATATCATTATACACAGTACTCAAGGGTCATGTCACGTTGACATTTAACTTTAATTATATATTAGTTTAGTTTTAAAATAGGGACAAGTTAATTTACTCTGCCACACTCGTGTTGTAATAGAACTAATCTGTATATACCACTACTGAAAAGATTACGAGGAGACTCTAAAATAAGGTGATACTTTGAAAATGTCTGTATATTCTGATATATATAATGTTGATTGTGGAATACACTGCATTAATTAAATAAAAATACACATTAATAATATAACCACTTATTTAATGCAGATAGACAAACATGCACAAATGTTGATGCACACAAACGTAATTAGATATCAAGAGAGAGAGAGAGAGAGAGAGAGAGAGAGAGAGAGAGAGAGAGAGAGAGAGAGAGAGAGAGAGAGAGAACATTCCATGCGCATGTTTAGTTTGTCGTATTTATTGGTGTGATTGTAATATCAGATACTGCAGAGGAAAATGATTTTTTCATGACGTATAATGACAACAACAATGACCTCATCAAGATCATACAGGATACCAGATGGATACTTTACCGGTTACCACAACCAACGTTGGTGTCCAAAGTTGAAATTCGTACAGATCGTGAAAATGTCTCACTTTCTTTGTGTGAAATTGCCATTTTAGGAGGTGAGTCTTGTATTTATACAGCTCGTGAAAATGTCTCACTTTCTTTGTGTGAAATTGCCATTTTAGGAGGTGATGTATTTGTACGGCTTGTGAAAATGTCTCACTTTCTTTGTGTGAAATTGCCATTTTAGGAGGTGAGTCTTGCTCTTATGTGTTTTTTTACTTAAGGTGAGAAAGTTGTGGGTAGTTTTCCGCTGGAAGTGACCTCGCTGTCCCTAATAACAACGCGGACAAACTTACGGTGTTGACTACAGTCTATCCATTAGCCTAGATCCCTTACGTCAACTTCTCAGACGTAGCACCACAGGTCAAAGATCACTAGGAGTCGAGACCCGTCCAGAGGCAAACCCCACACTATAATCAAGAACGTAATTTCTAAGTATCTATGCAATAACATGTCTGTTCTCTTTAAGCACGGTGTTGGTACTTATATTTTGACCTTATGGGCAGGCTTTACAGCTTTCACTGATGCTTTTGTATCATTGTAAAATTACAAATAAAATTTAAGTGATTACTATAAATACATTCATAGCTAATTCTTAAGTAATATCACGTGCCTTTCGTAGTTTTGGATGTTTGAATTCGGTGTGTTAAGGGTGAATCATTAAATATGAACGATTTCCATTGAAGAACTCTGTTGTCAGTACTTGAAAACTTGAATACTTTGCTTGGGAACATAGTTGACAATGATTTTACAGACGATTTCATTATTGCCGAATTTACACAATTATTGAACTTATTGCCGAATTTACACTATACAAAATTCATTGAATCAAAAACATGATCTGTTAATAAAATTCAGGTGTCAACTCCGTCGGAGGGGAAGTTGGTAAGGTGTGTGTGTGTGGGGAATCATACATACTAATCAGAAAAGCAAGTGGTGAAATATCTTCATTCCCAATCTCGTGGATACGTTTTTCCGAGCGCCATCAGCAATTAAAAAACATAACAAATATTTGTATAACACTTGATTTATCTTCCGCATGTAATCCTGTTACTAAATGAAGCAGCGGCAGTTGGCTTGTGTTTTATCATTTGCGGGATACCCGACAGCTTGAGGTCAAGGCTGCTTTGACAGAAGTTAATTAAATATGAGCAATGAAAGTTTTAAGACGAATCATTTAAATACCAAAAGCAATAGATTTTAAATGTATCTATGTGTATTAAAATTTTGCAAACAGTATATATACATATATTAAATGCATATTAAAATGATTGCTATCTCCAGAGTACATTTTATTTTTAAACTTATTACTTTAAAGAACGTAACCGTGCTTGGTTTATTGGTACACTACATGTGCAATTATCTTTTTTTTTTTTAATGACAGATACACACAGTCGGTGATAACTATCATTGTATATCTTTGTCTTTCAAACTAGTTATCAGTTGTTATCATCTTTTCGTATCGAAGTTCATCACTTCTCACCTCGAACTGAATTCAATTCATTAACCACCTACCATAATCAGACTAGTCCCATACTTTCAAAAAGTTATTTAAGAGCACAGTGCATCCATATGCAATTGAAACAAAGAAAAGAATGAGTACGAGTACTTCGTCAGAAAAGGTCTGCTTTGATATCACGTGACGCAGTCGATTTATCCAATAGATTGTAGACGTGCGGCCACGGGCGTGTGACGCTTGTACTGGTTGAACTCGTATTATATGAGAACTATTAATTTCGCTGTAATGATATTATTCCTTCATTACTATTATAAGTTTGACTGTTGTGCACTTCATTGACAACGACTGAATTCACATAGAACACACAAGTTTCATTGCTCGTTGGGGTTTTGATTTTACAAGGGAGAAAACTCGATTTTAATCTAGAAGCAATCATTTTGTCAGTCATTTCTCTTGCATATCCAGTGCTTCCGATACCAATCTTCTTCTTGGGAAACTCTGTGGCTGTGAGAAAACCCTAACCTCGAATGCATAAGTTAAGGGGTTCAAGCCCAGACTCGGTCAGTGAGATTTTTCACAGATAATTCTTTCCCGCGCCTTAGCCCATGAATGTTGAGCTGTTAGCAAGCGTGACTGTAAGTGCTTAGAGAATTAGTGCAAAATAGACACCCGCTATTGATTATTATTAATACTAAAAGTTTATGGAGTGAATGAGTGACTGATTAATTAAACATCTAGGTAGTTAGTCGTTGTTGGATTTGTGGATTAAGGCAACGAATTGTTCTCACAGTGTTAGCTTACTTGTGAAACTGATCACCAATAGATGCTTTAATTCACTGGGTGGATGAACTCCTGCTCTGAATATTTGTTGATTTTGATTAACTCAAACGATTTGTTAAATATTGCAGTCTCTTATCTGACGGTTAATTAAATTATATAATCTATCTATCTATCTATCTATCTATCTATCTATCTATCTATCTATCTATCTATCTATCTATCATTTATCTATGGCTAATTTGGTCACTTCATCAGCCTTTCGTTACGTCTTTGGTCGATCAGTAAAGAATCCAGTTATATAACACTTGAATGAATGAGTGTTAAATGAGTGTTAAATGAGTGTTGGAGCAAGTGGTCACGTTCTTATTGCAAAAGTTCTGGTTTTGTCCTGTGTCTAGCGAATGGGCATTACATTATTTATTTTTTAATTTAATGTAATTTTACTTTAATTATAGTGTTGTTTTACTTTGTCTGCTTTCTAATGTTTTACAACAACAAACGCAGGACGGGAAATGACCTTGAAGAAAAACATCAGTGAAGGCCATGCTACAGGTCACGATACCGGTGGGGGATCTGTGGATGGTGTAACAGACCAATCACATTCTCAGACAAACGAGGGCACTTCCCGCACGTGGTGCAAAGTGCTTCTTGGAAAACAGCAGCACGTTTGGCGGGTTCAGATCTTCCACAGAGGACATTTAAGTACGTTAAAGTAAAGGAATATTAAACGCAAGATTTCATAAGAAAATGGTATCCCTGTCTGTTGACGTGTTCTCAGTATTACTAATTTACGAACCATTTAAATATATTAAATATAGTAATTATTTATATTTGATTTAAAATAGAAAATAATTTTATTAAATAACGCACTTTATGTTTTTCTTTAGATGTCAGCCAGCTTTCAAATTTTCATGTCAGTATAACCTTCAGCAATGGTTCCAATCAAGAAGTTTACTGGGAGAGCAGCCATCATTCGGACGAAATGATCGACCTAGTTTTCAACAAATCTGTGCAAGGGACAGAACTCACACTGTGGAAGTTCGGAAAAGAGACTAATGTATCATGGTGCGATATCCGGGTAATTGGAGGTATAATGAACATTGTATGTATGTGTGTTGATTTTTTTATACTTTGTATTAAGTATGCGTATATAGTCAATGTGTAAAATTTGCGTTTGAGCAAATGTGTGTGTCTATGTGCATATATTTAACTGCAGTACTTAACTTCATATCTGTATGTGCTCAAAGGAGTAGTTCACCATTTTGTCACGTGATTTAGATTGTATGGATGGATTTTTCGGGTGGCGCTGCGAAGAAACATGCCAGTGTCAGAACTCGACAGAAATATGCAATAATTTACTAGGTACCTGCCTTTCTACTGAGTGCAGACCCGGATGGAAAGGAAAAAATTGCCAAGAAGGTAAATACACATAATGAAACCTCAAAGGACGAAATTACATATAACTAAACCTAATAATGTTTTGGTAAAATTGACATTCACTTGTTTATCTTTTTAAATACCCTTGAACAATCACACAACGCTATCGCGAATACAGAACACTTTGCAGTAATAAAACAAGGAAAAGTCACAGGCAGGAGGATTCAGACATCCTGAAATATGCTGCAGCGTAAACAAAGAAAAAAACACAGGAAGAAAATTAACTATCATTTAATTATTTATTGCCATGGGTTTACAAAACATTGTGATGTTCATAGAACAGTGAGAGTCCAATCTCAGTGTAAAATTTTAAAGTAACATCTATAACTAACTTGTATAAGACTTGCACACAACTGAATCTAAACAATGAGGGTCCATCCTCAGTGTAAACGTTTAAAATAACATCTATAACTAACTTGTATAAGACTTGCACACAACTGAATCTAAACAACGTTTAAAGTAACATCTATTACCAACTTGTATAAGACTTGCACACAACTGAATCTAAACGTTTCAAGATGATTGGCATACCCTTTGCACCCCAAATTGAAACAAACTGAACAGTAACAACAACAAAGTGTTGTAGTTTAAAAAAATTGTTTTTGAAAAATTAAGGTACTGACAAATACTAACACACTTATAATTTAATTTATGTCAGTGTTGCAAACGAAACATAAACGATCAAAACAGTTGGATTGTTTGTTATTTTTTTTTTTATCAAATACGTAAAAAAGATTATTGCGCACCACCCCTATCCACCTAAAATGTAATTATCACTCACAATTAAAATTAAATTTAATTATCAACATTTTCTTTTCTTTCTTACTTTAGTGTGTTCACCTGGATCATATGGTCTTGGGTGTTCAAACATGTGCAATGTGAGCTGTGGCAACCAATCCTGTGATCATGTGACCGGAGTTTGTAACAGAGATTGCGACGCAGGAGGTGTAGGCATCGACTGCACACGAGGTGAGTACCATTCTGAATGTCAAGGACGTCCAAGAAAAGATTACGTGGATCAGCGTGGTTCATCCACCAATCAACAAATACTATTTTCTGTTTATCTGCTTGCACTCCACTCTCTTCAGCAGAATACCACATTTCCCTGTCCATTCAATCGTCAGGTTACCCATTGAACGCCCTTATCAGTAATCCTTTAAATCACGTGACCATAAACATCGTGGTCGAAGAGAAATTAGAGAAAATCACTTAAGAGTGAAGTTATCTAGGAATATCTCTAATTTACATCAAATCAACTCGAATATATCTTAATTTCATTCGTGGGGGTTTGAAGAGTGATCAGGTGTTTCATAATTAATATGACGCCAGTTTACAACATAGATTAATTTCAGATTAAATGGCATGAAATTTCAATTTGTTCTGGAAAGATTAAATGGCATGAAATTTCAATTTGTTCTGGGTGTTCTGTTGTTAATATGAATCACTCTCTCTGCTGTTGGCTGACATCATATTATCAAGCTGAAGTTGGCCGGCATTTAAACTGAAATTTCAGTTTATTAATTTGACAGCCGCATAAAACATCAGCAGATGTCTGTTTAAATGGCATAACGTTACTCTTAATTCTAATTTTGGCAGCATTAAGCTTAATTTGAGTTCTCTGAAATTCAGTGACATTGTCTGCAAGCCGCCAGCACAGAGCTTATTTAGAATTCTGTCCAATCAAATGATATTATCTTGTTTACTTGTCTTACAATTTAATTCACGCCTTCATTGAACCATATAAAATTTCTGATCGAACTTAATCTGAATTATCTCATTATGCTGATAACATGATTCAAGTTTTGGATTTTATTTATTTATTATTCATTTATTATTATATTTTTGCTCTGTGTGTGTGTGTGTTTGTGCGCGCGCGTGTGTTTGAGCATGTATGTGGGGGTTGATGGGTGTATGCCCTTTCTTCAAATAACTTCAGAATCCAGCATGTTGGTATATGAGTTCAAAACAGCTTACAGCTTTGGTCGGAGTGCCTTAAATTTATACTGCATTTATTTTGGGTCACATCCATTCTAAAGTTAATGCTATTCATTCCGCTCTCGTTATAATTTATTTAAAATAAATTCTCAAATTGAGAAACGTGCACTATTTTTATGACCTTGACGGAAGTGGACTATACCCATCTTGTGAAAGTTACGCGCTACGAATTGTGTGGTGTCGATTTCAAAGCGCGTCAGAATAACGGGTTTCAAACTCTCATCCTTTCGGTCAAAGTGCACGCACTGGTTTTCCTTGAGTAGAACGTTGAGAGTTTTCAATATCCTTCACAACAGTGTTTTATTGTTTTTTTGGTTTTTTTTAATTTTTTTTTTAAAGAAAAAAGTATTTACGTCTCTATTTTTTGTTGGCCCTTCACTTGTCTTTATGACCTAACTCCCACGACACTTTGCAAGACTTTCACAACAGATTAGTAATGACGGTGACCTTGACATCATTTTAATTTTTGTAAATACAGGAAAATGACGCTTGTCTTTTGTTTTGAATTGTTTGTTGTTGTTCTGTTTGTTGTCGTTCTGTTTGTTGTCGTCGTATTTGGTGAATATAATAGTTGAGATGCAAACAGATATCTGCTGTCCGTGTTTCTACAGTCTGCAAGTCTGGTTTCTATGGCAACAATTGTAGTCAATCATGCAATGCCAGTTGTGTGAACTCGTCATGTGATCCGAACTCTGGAAGGTGTTTACATGGATGTCTGGAGGGAGTGGAGAACGAATGGTGCGACACTGTTTCCACAACAAGCGTCAGTAACGTAACCACTGGAGGTACATTGACCTATATTTGTTAACGTATCGTTAGGAGCCCATTGTACACAACAAGCGTCAGTAACGTAACCACTGGAGGTACATTGACCTATATTTGTTAACGTATCGTTAGGAGCCCATTGTACACAACAAGCGTCAGTAACGTAACCACTGGAGGTACATTGACCTATATTTGTTAACGTATCGTTAGGAGACCATTGTACACAACAAGCGTCAGTAACGTAACCACTGGAGGTACATTGACCTATATTTGTTAACGTATCGTTAGGAGCCCATTGTACACAACAAGCGTCAGTAACGTAACCACTGGAGGTACATTGACCTATATTTGTTAACGTATCGTTAGGAGCCCATTGTACACAGCTACGCTAAATATTTATTTTTAATTACGAAATAGTGCCAGCGTAGTCAGCGTGCAAACGCCCAGAAAGCTCTTAGAAATTCCGGTGATAACAACAAAGAGTGACTGGTATTAACTCCTGAGAATCACACTGTGGAAGGGTAAAAAAAAAATTCTTTTCCTGTTACTGTTTTGGTAAGCTTTATACAATCACCTGTCAAGTCGAGTTTTTCGTCAGTAAGGTCATCTGTCTCTTGAACAAATTCTATTAACAAAAACTTTATGTTTATTTACTGTGTAAAGATAAACATATCTTAAGTGGGCAAATTATGATTTATTTTTATAGTAGTCTGTAAAGTTATTTATTTACCGTTAGTGTGAGTTAAACAAAATTTTAACTAGCTACACAGTCAGCCGTGCCTTTGTTATATTTATATCATTATGTAGGACGGCAAAACGATAATGTTAAGTTATTAACAGAAATAGCAATGATTTGACTAGGGATTAAGCAGAGGGATGGGACACTGACACATTGAGGAAAGAGGTCTTAAGCTGGACATTAGATTACCACATATGAACAATTGTATTCCATTGTGTGACGTAGCCAGAACGAGGTGTGGGGGTGGGGTGGAGGAAGGGATTTACGTCACGTAGTAATTTGCCGCTAAATATCGACATTCACGCCGCACATGTCGACGAGAAAGACCAAAGTTCAGTGAACTGTAAAGGAAACCGTTGACTCCAATATATAGTATACATATATATTGACTGTATGAATGTGGATTTAGAAATGTTTTATTAGTTAGTTTACAACGCCCGCATATCCGACAAGTGAGAGAGACGAGTGGTGTCTGCAGGAAAATTATTAATGACATAAATTAAGATTCTCATCACTTGTAATTAGTTATGGATGATTAATTAATTAATAATAATAATAATAACCATTAACTAGGTGATGTTGGCGTAACACTACCTATCTATCTTTCTATCTGCCTGTCCCTCCATCCGTCCCTCCATCTAGAGACTGATGAATTCTTTTACAGAGGTGCATATGCAGCATTAGCAAGTAATTTGTGAATGAATTTATGTTGCAAGCTTGTAATCTACTTTTTATGTGTGTGCGTTGTAAATATGAGATCAAAGTTATTTTAAGTACAGACTGCAACCAATCTGGGACAAATGAATTTCGAGAAATAGTGTTTATTTTGCATTCTGTGACAATATAAAGGTGTGCACAGGTAAGGCTGTACATAAAATATGTTGTGTGAAAGTAAGCGTGACGTCATCAGATCTAATATATGCACAGGAAATTATCCAGATTTACTAGGTGTGTATGTATGTCGCGTGAGGGCTTAGTGTTAGGGGAAGAGTGGGGTCGAGTGATGACCGCATTATTATTTCGTTATCCCCTTCGTCCACGAGTCTGACTTATTCAGCTCGTGCATCTCTAGACCAATAATTCAACCGGTTGCCATGTCAAATAAGCCAGTGAGTAACGATCTACGAATTAATTAGCAGACAGAGATTAGGTACCTAAAGAAATAATTCGTGGTACCTTCAAATTGAGTGCTAACCATACGTTGTTAACTTGCTTTCACGTGTTCTCTTCAGGAAGAGAATCTCAAGGTTTCGCGTTATTGCGCGAGATCAAACAGTTTTCTATGAATATATCGTAGGTTTTCCGAGTGTTCAAGGTCGGGTCATTCTGACAATTTAGCAATTTATCTAACAATTTAAATTTAAAATAGGGAGAGGCAAATTTACTCTGTCAGAGTGCGGTCAATAAAATCTAGAACGATTACATAGGTGTCTTACGTACATGAAAAAAGTATATTGCATATTATTAGATCGAGAGTGCACATACCAATACCCCCCCCCCCCGCGATTTTACGAGCTTTTAATTTTTATTATTCTTTTTTTTTCTTCATCATAAGCAACAACACCACTACCAGCATCATCAGCAAGTACATCTGTTATTGGAGTTATAGTGAGTGTGGTGGTCGTTGCTCTACTACTGTCTCTGATTCTGTGTGGAGCACTGAGATGCAGGTCAGATTGTCAGATGTGTTTTTGTAAAATAATTAAAATGATTTTGCAACGGACCGTATTTTAATTTTTACTTAAAAGACAAAGAGATCGTACACGGATCATTGGTCACCCGCGAAGTTACTTTACCTTCATCTTGATCTGTTACAGAAATCCCAGGACCGGGAATCACAACCATAACAATTCCCTCTCTATTAGTGGATCGACCAACCTTTTGTCCAAACGCGTCAGTGGTCGCTCAGTGGACCCTTACGAACATGTTGACTTAAAGCTCGGTACTAGGTGGGTTTTAGTTTACTAGCTTAAAAAAAATTCGCTCTTTCAAAAAAGTAAAGACAACACATAGACACCAATACACAAAGTCACACTTAATCATGTATAGGTGTTATTTAAATATATCTACAACGACGAAAATCCGAAATGTAAAGTTTGCTCTTTTTTGTGATTTTGTTTTGTTTGCGATTTAATTTGATATTAATGTATAAATTAAGTACACCTTTACTAAGTTGGGCGTATGAACTAACCAGGTCAGTAGTAAATTAAGCACGCGCACACTTCATTTGCCAAGAAATAAAAGTAACAACGAATAAATCAATGGTGAAACGTTTAACTTTTAAATAATCACCTTTTACATCATTTCCACCAATTTTTGTTATTGCACAATTTGTGAATGTAGGAAACAATCTAACATGCTTAGAAACGTTTAATTTTTAAATAATCACCTTTTATACAATTTTACCAGTTTTTGTTATTGCACAATTTGTGAATATAGGAAACAATCTAACATACTTAGAAACGTTGAGAAAATGAAATGTGCGCCTTCATGAAATAAACTGTTTCATCTCACTTTGTGGCGATTTCCCTGTTTGTCGTGCTTTATGCACACACATAGCAATAACATGACTTCAGTAAGGAAAGGCTTCACGCACACACATAGTAATAACATGACTTCAGAAGGGGAAGGCTTCATGTACAAATTTATACAGAGAATATTTATATTTAAATCCTTAAATTATGTTACAAATGTTACAAAGCTTAACCACGGATTAGCCAAATCAATGCTGACCTCAACAGTTTCAAAATATCCAGACTTGCATCAGAACAAAGTACCCAGATCAGAAGTCCCGTTTGATATAGCTACAAGCATCAAAACAACGATACTGAAATTCGTCCTCCAGCCAGTTTTAAATCACCAAAAACAAATTGAATTCCATGTAAAAGTTAAAGGTCACCAGAATTTGAGTGCAATTTGAACGTGAATCTAAGCTCGTAATATATGGGATCAACCCAAATCCAAAGATAAAATGTAATTAAATTCCACATCAGAATGACACCAATTTAATTCTGACCATTCACTCTGAGATGTTCGAGTAACCAACGCTAAAATATTTGTGCATTAAAAATTCTAATCTCACAGATATCACTTTCATACAATTCACATCTAAAATTCTAATTTCACAGATATCACTTTCATACAATTCACATCTAAAATTCTAATCTCACAGATATCACTTTCATACAATTCACATCTAAAATTCTAATTTCACAGATATCACTTTCATACAATTCACATCTAAAATTCTAATCTCACAGATATCACTTTCATACAATTCACATATAAAATTCTAATTTCACAGATATCACTTTCATACAATTCACATCTAAAATTCTAATCTCACAGATATCACTTTCATATAATTCACATCTAAAATTCTAATCTCACAGATATCACTTTCATATAATTCACATCTAAAATTCTAATCTCACGGATATCATTTTCATACTATTCACATCTATTTTGTTATCTACGTACACACTTACAATTATATTTTTAAAATATGTTATTTTAAAATGAAGAAGCAAAAGAAAATTTATATTGTTGGAAAGGAATAATCATTTTCCATTCATTTCACCAGTTGCATTTGGTGTCTTTTTAGTGATAACGATATTTCCTATTTGTCAGATCATAGCTATTAAACTTATGCATTGAATCTACTGGTTTTCACAAGACTGTCACCAAAAGGGCAAGAAAGAAAAGCCTGGTGACTCAAAGGCTTAGTTGCTTTTAGTGAGTTGTCAATACAAACGTCGGAACTGTTAGGATGACCGTCACAGAGTTCCACATGCACACCACCATTGATGTCTGTTTGGCTCTCTTTGTTGCGCATGCAAGGGTTACGTTTTATTGACGTGTCTGCAGTGAGAGTGCATATGAAATGAAAGGAAAATGTAAACAATACAGGACGAAAACAAAAACAAACAACCGCACTTACCCCCTCTCAAAATGATAGCAGATGAGAAGTTTGTCTTCTGATGTGTGTGAATAAAATTTATTATCTTATGTCTCTCTCTCTCTCTCTCTCTCTCTCTCTCTCTCTCTCTCTCTCTCTCTCGCATACAGAGACCGCAAATCATCCATCATAAACAGGGATAACTTCTAAACAATGAATGACAAACAAAAACAACGAGTTCAGAATACATGACAATGCGATAACTTCCGCTATCAACTGCTTCTGTCAGTAAATTTCTTAATAAATGTCAACAAAAGTCCTGGAGCTGACTAGTTCCTCCATAGTTGAGCAAGGATGAACTAATTAAATTACAAATCCTTAACTAGCTTTGCATATTTATAATAAAATTAAATGTCATGTTTTTTCTACAATATATTGAATTAACTTACTTACAGTTTTTATTTTTACATCCATCAAAAATTCAAGTAGGGTGATCTCATTGATGATACAAAGTGGTGATATAAATGGTAGCATGAAGATGATATGATTGTTCGCATAGAAAAATGGAAGAAAACACAACTGAAGTAGAGACATTGTCAAAACAAGATCTCCTCTCATGGGTCGGTCGTACCTGGCCTCTCCCTGACACCTCCTAGTGTCACATGATCAGCACACTGCGTTGTCCAAAGGTCGACTGCCTCTCCATGAGGTACCGAAAACCCATTATTGTCTATGTCTTTTACAACGGGAACAAAGCTAAATGGTTTCCAAGGAATGAAGTTTCAGAGGCTATACAGCCTAACAAGGTTAAAGTAAGACTAACATGTATAACTTATACAATATTAATCACATGATTATGCATGCATTAGTATTTTATCACATTCTGTTGACAGTCCATCATCATCATCACCACCACCACAGATTTTCAAGCAAATAATAAATGTACTTTTCCTTCTTTTTCTTTTCTTCCATGAAACAGGTCTAACCTGGGACAAACAAGTTTCAGCCCAGAGATTGAAAATGAGAAACCTATCAAAAAACGACCGGAGCTTCTGTCTCTCTTCTCACGCGATGCATCTCAGAACCCTCCACTAAGCGCAGAGTATTCGCCCTTTGATAATCAACCTTTACCAAGCCCTTTGTTCCCAATGACTTACCGGAATGCCAGTTTCGAATCCTTAGATGCACGTGCGTTAGCATTTTCTACATACGATGCCTTTGAAAAGCAGAGAGAGAATCTTTGTTTTAATAAAGTATAGTTTAAGAGAAAAGATTGCTGCACGATCGAGTCTGAAGAATGAATAATTTTTGAAATATAAATTAATTGATAAATTAATTTAATCGGAGATTCATATGTTCTGGCGAGAGAAGCTACAGTCTAACCTAATTGTTTAATAATTGTTTAATTGCAATTGAAGAAATTTTTGCGGCTATAGTTTGTTCAAATTTTTATTTACGCGTAGACGATTGTAAATTAAGAATACAATTCGATAAACTGTATCTGCTTCTGTACAACATGTTCACAGTCAGCATAGACGATGTCGATGTTGTCAGCAGAAAACCGTCGTCAGATTCTGGCCTCGACAGAAATGACAGCCTTGACAATTTGAATGTAGCGTTGACCAGCAGCACGGTCACTGACCTCAGCAGTTTGCCAAACAAGGTCGCTAATTGGTTGTTAGATCCGCGGCTTTTCGCTAAAGAGAGATCAGTAAGTAGGTTTCATCATTGGTATGCACTTAGCTGATTACTACTACTACTAGCAGTAACTAATGATAATGATGATGATGATGGTGATGATGATGATGATGATGATGATGATGATGAAAATGATGATGACGATGATTTGCTACAGAAATGTAGTTTCTACGTTAAAATATATATTCATTGCAGAAACATGTTTACAAATTGGTCGTCTCTTTGTGTAATGAATACAGATCCGATTCTCAGTATTTTTAATTTAGTCAATTGTATGTTTGCAATACTGTACACTGCATGTTTTGGGTGACTGCCCAATCTCTGCTCTTGTACATAAAATATATAAATAAATAATGCATGAAATTGTTGTGCTTTGACTGGCTTTTCATCTCTCTCTATATCTTTCTTAACTTCCATTAGACTTAATTTAGTGGTTATAAAATTCAATTATTTTATTCTCTGCCCTGACCGAGCAGCATTACTTCTTTTACTACACTTTTAAATAAACACAAAATCGTACTGCACGTTGAATTTTATAACCACTAAATTAAGTCTACTGTGAGTTAAGAAAGATATATGGACAGATGAAAAGCAAGTCAAAGCGCAGCAATTTCAAATTTCCGTGCATAAGTTTTGGTAGCAAGCTCAAACAACCGCCAGTTCCTCGCACATAGGAAAAATATTAGAGGGAATTGTTGCTACGTTGTGTGTACCTTTGTTTACATAATGACAATGATAACGTGTGTTGCTATGGTGTATGCACCTTTGTTTACATAATGACAATGATAACGTGTGTTGCTATGGTGTATGCTCCTTTGTTTACATAATGACAATGATAATCTGTGTTGCTATTTGTATGTACCTTTGTTTACATAATGGCAGTGATAACTTCTGTTGCTATGGTGTATGTACCTTTGTTTACATAATGGCAGTGATAACTTCTGGTGCTATGGTGTATGTACCTTTGTTTACATAATGGCAATGATAACTTCTGTTGCTATGGTGTATGTACCTTTGTTTACATAATGACAATGATAACGTGTGTTGCTATTGTGTGTACCTTGTTTACATAATGATATTTACGGCACCTCTTGCTCTGTTGTGTGTACCTTGTTTACATAATGATATTTATGGCACCTCTTGCTCTGTTGTGTGTACCTTGTTTACATAATGATATTTATGGCACCTCTTGCTCTGTTGTGTGTACCTTGGTTCTCATAATGACAGTGATGGCCTAAGTAACTGAGTAGTGTGTGATTTGAAATGCATAAATACAGTGGTAATATATCTTGTTATGTATTGCTATATACACCATAAAAATAAATAGTGCAATTTCATCCTACATTTGCCTTCCTATTTAAGTGACAAAAATCATTAAGTATTTAAAACAATGTTCTGCTTCTTGACCAGTATATGCAATTATATGTTATTTAAAGCTATTTCAAAGTCGTAAAAAAATTTTCTAAATTGACACCTTTGTACCAGAACGTGTACAGTTAAAATTATAATTATTTGCATTCTTGCAGATGCTGCCGACAGGACAGCAAGCGGAGTGGGAAACAGCAATTCTACCCGAAAACATCAAGAAAAATCGATACCGCAATATATACCCTTGTACGCACAGCCTTACTGCCCTTTGCTAGGATTGATAAATCTTAAATACCCTAACACACAGCTTGAGTTTTTTTGATCGTAATGAATGATAAAGCCTTACTACCTACACCCTATGCTAGGATTGATAAATCTTAAATACCCTAACACGCAGCTTGAGTTTCTTTGATCGTAATGAATGATAAAGCCTTACTACCTACACCCTATGCTAGGATTGATAAATCTTAAATATCCTAACACGCAGCTTGAGTTTCTTTGATCGTAACGAACGATAATGTATTCTGTGTGCGAGGAAAGCTCATTGTTCTAGCTGGTGGATTGCACATTAAGAAGATTGTAGTTAAATGTCTCGTGTTTGTTAGCCTGCTTATTATTTTTGTGTGTGCGCATAGATAGCATCTTTCGAATGTTATCTTTAATTCATTTTTACACAACTGTAACATTAGATCGGTTTGTGTTGACGAGTATAGTATTGACAAGAGACAGTTATACGGCTTGCTGAACAACACCCTTGTTAGGACACGAAAATCCCCTCCCCACTACAATTCTTTATGCAGCTTCGAATGCACTGTCGCCGCTATACTCTGGGGTGACTTTGTAATAATGACTTATATCAACTATGTATAATTAGCTATGATACAAGATATCTACAAGTGCCGGTGCAGAGTATGGGTCGCTGGTTAAATATGTTACTATGTTACTAAATATGCAACTGTTACGCTCATATACTGGTACGTCGCCAATTTGGCTCCGCCCCCACTCAGATCTCTGAGAATTAATGTTTATGAATAATATATAATGATTATAATTAACGAACAGAGGACAAGACGTAATCATGAGGTTATCACTTTGAACTACGAAAATAACGATCGAACTAAGAGAAGTCTTGTGTTTTATTCTGCTGTTAACACGTGACCAGTGAAGACTGTGAACGTGATCACTGAATACGTGGGGTGATAAGGTGATAAATGTTTGGAGCTCAGAGAATAATCTAGCTGCAGTGCTTTGAACCGTGTGAAATTTCACAAGACACGGTGATTGACAGAGAAGAGAGTGAAATAATCAAGACGAGAGTGAACACAGGCGTGAACCAAGATAAAGCGTTTAGTTTTAAATATAAGCAAGAAGTCTTTCTGAACTGAATAATGTTGTTTGAGTATATGATTCTTTTATTTTATTGAACAATTAATTGATTGACTAATTGATTATTTTATTAATTTATTCTTTTGTCTGTTTTATTTATTTATTTCAGACGACTGTTCCCGAGTTATTCTCGCCAAGTTGCCTGGCAACCCTCACAGTGATTTTTACAATGCGTGCTATATTGATGTAAGTACATGAAATAAACGTGTACTCTGTTTAAACAGCTCAAAGAGAAGACAACCCTGTTAAGAAGGACTGAGCAAATTGATATATCCGATTTCGTTGACACACCAGATGTGCATGCCATTAGGAAACATACATTTTGTTTCCGTTTTTATTTTACCTATAGTAAAACTTCAAGATGGACTGGGATGCCTAAACACTCGCGGGATCTGTCACACACATTTGCTAACAAGGACGTTTCCTACTGGCTTGCTTAAAATAATCACCTGTTTTTGCCGCATTACGATGTATTAATACATTAAGTTACGAATCTGATTTTTGCTGTCATGTATTTTATAGTTTATATTCGTGTAATACTTTTGTTTTCATGTTTTGGTCAGGGCTATGAATCGCGGCATCAGTACGTGGCAGCACAAGGTTTGTATCCTAAAGAAAGATATATTAGAATTATATGTGCACGTCGAGACAAGTAATAACATTTACCGAGACAAACAAGATCTGTATGCTAAAGAAAGATATATTAGAATTATATGTGCAAGTCGAGACAAGTAATAACATTTACCGAGACAGACAAGATCTGTATGCTAAAATCACATGTGCAAGTCGAGACAAGTAATAACATTTACCGAGACAGACAAGATCTGTATGCTAATGAAAGATATATTAAAATCAAATGTGCATGTCGAGACTAGTAATAACATTTACCGAGACAGCCAGTGTATTATGAGAGCAAAGGCTGAATTTAGTTTATAAATTAACCGTATACCGCTTTGTTAATTATTCAGGAGTTAACCCTTTCTGTTGTGTGCGGATTTGTTAATCAGCGTGTCATTTGATGTGTAATTACGTTTTGCTCGGAACTGGGGAAAAATATCATTAAAATTTGCATAAACGGCTTTTTAAAAATCTGCATGGTTTTATGTTATGTTCATTTGTTTTGTGTATCTGTATGTTTTGGTAGCTCTATTGTATGATTTGTGCAATTATTTGCTATGCTTGTTCTGTATATTTCTGCTTGTCTAGCTATATGAGTTTTATACTCAATTGTTTTTGTATGTTTTCTATGTTTCTGTTTCTCTCTTTGTATGATTTTTATGATCTGTTGTTTGTATGTTCTGCATGCTTCTTCTTCTCTATGTTTGTCACATTCTTTTGTTTTTGTATGTTCTCTATATTTCTGTTTGTCTGTTTGTGGTTTTCGTGTTCGTTTGTTGTATTAAGTTCTATATATTTTTTCTTCTCTCTTTTATTGTTTTCACATTTGTTTCTTTATTGTAAGTTTTGTATTTTTCTGCTTCTTTATTTGTATAGTTTTAATATTCAATTTTTTTATATTTTGTATATTTTTTGCTTTTCTATAAGCATGCTTTTCAACTGCGTTTATTTTGTACGTTCTGCGTAATTCTGCTTCCTGTAATTCTTGAAAACAACTGATGAAGGCTGCATGCTTTTGCTCCGATAATTGCACTTTTAGTGCTAACGTGTTTATGTTTTACGCTTGATCACTTGATTGGTTGAAATCAGTGACGTAACCTTTTCAAGAGAAACCTTTGCAATGTTCGCACAGACCATTAGCTAGCTTGAAGCTCAACATAAACCTTTGGAATGTTTCACTTCTGAATGATCACTACCTCTGACAAATACATTTTTTTCCTCATCATATATTTATTTTAAATTAAGGAAACAAACAGAACAAAATATTTCAGCTGCATTTCTTTTGAATACGTTTTATTGACTGCCTTCAGTGAACAGTGCTTCAGAATAAAAATGATTAAATGTAAAAAAAAAATTCTTGTTTGTTACATTGCACGACAATGCGCAGGCCCAATTGAACGAACTCTGGATGACTTCATCAGAATGGTATGGGAGCTCAAGACCTCCAGGATTATCATGCTCACCAACACAGAGGAACTTGGTCGGGTAAGGAGAACGGACAGAAACAGCTCAAAGTCTTAGATATAAGACTATATGGGGAATCTTAGATATAAGACTGTGTCCGCCCAACATTTATAAACAAACACAACAGCTTAGTGAAAGTAATAGATATGGGTGTCCTGTAAAAGTACATCAATACAAATATTAATGTCGCTATTCCATACAAGAATAAAATGTGTAATTAAATTGCCAACGAGCAATGATTTCTTGAAAAGATTTTCATTAAAGTCGATCAAAACTGAAGTTTATTTCAAGAAAGTAAGGGGCAGACGAAGATAATTACAATGATATCCAGATAGGGAGACAAAGAGAGAGAGAGAGAGAGAGAGAGAGAGAGAGAGGGAGAAAGAGAGAGAGACATATCAAGAGCATGAGACACAGACATCAAGAATCGGAGAGACAGACATATCAAGAGCCTTAGAAACAGACAGTAAAGAAGTAAGGAGACAAATTTTAAAAATGGAAAATAAATAATTAACAGACAGATAATAAAGAGAGGGACACAGACGGATAACAATAGGCAAGGAAAGAAATAATCCTGAAATAAGGAAATAGACAATCAATAAAGAGGAGACAAACACACAAGGAAATAGACAATCAATAATGAGGAGACAAACAGACAAGGAAATAGACAAGCAATAATGAGGAGACAAACACACAAGGAAATAGACAAGCAATAATGAGGAGACAAACACACAAGGAAATAGACAAGCAATAATGAGGAGACAAACAGACAAGGAAATAGACAAGCAATAATGAGGAGACAAACACACAAGGAAATAGACAAGCAATAATGAGGAGACAAACAGACAAGGAAATAGACAAGCAATAATGAGGAGACAAACACATACTAAACAGACAATAGAATCAGTACATACGCCATGGAAATAATATCCAGACGAGTGTGCATCATGTGTTCCAGATGGCATGAATCCTAAATTTGGTTTGTTGTTTTATTCCTCACACGATGTATAGGCCTACCAACAATCTATTTGGCATCACTAAAATAACTGAAATGAGAGCATTTTAAACATTTAATCCGATTTAAAGTAGATCACTTAAATCAAAGTGACGTAATTTGCCAGTTCCACTTAAGACTAGAATAATACCGTAGAACGTTGATTTAAAAAGAAAATAATAATATATAATTCTATTTAGGTCAAATGCTTTCAATACTGGCCTAAAGAAGGTTCCTTAGCTGCTGGAGAAATCAAAGTGACAATCAAGAGCACTCAAAGCTTCGCTGATTACTGCATCAGAGAACTTAATCTTGAGAAAGTAAGTGAACCAGGTTAAAATATAACCCAATATTTATATTTTATCTGGACATTTTGTGCACTTTGACAGTGTGGTCTTCGATTTCAACGTCTTGTTTATTTTGTTCGTCACGTCTTCTTCATTTTCACAATAACTGTTCATTTCCATGAGTGACAATTCTATTTATTCACCGACCCATACATGTGGCACAGATAATATAGTAGCCTATTTAAAAATCAACCTTTTGTTCATATTTTTACAATGAAAGATAAAATATGAGAAATATGAAAATTTATATAAAAGTATTTTGGAGAATTATTGAGGGTAATAAAATTATCGTCACAACAAAATCATGAAACCCAATTGACTAATTTATTTTAGAGAGGTGAACGCCATACAGTGACCCAGTTTCATTTTACTGGGTGGCCAGATAATTATGCTCCAGCCTCGCCCTGGTCACTGTTGGACTTCCGGTGCAAAGTGAACCAATCATTGTGCAAGACCGGACCCATCATAGTGCATTGTAGGTAAGTATCACGTGAATAATGTTATATTTTAAATTTCTCCAGTTGCATTACGTTACGAAGTTAAATTAAGTTACGAAGTTAAATTACTTCAAATTAATAGTAGCCTAGAGTATTTCCTTGTATGGCAGTGCTGATTTAGAAACATATGTATGAAGTAATTGTTATCTGTTTAAGAATTATTCTCCTTTCTTTTTCTTCATCTCCATCTGGTTCTTCTTTTTCTTATCCTTTTTCTTAATTGTTATTTTTATTAGCAGCATCGACCTTATTTTATTTTCATCATTTTTAGATTATTAAGCAAGCTTGAGAAGACTATTTTAGACAAGCAATGACAGATATATATATATATATATAATAACATTTGTTAATTTGTTGTTTAAGAAGTGATATAACATTTAAGTCGTATGTGCTCTCTTCTTGAGCCCTTGATATAAGTGACGTCATATTTCTCTTTAGTGCCGGCATAGGACGTACGGGGACGTACCTGGCCCTGGACATACTTCTAGCATGTGCAGAGCGCGAGCGCGAGATTGACGTTTTCTCGTGTGTATGGAAACTTCGGCAACAGCGGGTCAACATGGTGCAAACATTGGTAAGGAGCCTGGCTCTAGGAGCGGCCTCGAAATAACTCTTTCAACTGTTGCCGCTGGCGAAATGTACGACTATGCAAGTTTCATTTTTATTCGTTTGGTTTCCGATTTCTGTCAGGAGTTTAATTAATTCCAAGATGAAACGAAGGGTGTGGGTGCCTTGGGACGAAGGGCTTTGTGAGTGAGATGAAAGACTTAGTATGGAGTAGAGGGTTTACAATTATTATTATCATTCGTGCTTACGTCAACAGCCAAGATATTCCAATCAAAACATTGATGACGTTTCTCATGTTTGTTGCTGACAGACACTTTCTCTCCAACAGTCTAAGGGAAATAAGTCAAGCAATTTTCTTGTTTCAGACTCAGTACATTTTTATTTATGAGACATTGGTAGCTGCCATTTCGACGTCAGCACCAGTTCCTCTGAAAGACTTTCATCTGGAGGAGATTTTGATGACGCGAAATGGAGGTCGAATCATCGATGAAGAATATGCGGTGAGCTGAGAATCAATTCTTGCAGAGCATGTGCATAAGTGCCATTGTCCTTGATCGCAAAAAAAAAAAACCCACTAACGTAATCTTTCTAAGTTGAAAACAGTATAGAGATATGTCTAAGTGAACATTTTGCCAAGTTGAAATCAGTATTCATTCACAAAGGGGAATTTTGGGGGCTTGGGACCTATACTAAATGCTATATGTGCTTAGCACATATAATGTTATTTCATGTGCATCTCACTATCCGTATTTACAGAAAGTGGACTTGAAGATAGGGTTAAGTTTTTCACTTGGTGAAAGGAGAATTCATTAAAGTAAGAATTATTTCTTTTCTCGTCTTTCTCTCTTTCACACTTCATGCTACATGTCACAGTGAAATTTTATATTCCACGGAAAGTAATTGTTCCTTCGTTAATTTATTAATCAGCTTGTTTTATTCGGAAGTAATACATTTATAAAATTTACTGTATACTTTAAAAGAAATTAGCTGTATATGTTGTATATGCTGATAATAAACTTCTGCAATTAAAAAAATGGTTTTGCAGAAATTAGAACGGTGTCGTAAACTGAACAGGGAAAATGAAGGGGCTCTTCCAGACAATGGCCACACAGAAAACGTCAAATCACATATAACTGCAAGCACTCGTGAGTAAAAGTATATATGAGAAAATATAAGTTTTGCATTATTTAGTTTCGCAAAAGTAAATTTAAAACGACTAAACATTCGTTCTGTTTAGAATTTGAAGTTTATTAAATATTTTGATCATTGAAATCGACTCTGTGATTTCATGTCTATAGTTAGTTTCTTAAATGATTATTTTAGTTTACTTCATACTCTCAACTCCTGTACTTATTAATACAGTTACAATGATACGCCTCCTACTGCTACTGCAATTGCTACTGCAACTGTTACTGCTGCTGCTGCTGCTACTACTACTACTACTATTACCACAAACACCACCACTACCACTACCACCACTACTACTACTACTACTACTTCTTAACTAACTTACCTTAACTATCTAACTAACCTTAACTACCAAAATAACTAACTAACATAACTACCTTAACTGACTACCTAACTAACTTAACTAAATAACTTACCTAACTAACTAACTAATTAACTTACCTACCTTAACAAACTTATCTAACTAACTTACCTAATTAACTAACTTACTTACCTAACTAACTAACTTACCTAACAAATTTACTTACCTAACTAATTCACTTACCTAACAAATTTACTTACCTAAATAACTTATCTAACTAACTAACTAACTTACTTACCTAACTAGTAAAGTTACTTAACGAACTTACCTAACTGACTAATTTACTTACCTAACTAACTAACTAACTACTACTTACTACTTACTACTACTACTACTACTACTACTGACAACTTTTCATATTTTATTACAGATGATCATCTGGTTAGGATGTTAAGTGGCTCAGACGCCCACAGGTCAACACGTATCAATGCTGTGTTTCTGTCGGTATGATTTTCTGAAAACTCGTCAGTGCTAATGTAATATTCCATTTTTTAAAAAAGAACCCACCCACCCATACACACACGTGCGCGAGCATGCAAAGAATCATATATCCCAATACACACATATTCGTGAACTGAAACAAGTGCACACATACAGGCACACATCCTTGTAATTATACATGGACATATATACTCATTCGTTAACATATTTCAGACATACACAAACCCGCAAACACACCGAAGCACATGCTTACAACATAAATACATGCACATAATTCAAAATACCCATAGACAAACGTGCACGTATATTTTACACGTACACAGTAATACATACGTAAACTCGTGTTCACATTTTAAAAACTTTTGCAGAAGGCTGTGTGCTTGGTTTTGATAAGAGTTTTAGAATATTTAACTTTGTTATCCTCCTCCTCATCATCATCATCGTCGTCAACATCATCATTAATTTTAATGTAACCTTTTCAAGAACCATTCACACTTGTTCAATTTTTTTACATTGAGTTTGTTGAAGTTCAAAGTAGTAAATATATTTACGATAATGTACATGACAAGGAAATCAGTCAAAATTTAATTTGAAATTAGAAGGCAATAAATACATTACAGGACAGCAGTTTTAATTTTTAATTAAAATTTTTAATTGATTCTTTAATTAAAGAATATACGTAACTGAATCATTAATACAGTATGAATTAAGCTAGACATTCAGCTAGCTAGGCATTTAAATAGAGCCAACTGTAATATTATTTGTTTAAAATAATTAATATTATTAATTTATGAAACACAATTAATTTTTGTTCATTGAATCACATGGAAAGAAGGTGTAAAGTTTGGCAATGAAGCTGAATATTTTAAAATGACTAATGAGTGTACTGTTAGAAAGGATACGACAGCATCGCTTTTGCTTAAAAAATAAATAAATGAATTGGTTAATTAAAAAACTATAAATGCTTGCGCCTTAGCAACAAAGTATGAAAAGTGAGAAAAAGCATAACACTATCGGTGCAAATTTATTTTTAGATTGATTCATTTTATTGCCCCTGCTTCCAGTTTGTTGAGTGGTTACTAGCATTCGTTTACGTGTTGTGCATTTAAATGCAGACAAGGACATCTTAAGTGTTGTGCATTGAAATGCAGACAAGGACATCTTAAGTGTTGTGCATTGAAATGCAGACAAGGACATCTTAAGTGTTTTGCATTGAAATGCAGACAAGGACATCTTAAGTGTTGTGCATTGAAATGCAGACAAGGACATCTTAAGTGTTGTGTGCTAGTACATCGACAATTCAAGGTACGACCTGTCAAGAAGGCATACCATGAAAACAGGGGAAAACCAGACGACAGTCCCTGAGTTACTGAAGTCTTGCTTGAACTCAACAGAATAGAAACTTCAGGTACTTAATTCTGAACAGACATTACCCCTCATCAAATTTCATTTAGCCAAGATCGGCTTAGAGTTTTGTAACCAAAGCAATTGTTACATGGCTCGGAATTTTTATCTCTGTGTGTGTGTTTGTGTGTTTGCAGAATTTCACGCAAGAAAGAGCGTTTATACAAACCCAAAGCCCAACTGACTTCAATGTTGGTCGCTTCCTGTCCATGGTGATCCAGTATGACGTCAATCGCATAATTTGTCTGGACACCCCAGCGGAACTTGAGGAAGTGTGTATCATGAATTATTTTAGGTTATTCACAGAGTCACATTATTGTAGCATTGTTTAATTTGTGTTTCATGATTTATTTTAGGTTATTCAGTCACATTATTTTAGTTTTGTTAAATATGTCAAAATATTTTTTTAGGTTATTTACTGAGTCACATTATCTTAGCTTTGTTAAATGTAAGTGTCAGGATTACTGCTTAGATCAGCTAATTAATTACATTATTTTAAAGTTCAACTGCTATATGTGTGTGTTAAGATTTGTTTTTAATATAGTCAATGAACCGAATTATTTTAATATTGCACTTTTAAATATGTATATCATGGTTAAATTTAAGATCATTTTCCGAGTCACAATGTCGGACTGGTGGATATTTGTTTTATAATTTTGTTTTAGGTAATTTCCTGAGTTAATTATTTCGCGTTGAATTGTAATACGTGTTTTGGTCAATCAACGAGGTATTCAATTCCACGCAAACTGTTAAATGAATGTGTTTCTTGATTTATTTTTATGTCAACCACTGAGCCACACCTTTGATTTTAATGTTGATCCTGGTGGTGTATTGTCTTCCCCTATTTGATTTTCTTCACTCACTTTTTGGGGGTGGACCAGAGCCTCGTTAAATTATTGAGATATTATTAATCGCGTGGGTTGACACATTTGTGACCAGAAACAAAATTTAGAAACCATTACACAACCAGATATGCAAACACAGTAACACCATCGTTATTGTATTTGTTGCTAAAACTGCAGTGTGCCTTTGGTTTCATACAGGGGGTCAGCCTACAGTATTGGCCCAACGTTCACGGCAAACGTCTAACGCTTGGCGGGTTTCGCGTTGAACATTTGGCAGGTCGCAGCGAAAGGAAAGTGACGATATTGCATCTGCGCATTACCTTACTTCCGGGAGCAAGTGACGACAACGTAAGTCAGTGTTGTGTTGGAGCAAAACTGGTAGCAAACAAACAAACAATTAGAAGTAAGGATAATACAATGAACAAACTTTTAAAAAAACCTTGAACTTTCGGACACGGGACGTTTGTTTCTGTTAACATGGAGTGTTTATAGAAATATTCCATACAGGAAACAATCAGTTCAACTCATTAATAGATCTGTGATAAATTAAAGACATTTTAAAAATAACAAATTAAAAACTAACATTTAAAAAATGTAAATATTGTTGAAAAGAAAAAAGAAGTCATTAGCAGCACATATTTGTGTTTGTTTATTTAGTTATACCCATATAACCTCAACTAATAACATGTTTTATGGAAAGCAAAACTCACAGGTGCATCAGTTGTAAATGTTGTATGCAACAACAAAGAACGGGACAGTGTATGTCGGACGTGACACTTGAGACCGTTTGTGCCTGTAACAATAAATAGAGCGAACAAGTTGCATCCGTTTGAAACAAGTTTAATCAGTGTTACCAGATACTCCTTTAGAAATGTCATTTTTTAAATACACATTTGAAACAAGTTTAATCAGTGTTACCAGATACTCCTTTAGAAATGACATTTTTTAAATACACATTTGAAACAAGTTTAATCAGTGTTACCAGATACTCCTTTAGAAATGTCATTTTTTAAAATACACATTTCTGGAAAAACTGCAGGGATACCTAACATCTATCCGTCCGAACGAAGGTCACGAAATAACGCTGGTCACCTGTGACGATTGGCATCAGTCTCGGCTTACTCCCAACGATGTCTCGGTTCTTCTACAGCTAGCCGGGATGGCCATGCCTTCTCAAAAACGACGAGTGCTTATTCACTGCAGGTAATAAAATACTGACTAATCTCCCCTTTATTCGTGAATATTATAATTTTACAACTGTCTTGTTATAATTGATATTTAATTATTAACAAGTGATTTCATTACAGGACCTTAGTTTTTACATTGAAAAGTATTCAAAAGTAGTTAATTTGGTGATTGATTTGTTGTTAAACCTTTCACTGTTTGTTAGGTGGCAATCTCTATCAGTTTAATGAACAGACATTAACAATAAATCCAGTGTATTTAAGACAGAATTAAAATAGAACAAAGAATGAATGAAAATTGTAGTTTGATTTTTATTTATGAGAGAAACATACAGACTGATTATCAGCAATGTTCATCATTATTAATCTTTACGTTTGTCATGATTTGATAAATTCAGATTATGTATGCGTGCATATGCTTGTGTGTGTGTGTGTGTGTGTGTGGTGTGTGTGTGTGTGTGTGTGTGTGTGTGTGTGTGTGTGTGTGTGTGTGCCTCTATACATGCTTTTGTATGTGCTTCTCTGTGTATGCGTGTGTTTTCCTTCCGCAAGAGATGGACACACGCGGAGCGGTCTCGTATGCGCAGCAGCCACTGCCATTGAACGCCTGCAGATCGAAAGTCACGTGGCTGTCAGCTACGTCACTGCACACATGCGCGTCCCTCGTCCACAGAACATCGTTAGCGTGGTAGGTGTACGGGAGGACTACAATCAAAATTGTAAATACGCTGCATATTAAGGCGAACCAAACTAAGACATAAGCTTACACTCAGAAACTCCATTGTACATTGCAGGATATTTTGTCTTGCAGGAAATTATATTAAAGCTACAGATAGGCTACATGCAGGCTACGTGAGTTCAGGCAATCGTGCTGCATAGTTATAGTTAAGAGCAGAACTTCAGTGAGTTGTAATAATGAACATACATACATTCATGTAAATAGATTTCGTTTCAGAGCGCACTTACTGCTGCCCAGTGTTAATTCTCACTGTAGTGCATATATTGCGTCACTCAAGATATTTTTGTTATTGTTGATTATTTTATTCATGTGCAATAATTATTTACCGTCGGTTGATTGTGTGTTGAATTTATCATGCAGGAACAATATGAATTTATTTATCGATGTGTCCAAGAGAGAATTGCATTGAAGAATGAGGAGCAAGAGGAAAACGATTACATGGCTATGGACAATTGTCGACCTGATAACAGATTTGCTCACTAACGCCCTTTCTGTCAGTGTTCAGAGCTGAGACAAGAAGACAATACCCCCAACAATTTCTGTAAAAATGTCTTTACCTGGAACTCGAGAGGTGTCTTAAATGTAACAGTGCATGTGTCTGAGACACACAAATGGCACTTTTCGTACTGCATGAGAGTGAGGTGAAATGTAAAATGACAAAGTACTAAGTGTCTGTTTGTTTTAGTATGAACTATTCATTTTCGAGTCACACACACACACACACACACACACACACACACACACACACACACACACACACACACACACACACACACACACACACACACACATAACAAGGAGAGACATTTCTGTGATTTCTATGCAACAGCGATGTTCTTTCAAGGGAGGCAATCGAATGTTGGTGCTTGACGATGAAGAAAATGTATTACTTTGTCATTTGAGTTAGCACTTTTATATGTTGTTTGTTTTGTTTGCTTATGCTGTTGTTTTTGCACTGTCTGGCAAAACGTGATAGGCATTATTGTAGGTGTATTTTTTGTATGATTGATGGAATCAGCAATGTTTATACTTGAATAAAATTGGACACAGGTGTATGGATTTATCAGTGGAAGGAGTAGTATTCAGTACTTTTTGATGTACAAAAATGTGTCTGTGAACTACAGGAAAAAATTGCAACTTACATTAACACATATTTGTTAAATGTAGATAATAAGATTAATGGACTAATACAACGCTCAGAATATGACATATTGATATATATGTCGGCAAATCATTGGTCATTTATACATGGGGGGGGGGGGGAATCGAGCACACGACAAAACACACATTTTAGACATATTTATATCGAGCAGAATGTTTAAATAATACTTACAAGAATATAGGGTAGAAAACTGATCGCCGTTTAATGCGTGACAGCAACAAATTAAGGAGACACGAAATTGTTTTTTGTTTGCCAGTAGTGTATATATTAACGATTACTGATTTCTTTGCCGATTAATCTTCTAACAAATAACGATTATTAAAGATAAAATAATCAAGTAAATTGATAACAAAAAGACACTTGAATTTAATCCTACTGTTACTGTTATTGTTGACTTCACTCAATTACTCCGTAGATTTTGACCAGTCTTTTAAGTACTTCCTCACACTGTCAGGAATAAAGATGCACGAAGCGGATATAACCGGATATGCTGAAAAGTCTCTCACATGGAACAGATGTGGCTGGTATGCATAATACTGTAGGAACAAAATATGCCAATTTCGGAAAACGACAGGCATTAACTTTCCACCAGAGCAGAGGATCTTGTGACTCCGGAATTTATTTTGAAATTGGTATTTATTTCTGCAGAGCGAGAGAAGCAGCATTGAAGATGATTCTGCAATTTTATTTTGTGAACGTCAGTACAATTAGGAAACTACTAATTAACACCGAATCTAATACGTATTCTAATTATGTACTGCAGTTTACACTGCTGGCACTTTTACAGCATTTTAGCTGCTTATCAGTTCACCATTGCGTCGGCTAGAGGTTTTCTTTTCCAGTCAAAACTAATATTGGATCATTTTCTGATATCTTTCATTTCTAAACTTTAAAGCATTGTGTCAGTTTTAGTGGTTTTTGTTACAGTATATTGTTGTTAAAGAGTTCTGATTTCGAATCATTGATAGTACAGATCTAAGAAACTCATCGATAGCAAGAAAAGCAAGTTACGGAAGTACGAATAATAAAGTGTGCAGAAAAGCATGATAAAAAATAAACATGAAACATCACAAGGCAACGTAATGCATAGATGTGAAGAAGATACGAAGTAGAGAAAATAGAGATGATTATGACAGTAAAGTCTGGCGATGTGAGGTGAAAAATTGTTTCCAGATTCCCCCTCACACACACACGCACACACTAACACACAGCCACACACACTTTACACCAGTACGGTAAGGCTGCGTGTGATTGGAGAAGGAAGTTCGTTCCAGGTGACAGTAAACACTATGAGAAAAGTTAGCCATGTGTTTGGTTTGCACGAGTGTTCAGCATACGAGATTCAGGAGTCAAGGGACACTATTGAAATCACACTTCTCACAAAGATACTAAGATTGTTTCCCTTGACCAATGCTCAACGCATTATCATCAGTTCTTGCATCTTACAATTAGCCATTAGTTAAAAGTTATTAAGCATTAACTAATTTTGTTTGATAATTACAGTTTTAAACAACTTTTGTTAATTTCTTTTGTCGGTAAGTTGCGAACTCTTGTTGCTAATTGTTTTCATTTAATTTAAAAAAAAAACTTGTTACTTGCTAGTCAAAAAAGCTTGAGCAAGTTAATTGTGTGCGGAGTATTCGCTGTAGTAATGCTTGTAATGTTGAAAGAAATTATCACAAGATGATGTGTGCATACTTTTTATTCTTTTTTAAAACATAATTGAAAGTATGCACACATTATCTTGTGATAATTTCTTTCAAAACACTTAGCATTTGCTTACCACTCATATAGCCTTCATCAAACCGATATGAAAAATATAAATTAGAATATCCTCTACTTTGGGGACGTGGTTTGCTTATGACTGCATTATTATAAAATTAAATTTGTCCATCAGTGTATTATTATCTTATAGACAGCTAAGGTCATTTTTTTCTAATTAATCTAATAGATAAAACTTTATATTAAATGAATAGAAAAGGTACTTCATGTTGACAGAATAAATCTGTAGAGAATTGCATGCAATATACATAAGAGATTCGGTTTATTGTCGCACTAATTCAATGACGAAAATTTTGGATCATATTGACCAGCATTTTTTTTACGGCGACCCTAAGTTCACCTTTTCTTTTAGTTGGTTAACATGGAGTCACATTTTAATTAAATAAAATACAAATTACGAGCATATTATTCTTTTGCAGTGTCTATCTGTCGACAGTGCTTAGGTTATTTTGTTACTTTTATCACGGCCATTTCTTACAGCGAGTATACTCGCAATGCAGTTTATTCGCGAACATTTTTGGTGTGATTGTAGATTGGTCATCTTTTCTGCTTATTTCAGTGTCTTTTTTAAACAAAATGTATTATACAACCCCAAACTAAACCTTCCATCGATTAGAAACCTGTGATATAATCGCAAGGTTAGGAAATTCTCAACATTTAACGATAAACCAATGAGATCGAGTTGCAAGGGAGCAAACATACCTTGACGTCATATGGAACTTAGCTCCGCCAATAGCGATTGGTTGCTGCCGAGCCCCCACGACGAACTCTCTTTTAGAAAGAGGCGGGAAAGTCCTAGCAACCACTTGCCCGCGCATGCGTCTGGTACGACGGGTGACCCCCCCCTTCCCTTTTCGACGTGACAAGACACCCGAAGAAATGTCAGGGAAGAGCCAGTTTATGTTAATTAATTTCGGTCTATTCTTACTTTTGGTACCTGTCTACTGTAAATAACTGAATACGTTTTGAAAATCTACAGCCAAGACTACCTAAGGCACATTTTGATTTATAACTGCTAAGGAAGACTACAGCTTCGGCCATTGTTAGGAGCTCGCCGCTATAAATAGAACATTTTTTCAGCTGGTAATTACGAATAACCCTGCTTCACGTGGACTCCATACAAAATAAAATAATGCTATATATATATATATATAAACTAAAGGCTTAATTTTGTGGAATCATGCTTGTGAGTTTATTATTTTGTTCGTTGAAATGGAAATAAACATTTCCCCTTTCTTGTTAGATAATTTTGATATCATTATTATCAATGTACCTTAATATGGCTTTGTTGTGCACATATCAGTTTACAGTTAAGAAAGATCTTTCTTGAACAGAATATACACTAGAGGCTATAATTTCAAGATCAGTTTGATGAACATTTCTCTAGGACCCTTAACATGGTGATATGGTCAACTAACAAAACCAAAATGAATTCCCCTACACCCTTTTACATTTCTGAACCCTAATGCCACTTGTAGTTCGTGAGATGAATTTTATGATACTTTATAATTTGAAAGAAACATCGAAGACTGGTACATTAAGAATATACCCATTCCTAATGGTTGTTAAAACAGCAGCCAATTTCTAGGTGTCTTTTGCCACCAAAAGCAAATACAAGAACAGAGTTTAGGAGTGTAACTTTCTGTGTTTACACCTTTGCATTATACATAATAGCAGAGGACAAAAAGCATGCTTTAAACATAGAGGTGCTCTTGGAACAGATAAATGAACAATAACCCACTTCCAGTGTCTATCAATCTCTCTCTCTCTCTTCTCTCTCTCTCTCTCTCTCTCTCTCTCTCTCTATCTATCTATCTATCTACCTATCTATCTATCTATCTATCTATCTATCTATCTATCTATCTATCTATCTATCTATCCATCCATCCATCCATCCATCCACCCATCCATCCATCCATCTATCTATCTATCTATCTGTGTTCTTAGGCAAAGGGACTCTTCCCCATGCATTTTTATTTAAATATCGAATGTATTGGTTGTCGAAGTTGCCAAACAATAAATTAAGAGAAAATAATTCTTATGCAAATTACAACTCTCTGCCATCTTCACAGCGTAACTCTGCTTGGCAACTCTCATTTGTGCATGACACATGACGCACACTTGTACCAAAAGACATGTAAAAGCGCTGATCCATTAAAGGATAGTTGGCTGGTTCTTTCAAAGTGGCTTTTGGCTTTGTGCCCAAATAACCAAATTCAATAATGGCCTGCTCATATTAGAATAGCCATGTTAATCATGCCTCAGTTCAATAGCAGCTGAGAACAGTTTTGTGGCAGCCAATCTTTCTCAACTTCGGTCAGCTCTAAATAGAGTAACGTACTGGTAACGTTCGTTAGGTACAATAGTAAGTTCCGTGTTACATACCTGAATGACATTCACAAATCAATGGATTGTTCACATATTCACCCACTCTATTCAATAGTCCTTTAAAAATACATCCTCAGTGTAATACTTGTAGCTAGATCGCCACAAACTTCGGCAGCCATTTTCTTCAAATTTGAAAAAAAAATAAATAGTCCACTTTTGTTGCACAAACGTGAAATATACTTGCTGTGCTCTTTCAACATTGAAATACCTACTTAATTTTGTAACGGTTTATCTGCTTGAAAGGATAAATATAACTATTAATTTCAATAGTTCTGTTGATATGTGTATGCTCTGTTCTGTTAGACAATCCTATTATATCTAAGCTGATTTAAACAGTTAATAAAGCGTATTAAACTATACAGTTAAAAAAGTACAGAGTTACTAGAACATTGAGTAAAT
This sequence comes from Sinotaia quadrata, assembly GCA_028829895.1. Classification (NCBI taxonomy): domain Eukaryota; kingdom Metazoa; phylum Mollusca; class Gastropoda; order Architaenioglossa; family Viviparidae; genus Sinotaia; species Sinotaia quadrata. The sequence goes on along the minus strand of CM054177.1, from coordinate 73,106,655 downwards.
AAAGTTTACAGTTGATAAAGCATAGAGTTAATAAAGTACAGAAATATAAAACATACAGTTAAGCTAGGGGTTATAAAGTAAACTGCTAATAAAGTATGTAGTTAATAAAGCACAGAGTTTATAAAGTTGCACGTGAAGGCCAAAAAGATGGATATACAGATTGCATCTCAGGAAAAAAACATGTTTTTCAGATAGTAGTTCGATATAGCAGTATACTTGCAACAAATTGTAATGTGAATTAATAATGAAAGAAAAGACGCGCTCTTTGTGAGCAAATATGTGACACATAACTTAGAAGTGGGGGGACGACTGGGTAATCAGTGATCGTTCCTGCTACAGACGTTCGGGTGTCTACCACAGAGACACTGCATGCTTATAATAAACAGCACAGAGTTATAATGATGATTTATTGTTCGTGCAAATCACAGTTTTTACGACAAAATTCATCCTCCGTCAGTCATTTCTCTCTCTTTCTCCCCCTCTTTCTCTTAATTTTCTATTTTTTTGTCTTTCATTCAGACTTTCCTTTCCAGAACACGGGTCTAGTGCACGCGTCGGACTCCAATTCCTAGTTCTTTTCACAAGCGCGACTCGACTTCTTCAAAGTTATGGAGATAACACCTTTGTTAGCCTACCCGACCTAGTACCCCACCGACTCACTTTTTGCCTACCTCACAACAGTAACACCCCGTATTCTTGTTCGTCTCTAGTATCTGACTGGCAATGGCACACGCCAGGAAACAGGAGTTCAAGACGTTTTGAAAGATAGGCGGGAAAGGGCCACTCGCTTCGGGGTTCCGTCCGATCAAAGTTAAAAATAAATTTGTAATTTAATCTTGCGCATGGAAAGCAATCAAAGAAACCAAACAATTTCTTTTAAAAGACCATTTTTTTCTTTAAAGAAAAAAGAATAAAGAGCAAGCAGTAAGAAATAAATTAAATTAAAAACTATTAGACTCAAAATAAAATATTAAATATCAAATCAAAACTAAACAATTCTGAGAATGAAATTACCAACACAAAACACAACAATGACACGTTTACTGAAGAGTATCTCAAATAGATCAACTTTAGATAACATTTTCTTTAAGAAACCTCTCATTTTCGTAATATTATTTTCTTTTGTTGCTAATTTCAGATCGTACACAATGATTTCCATATCTGCTAAATACAGGAGGTGTGAAATTCATCTGCAATTTCAGCTAATTAACTACGTTAAGCATTAAAGAACTCTCTAGGTCATTAATTTTTAATGAGTGCATTTTCAGTTTCATTCAAAATTAATATTTTTCTTTCAGTAAAGAGTTAAACGTATTTAAAAGGAAACCAATAGATTGTAAGTAAATGTAATTTAAAAGTACACAGAACAAACTGTTTAAATGTATTAAAATTATAATACTTTCTTCTTTAGTATTAAGGATTAAGGATAGACTAAAGAATAAAGTTACAAACAAAAGCACTCAACAGTGCAAAAAGCACAGAAAGTTAAGATAAACTCGAAAGGACACATACACACACACACACACACACACACACATATGCATGCACGCTTCTCCCCCTACTAACTTAAAATCTCTTTCCAACAATCACAATAATATACCACACACATACGTACGCGCTCTCTCTCCCTCTCTCACACACACAAACACACACATTAACATACTCAAATAGACATACACAGAAAATGTCGAGTTTATTTATGTTATAGAAAAGAAATAAATCAGATAGTACTTTTCTCACAACCTAACCGCAAACATAATATTCTTTTGTATTCCTTAATGAAAAACTTACCGCACTCTTGCTTTGTGCCCCTATCCAGAAAGACTGGAGGGTGGAGATTGAGAAGGGGTGAGAAATTTTACTAAATTTCCAAGTAGTTCGCACGACACGACGTGGCTGTTGTGGGACTACACCTGTGACATTTTATGTATGGTTTCAATTCTACTTCTTCCTTTCTTGGATTTTGCAGTCTGGCGCATATAGTAAGGGAAAGATTTACCTTTTAGAAAGAACTGATATAATACCATGAGTACGGAGAATGAAGGTGTTTTGGGTGGATGTTTTAATTGCAGTTCTCCCTGGGCAGAGGCACAAAAATGAATTCTATTCTTGCTTTGTCTGCTAGCCGACCTTCAATGTGTGAGGCTTGTAGCACACAAGACCGCATTTATCATCCCATCCAATGAACTAGATAACAAGCCCTCCCCACCCCCACCCCTAGGGAACGTAATAATTACTCGAAAGTGTTTAACGCTGAGCGGGGATCGATCCCCCTGAACGAGAATCCAGTGTTATAATTTCAGCGCTACCGCTATTCTTGCATAAATGTTTTGTTGCAATAATGTTCGGACGAAAGAAGAAAAACAAAACGAAATGAAAACGTAAGTGAAACCAAAAAGAAAACAAAACAAAAAAACACAACAACAAACAAACAAAAAGAAAAAACAAAAACAAACAAGAACAAAAGTAAACGAGCAAGAAAAACCAAGCAAACAGTCCTTCTTGACAATGTTCCGACCGCTCGGCTCTGAGCCACGGGGTTACGCTGCTCAGCAAACGTCTAGTTCTATACAAACATAAACACGGAACATAGGACTGGCGAACGGCTGAACACTTAACGCCGGGGAAATCAGTCGTCACTTCGATCAGTGCGAGTAACAGAGGAACGCGACCACTATATACCTTCTGACGTCAACACGGACAGCCCCCTTACAACAGTAGTACAGTTGTGTTAAAAAATAGCTTAGACTTAGTCACCAAACATTGATTATTGTCCGAACAAGTGTGAATTTCAAGTGTACTTTGTAGGCGGAAGTTTCAACAACTAAAACTGTTATCTATGGTTATACAAAATTGGACTAGTGTTTGAAGATGTCCTGGTGGACTTGACATTTCAACACCTTGTGCTCTTAAAGACGTTGCGAAATTGACACGATACAGTTGGCTGCCCGTTGTCCGTCGCTAGTACAATAATTATCAAGACTGAAAGATCACTTCAAAGGGAGGGAACTATTAAGTATTTTCATATTCGTCGTTCGGAAAAACAACGCTGTACTCTGAGCAGGGCGGGTAGTTAAACGAAAACGTGTCATAGTTTGCTGACATATATGGATTTAAAGCTGTGAAAATGTACCTGTTCTTTATTGGACTGAAACTACTGCTACGACAACACTGAAGGAGAAATTATTTTAAAAAATATCTCTGGAATTGATGCTGACTTAAGAGTGTAATTACTTCGCATAACTGTCCATTCATTTACACAGGGGATTGTTTTATCAAGATCCCTTCGTCACTTTGAAACATATTTTGAATACTTCTGCACTGATAACACTTCACGCTTTGAAAGTGTCAATATTTCTGACTGTATAAGAGTACAATTAAAATCTGAACAAGCATGTTGAAAACTGAAATGGATAAAAGTGTGTCTTGTAATCCATCCCGATAGGATTCAGCTGAAAAGTGAAAGCATTACGTGTAAATGGGCGCCATTTGTTACTTTGTTACTTGTGACGTAACATTAATTAATTAATTAATTAGTTTCGTGAGGTCTAAATGAAAGATTAGAGTGGACACCAGAATATCAACAACAAACTCTATTTTTCTACTAAGGAGTGAATTACTTTTGGATGAAAATTGAATGGGTTGTATTAGTACTCGTACTGAATTCTACGGATCTTATTTTCAGTCTTTCCTTGGAATACAGACTGTGGTATAGTAAAAAAATAGTTAAAAATATAACTAGAACCAACAGTCTGCAACACGACACCGTAAAGTCGTACTCAAGACTTCCCACTCAACGTCCGCCCCACGACATAAAACTTACAATGGAAATCAGAGAAGTGTGACTGCACAACAAGGCAATGCACCGGCCGATTGCGTTTTCACCTAATAACATCAAAGGAGTTACCTGTATGCCGCTCTCTTCGCTTTGAAAGGAGGTGAGTTCTGACATTAGGATTATTGGTTGTTCTGGTAGCAGGATTAATATTTAACGGCTGTCATTTATTTTCTCCTTTTAAAATAACGCACAACTGCAGACACTGCATGTTGTGAATGCTGTAATTATTAAACTAGAGAAAAACTTCAGTGTATGCATTTCAAGAGTCTGTCTATGATGTAATTATTAAATTAGAGAAAAACTTCACTGTATGCATTTCTAGAGTCTGTCTATGATGGATCAATAATTACGTGCGCATCAACAAACAGGTGTGTTGAACAATAAAGGATTAATTTCAAGGTTTGAACAGATAGCATACGAATCCTCGCGGAAAGTGAAGGGCATGATTTTTTTCAAAATTACCAAACACATGGTAGATTTTTGATGACGTTTTCTTGCAAATGCATTTCTTTCTTTAGGTAATATTTATTATGTCCTGTTATGAATTACAAGAGAGGAGGCAGACTTCTCTTTGAGTACTGGCATAGCGCCATAAACAAGCGAAGGTAAAGAACCAGTGACCTGTGAGTTTAAAATCAGTTGAAGCGAGTGCAGATGGTCACATGTGTAGGGTCGTAGAACTTAGTAAGAAGCTAATTGTTTTGTCAGTGTAGACAGTCAAACGTGTAGGATCGTAGAACTTTGTAAGAAGGTAATTGTTTTGTCAGTGTAGACACAGTGTACTGTGTACAGGAAGTCAGTGCTGTTTGGGATGTAAATGTAGAGCTAGAGTTAATTATGTGATTGCAGAGCTTGAAGTATGTGTGTGTGTGTCGAGCCAGTAACTTGATTGTACCTGTGACTGTATTACTTGAGGTTTAGGCAGAGGTGTGTGTGAGCCTGTGACTTACCTTGAAATATTGTGTTGCGGTAAATGTTCGTCTTCAATGTTGAGGAAGAGAGAAAACGTTTACAACGCCCACATATCCGCCAAGTGAGAGAGATAAGTGATGTCTACTGGAGGATTATTAATAGCATAAATTAAGATTCTCGTCACTTGTATAATTAGTTATGGATGATTAATTAATAAAAAATATCATAATCATTAACTGGGTGGCGTCGATGTCACATAAAGCCTGTGGCTTCAGTATGAGTGCAAAGCCAGTGACTTGTACTAATGCAATTGTATGTGCAGAACCATTTTGTTAAACGTGTACTCATATATTTCTATATGAGCTAAGTCAAATGCAAGTCTTTGTTATAGCATATTTTTACTTACATCCATTTACATATACAAGAGTTAGGGGCAGGGAGGAAGAGAGAGAGATCCAGACATTCACAGGCAGACAGAGGAGAGAGGGAGAGGCATACAAAAACTAGAAAGAATGAGGGAGAGAGAAAGAGGAAGACGAAGAGACAGAGGTACAGAGATATAGACAAACATACCAACAGACGTAAAGAGACACATGGACAGAGATTAACAGAGAGACAGACATACTTCAATTCTAAACTCTTATTGATCTTTTGTTGAAATGAACAAATTATAAAAAGAAATATTTCTAAGTGAATTAAAAAAACCCAAATCTTTAGTCTCAAATAACCCAGTTTAGATAAATCATCATTTTGAAAGATGGCAGAGACATTTTTTTGTTAGGTAGTATGTGCGTTTGGTCGTTGTTTTCAGCGAAGATGTATTTAAAACTAGCCGGTTGTTTAGAAATGTAGTGCGTTCGTTCGTTTTTTAGGAAGATGTATTTAAAACTAGCCGGTTGTTTTGAAACATTTATTATTTCATTCTCTCCATGCTGCGATATGAGTGGCTTTGAGTACATTCCATCCATTTACTCACGAAACCCTTCAAATCGAAATGAAAGAAGACAATTTATTCGTTGAAATAGTAACCGTTTCAGGAATGCAAGTGAAGAAATTTGATACCGAAAGCTAACTTCAATTCGTCTCTGTCTCTCACTAATGTCATTTCATATTTTAATGTTAATTTCAATTTTATGTACTTTGTCATGTTTTTCAATAAATTTCCAGCCAACAAAATCAGTAAAGTGTTGGTCGAGAAAGTTTAATCACACTCCCACACCCACCCATCCACCCACGTGTGTAGGTTCTCGTACACTAATTGTGAGAATGGACACCAGCAGAGAGGAACGGTGCGCAGGAGCACTTAGTTGCCGAATAGCGAATGTGTTGTGTCTCGGGTAGGCTGTATCAAACTCTGGCATTCTTTCTTCGTTGACTTCTTGGTCCCACAGGAACCGCAGAAAACTTAACTTCGCTCGATGTTGTCGGTCTGGAATGGTTTCTTTGGACCCTTCCTCCCTTCGCTTGAATTCAGGACGATACGGTGATGCCGTTTGGAGGTGGTTCCCGTGTCCGCTGGCGTTATGTTGATGTTTTGCTCTTTTCGTAGTATTTGTGTGTGTGTGTGTGTGTGTGTGTGTGTGTGTGTGTGTGTGTGTGTGTGTGTGTGTGTAAGCCTTGACTTTGGGGGTTTAGAGGTTAAAGGTGTTGGCGTCAGAAGAAATGTGATGAGACTTGAGTAGATGACTTTTGGGAGATGGCTGTACAAAGGCGACAAATTCTACAATATATTCGGTTCAATCCAACACACACACACACACACACACACACACACACACACACACACACACACACACACACACACACACACACACACACAAACACACGAAACACACACACACAAACATATAAATACACACAGAGAGACAGATAGTCTAAAGCTAGCATTTACTGCATTTTGTTAAATTTTTATTCGAGATTTTTAACACTTATGACAGACAATGCTAAAATTGTATTCACTAGAATGTGTATTGTTAATACTTTTAATGACTTTGTTTATAATATATACTGTGACGTGCCAGCATACTCTCGGCTACACTAGATACAACATATTGCTAACATAATTGAAGTGTATAAGCGTATAAGTATAAGTGTATAAGTGTTCTGCAGGACATTAACAAGCATTAAATACAATCGCCCATTAAATAACTTACACAGCAGGCCGCCGTCTCAGTTATTTTTATTTCATGTTATCATATAATGGCCGCCTAGACCGCGGGTCACGCGCGAATAGTTACCACATGGGGGTTCCAAAGATCTCGGTACCCACTACCCGTTTATTAAAATATAGATTATTTATGCCCCACCTGGACGGTTGCACAAACACCCAGCCAAGAGAGCTGTCAGATTTGAGGAAACCCCCTCTCTGTGGGTCCGTCATTAATCGACAATGATTTCTCCCCGATGTTTCCATGTGTGTGACATGTTATTCCAGTCCGCTGTCGCACACGTAAGTCGAGATTGCTTTGTGTATGCGGCTTACAACTTCCAGTCTTCGTTTATCAAATTTATCACATTTTATTTAAATGTAAGCCGAAACGTGGAAAATGTCTTGAATTGGCATTTTTTTTTTTTTTTGGGGGGGGGGGGGCTATGATACTAGATTTTGATGCAGGATTGTTTTGTTATGGCCAGTTGTCGTATGCACTGCGTGGTACGCATTGACTGCATTGCTCTGCAATGTGTTGTGGTTTTCTAGTGGTGTCCATTTATTCCAGCACTCAGGAATTTGGACTATTATTATTCATAATGGGTTTTTTCCTTTCCTTTATTTTTATTATTATGATGTAAGCAATTCCATTTTTGAATAAAGTAATTATTTCTCAATTTTAAGTTGATAAAAATATAGACAAGTTTATTTTATAAAAATTGTAATGAACTCTTGTTTTTCGTGAAAGAAAATAGTTCGTTATATGGCAGTTTTAGACTGTGGTGCAGTGATTTAAGAATGTTGTTTGAAATAATTTGATCACATTTAAACCCTAACGTGTCCAACCACACGTCCAATCACACTTTCGTAATGTCAGGGGTTGCCAAAAAATATATGAAGATTAAATGTATTATAAAGCGCTTATGACCCCCCTATCCTAACCTGACTTAAAGATGATGACAAAAGTTAACTTCGGATTAGATGAAAATTTATAGAAATGAAGTAATGGTAGCAGAAAGATTTTACAAAATCAATATGGCTTGCATTTTGACAGTTCAATATTTGCATAGAGTCCATTGCATAACACAGAGTCTTTATATATATCTCTTTAACTTGTCCCAGATAGCTATGTTGACCATGACGGTTTGATGGTTCTTGCAGCATCAGTCTGGTTAGCAGACTTGTGTAGCACAGACTTATGTTTTTTTTTTTTTGCATCTGCAGAGGGATTCAGTCAGCCATGTCTTGATTCTGGAGATTGTTCAATAGGGCACAAAGAAGTGGCAGGTACTTGGCATACAAAGAGCCAATAGAGTGCCAATTCTAAGACATAGAACACTCTTTCCTTAAATTTCTATTAGACACTAAAATGATAATGTACATACCTGATACATGTCATTCACCCACAAAAAAATGGGGTGGTGGATATATGATAGATGAGTGAAAGAGGAAATAGAAAAGAATGAATAAAAATAAAATAAATGAACATATGTAACGGCACAATTGTATAACCATAATTCTGTACGTTGTTCATCTTAAGTTCATCTGACTGACTTTTCTCTGCAAAAACATTTTTACCAGAGGGATTCTGTAACAACTTTCTGAATGTTTTTTCCATGACAATGGCATGTTCGACTGGTCTTTTTTGGCCAATTTTATGCATGCACAGAGACAGACTATGTCAGTCAGGTGGTCATTCGGGTTAAATATCTGGCGATAAGTTACAATTTGACCTACGAGGTAGGCCAGGACTGTATAATATCGCCAGCGATCGCCAGGGCCTTCCATAAGAGAGGACGTAAAGGTTAGCTGTGAAACACGGGATCTAAAGTCTGGCCCGTTCTGACGAGTTCCACTGTTTTGAGGCTCTGGGAATCTGGGAAGGATGAATGAAATGCTTGGCGACCACCCCTGGTACCATCATATAGTCTTCTATATTTAAATTAAAGTTTTTTGCACAATTTTCTAGTTCGTCATTTCTTATATTGATTTGAAATTATCTTGAACAAAATCACGTCAGTACTTATAATTATTTGTAGATAATTTTTGCCTGGATCAAATTCATGTCAGTACTTATAATTAATTGTAGATATTTTTTGCCTGGATCAAATTCATGTCAGTACTTATAAATTAATCGTAAATAATTTTTGCCTGGATCAAATTCATCATGTCAGTATTTATAATTAATCGTAAATAATTTTTGCCTGGATCAAAGATTGTATCAAATGCGGAACGCAAGAATTTGGAATGAAACGAAATAAGATTTAAGGTTTATTATGATTTGACTTCATTACTTGTTGCTCTTGAAAGTGGTGTATATTAGAAAGAGGTGTGTGTGTGTGTGTGTGTGTGTGTATTAGGAGTTGCAATCTCATCTCCCCACCCCACCCCCTTCTCCACCCAATCACTTATCTCTGTGCACATGGCCGACAACAGTCACAGAGTTTGAATGTAGATGTTTCCGGATGGTACAATTTTTTTTCTAAAGCACAGTGATTTACTGTTCAAAACGGCATTTTATTACTAGCACGTCTGAGTAGTTTCGTTTTCTAACACTGACCTTCCGCAATTCCCCATTTCACTTTTGATTTTAACACAACGCTTTATTGTTTTCCCTGCGCCTGACGCCTACTCACTTTGGATGGATAAGGAACTTAATGCAAGCAGAAGTTAATAGATGTGGGAGTTAAATGAACTTAAAAGTAAATGAATACAATAGTTTTTGAACTCACCCGCAGTTAGTATTTCAGGTGGCGAATTTAACCGTATGCAACATACACCATTTGGCGTGGACACGGCAGCGAAGGTCATTGACACTCTTACAGCCTTGCCTGAACAGTGCAAGGGAGTTATTCCCCTTACCCCCCACCCACCCCCAGTCGACATTTTTCCCACTTATCAGTAAACTTTAATTTCCTTCCGATGATCGCTAATCCGTCCTTATGCTATTAGCTGGCGATCGTGCGGCAACTAGCTTGCACCACCGCCTCCCCGATCCACCCCCCGCGACAGTTTACTGCCCTGAGAAAAGAGGTTGCATTGGTACATTTTTTATTGAAAAGAGTAGTCTTGAAAGCATTTAAATATATGGGCAAAGGAAAGCAAATATAATTGATGGAACATATCTTATGTCCCACTAAAGCAAATTTTTGTGTTTTGTTTTCTCGGTAAAAAGCACAAATTTATGGTTTGATAGGAGAGCTTATAATTTCAGGATGATACTAGTAAAATGTATTATTACTGAGATTTTGGTCTATAGGAGCCTGATTATGTTAGTATAGAATAAAAAAAAAATAGAGCAGGTGACATTGAAAGCAGACTAAAATAAATTACAAAGTAAACAAGGGACTGCTGATTATCTTGATATAGAATAGAGACAAAACAAAGATAGACAACTCTGAAAATAAATAAACTACAAAGTAAACAAGGGACTGTTGATTATCTTGATATAAAATAGAGACAAAACAAAGATAGACAACTCTGAAAATAAATAAACTACAAAGTAAACAAGGGACTGTTGATTATCTTGATATAGAATAGAGACAAAACAAAAATAGACAACTATGAAAATAAATAAACTACAAAGTAAACAAGGACTGTTGATTATCTCGATATAAAATAGAGACAAAACACGGATACACAACTCTGAAAATAAATAAACTACGGGAGGAAAGTTCAAACCAAAGAAATCACGTTAACTCACAGAAAGAAAATATTTACATGAAGAAGGTATGAGGTATGTACGCTATACTGTGTAAATAGAAGAAACGTTTACTAAACAGGAAACAGAAGGAATGTTTCTTATACTGAAACAATTAGGAAGAATTTATGCCATACTGAAAACAGAAGGAACGTATTCTGTACTGGAAACAATTAGAAGGAATGTATTTTGTGCTACACTTTAAACATTTAGAAGGAATGTACGCTATACTAGACACAGTTTGAAGGAATGCACACTATACTAGACAGTGAGAAGGAATGAATGCTATAATAGTCACAGTTAGAAGAAATGTACGCTATAATAGACAAAGAAGAAATGTACGTTATACTAGACACAATTAGAAGGAATGCACGCTATGCAGGAGAGAATTAGGAGTTACGCTAATCTAGACTCATTTAGAAGGAATGTACACTATACTAGATATATTTAGAAGGAATGTAAGTTATACTAGACACAGTTAGAAGGAATCCACACTAATCTAGACTCATTTAGATGGAATGTACACTATACTATACACAGAGATAGAAGGAATGTACGTTATACTAGACACAGTTAGATCGAATGATATTAAACACAGAACGAATATACTAGACACAGATAAAAGGAATGTACAATATAATAGATAGAAGGAATGTATACTAGACAAAGATAGAATGAATGTATGTTATACTAAACACAGTTAAAAGGAATGTATATTATACTTCTTAGATACAGAAGGAATGTACACTAAACTAGTCACAGATAAAAGGAATGTACACCATACTAGACACATATATAAGGAATGTACGCTATACAGGACACAATTTGAAGCAATGTACGCTATACTATACTACAAAGAATTAGAAGTAACTTGCACCTTACTGAAATCATTTAGATAGTACACACACTACATCATACACAATTAGATGGAATTTACACTACTCTGGAAATAATACAAGGAACTTATACTACATACAAAATAATTCAAAGGGATGTACACTAAATAAAACCAGTTAGAAGGAATGTGCACTGTACTGAAAACATTTAGAAAGCATATACTGTACAATTTGAAACAAATGGAAAGGAAATATATTAAGTTGAAAACATTTAGAAGGAATGGACGCCACACTAAAACAATTAGAAGTAGTATACACTATACTGAAAACAACTAGAAGTAATATACACTATACTGAAAACAACTAGAAGTAAATATTTTATCCCGAAGCAGTTAGGTGCAAGGTATACTACATTGAAAATATTTTGAAGGAATATATGCCACACTTAACACAATGTTAGAAACGTAGGCTTCACTGAAAGCAATTTGAAGGAACATATGTTACACTGAAAACTATTAGATTTGAAGGAACATATGTTACACTGAAAACTATTAGATTTGAAGGAACATATGCTACACTGAAAACTATTAGATTTGAAGGAACATATGTTACACTGAAAACTATTAGATTTGAAGGAACATATGTTACACTGAAAACTATTAGATTTGAAGGAACATATGTTACACTGAAAACTATTAGATTTGAAAGTATGACGTACTGAGAACAATTAAACAGTAAAAACAGTATGTTGTACTGAAAACAATTAGATTAGAAAGTATGTTGTACTGAAAACAATTACAAAGAAAATAATGTACACAGACAACGATTACAAAGAAAATACAATACACAGACAACAGGTAAGTCAAGAAAATTATAGAGAACATACAAACTTTTCTTACAGCTGAAAGATACTCTTACAAAATATGGCACATTGCAAGCTATTGAGATAACATACAAACTTTTCTTACAGCTGAAAGATACTCTTACAAAATATGGCACACTGCAAGCTATTGAGATAACATACAAACTTTTCTTACAGCTGAAAGATACTCTTACAAAATATTGCTCACTGCAAGCTATTGAGATAACATACAAACTTTTCTTACAGCTGAAAGATACTCTTACAAAATATGGCACACTGCAAGCTATTGAGATAACATACAAACTTTTCTTACAGCTGAAAGATACTCTTACAAAATATGGCACACTGCAAGCTATTGAGATAAACAAGGAAATAACGTCTAGCAAGCTTTAGAAAAAAGCTAAAATTAAACTTTCACAGATTAAAGAGTTGAACTTGTCAGAGCATTTTTCTTAGAATTACTGCATGCACCTGCTTCCTTTTTCTTTTCTCTAACCCTACAGCCCACGCAGTCTTTCTCTCTTAAGAAATACAATGTGTTGGCTTCTTCCTGATGTACTCGAATGATACTGTGCAAAATGACAATACTTCCTTCTTGGCCCATCATACGCTCTCACTATATAGCCCTCCATTAGATACTTCCTTCTTGGCCCATCATACGCTCTCACTATAGCCCTCCATTAGATACTTCCTTCTTGGCCCATCATACGCTCTCACTATATAGCCCTCCATTAGATACTTCCTTCTTGGTCCATCATACGCTCTCACTATAGCCCTCCATTAGATACTTCCTTCTTGGCCCATCATACGCTCTCACTACATAGCTCTCTATTAGATACTTCCTTCTTGGCCCATCATACGCTCTCACTATATAGCCCTCCATTAGATACTTGTATAAATTATACTTAATGGTTCCAGTCTAATGTAGTGGATCGTTTAAGAAAATTATTCAAATATAAATGTCATTCTCTTCACTGATCGAAACAGTGATTTTCCTTCATCAACCCAGCATAGGCTTACTTATTGTATGTGGAGCGCTTCCGGCCTAGGCCGATTTCGCGACATTGTCCACTACCGTCATACATCGTACGTCTTCATAGTGGCGACGCAACATTACGTGCGTTTCTCGCTCTTTGATGGATCTTTAGCCAGCTGTCGCACTGGTTTGTAGTCAAACTAAACTCAAAATAAATCTTTAGCCAGCTGTCGCACTGGTTTGTAGTCAAACTAAACTCAAAATAAATCTTTAGCCAGCTGTCGCACTGGTTTGTAGTCAAACTAAACTCAAAATAAATCTTTAGCCAGCTGTCGCACTGGTTTGTAGTCAAACTAAACTCAAAATAAATCTTTAGCCAGCTGTCGCACTGGTTTGTAGTCAAACTAAACTCGAAATAAATCTTTAGCCAGCTGTCGCACTGGTTTGTAGTCAAACTAAACTCCAAATAAATTTTTAGCCAGCTGTCGCACTGGTTTGTAGTCAAACTAAACCCCAAATAAATCTTTAGCCAGCTGTCGCACTGGTTTGTGGTCAAACTAAACTCGAAATAAATCTTTAGCCAGCTGTCACACTGGTTTGTGGTCAAACTAAACTCGAAATAAATCCTTAGCCAGCTGTCGCACTGGTTTGTTTTCAAACTAAACTCGAAATAAATCTTTTTCGCACTCCAGAATAAAATTTCAGAAGTAGATACGGTTATGTACAAGATATGACACTCTTGATCACAGTAATATTTAGATCTACGACGATAGTTTGAGAAATCGATATAAAAGTGTCATAAGCCAATGTGCAACCGAACGCCGAGACGCTGTTCAGTTTCAGTTGGATTTTTGGAGCAGGCACTTTATTTGAATATAATTATTCTCTATACAGGTGTCTTAATCTGAGAAGCATTTAGCGATTAAGGAGCCAGAAGAAAGAACGGAACTGATGATACGAGTTAAGTCACAGAAGAAAATAAATCCCAATGAAAACAATTACGTCATTGTATTATAGTAAAGAAAGAAAATTGGGAAAAAAAAGACTCTTGCATCTGAAATGAAAGATGCGCTTTCCCCCCAACCCCCACCCCGAAAAAACCCCGTGAATTAGATTACCGTGACTCTGTGTTTGTTTGTGTATGTGTATTCGTGAGAGATATTAAAAATCACTTGCTTTTTATTCTCATAGCTGGGAGCCATTTTTCTTAAAATTATTATTCGAAGTGCTGATTAACAGGAGACCTCTGCAGAGAAATGGGGCCACACGATAGCGACCCTATTTTTATTTCAATTAGAATTGTATCATAAACTGCAGTATTTTTTTCATTTCACGAGACTTGTAAAGGTGGCATCCTATATTTTAAAACCCAGACTGGCAGTATAACGAGATTGTAGTGTAAAAGCCCTCAATTAGATTGTAGTGTAAAAGCCCTCAATGCGATTGTTAGTGTAAAAGCCCTCAATGAGATTGTTAATGTTAAAGCCCTCAAGGAGATTGTTAGTGTACAAGACCTCAATGAGATTTTTAGTGTAAAAGCCCTCAATGAGATTTTTAGTGTAAAAGCCCGCAATGAGATTGTTAGTGTAAAAGCCCTCAATGAGATTTTTAGTGTGAAAGCCCTCAGTGAGATTGTAGTGTAAAAGCCCTCAATGAGATTGTAGTGTAAAAGCCCGCAATTAGATTGTAGTGTGAAAGCCCGCAACGAGATTGTTAGTGTGAAAGCCCTCAATGAGATTGTTAGTGTGAAAGCCCTCAGTGACATTGTTAGTGTGAAGGCCCGCAATTAGATTGTTAGTGTGAAAGCCCGCAACGAGATTGTTAGTGTGAAAGCCCGCAACGAGATTGTTAGTGTGAAAGCCCCTCATTACTTTAAGAATGGCGCCATCCTGTAAGTCTAAAAGTCGATCAGTGTGCCAATAAAATAGCACATGCAACATAAAAGTCATACGCAGCACGTGTTTTATTATTTTTAAAACCGTTTATAAACGTTCACTGGGTAAAGATCGTGACTAGTCGCTCAAACTATCCATAAAATGTGTAGACTATAGAGATCGTGACTAGTCGCTCAAACTACCCATAAAATGTGTAGACTATAGAGAGCACGTTTCAAGCATGGATAGCAATCTACCAACACACATATTTCCAACCTCGAACAATAAAACACGTCTTAAGACAATCTAACCAACACACGTATTTCCAACCTCGAACAATAAAACACGTCTTAAGACAATACTAACAAGTCCGATTACTCCTGAAGGAAAAAATGATAGGGGAAAAAAATTTTAAAAATATTTAAAATGAAAACTCACTAATGAATCTAACAGCTTTAACGGTTTTCATGCTTTGCGTGAAGCTAAATAAATCTGCCAAAAGAACAATTAAATCTAATACCCATTAAATCAACTCCGTTTAAGGTATCACTCATTAGGTTATATTATGAATGAGATTTTCTGTAGGTCTGTAAACATATTCAAAATACACTTCTGCTTCATATTGCTGTCAGAAACTATTCATTGTGTAGTCTACGAACAAGAGTTTTCATTGGCCGAATTATATTTCCACAATACTGTCTGTTTAATAGAGCATCAGAGGATATTGATTGGCTGAAGAACAAAAGAAATGTTTAGATGAATTAAATCAAAATTCCAAAAATATTTTCGAATGCAAATTTTCATCAGATTTGAATATTAAAACTCCAAATGAAAATCCTTCTTGATTACCACTGAGAGTTGCGTACCCTAATCAGCACGAGTCACAAAAGTAACAATGTTAAGTTGAAGACGGAAATCAAACATCGACTTGTTTCAGAACGGTTGACAGTGTACATCGGTGTGAAGGACATGGTGTTTTGAAACTGTCGATAGCAAACGTTTGGTGTATGGATAATAACAAATAACTCAGAGTAAGTATAATCTTTTTTTCATATCAACTGTTACATTCACACATTCGTACGTGTCGAAAGTACGTGTAAGTCATTTTAATGCCATACCGTCTGTTTCCGATGTTACTGGAAGAAACAGTTTGAAAAAAGTAAACGAAATATTGTTTCATTTACAACGAAACATTGGACAATTTATGAACGAAACAAACAATACAACGTCGGTTTTTATTATAAGCAAGTAGCTTTAAATTGTCACAAACAATCAAACATAATATATAAAATAATAAAAATACTGACAATAGTCACTCTCAGAAAACATTTTCTTGACACAAAGGACCTTTGTAATAGCCTAAGAAATTGTCCTTAATTAGATGACTTTCATTTTGAGAGTAACGAATACTTGTAACACTCAGATTCTAACAGTTATAGTTACAGTTTCACAAAACATTTTCTAAGAAGTGGTTCTTATAAACCCCACTTTCAATGGCCACAACTTCTAGATTGCAAACAAATAAGCGACGTTTTAAGTGGTACATTCGCCATCGCCCACCTCTTTGGAAAATGTATTATTAGAAATTAAAAGTTTTATAAGCGCTCTGGTTATTTCCTTATGGTAATTTAAAAAGAGGCAAGCAGCACTTTCTTTCCTAGGAGTAAATTATCGTTCCATCATGGGAAGTAGACTGCTCCAGAGTAAGTAAGGAGATGGTGAGGGAGGTACGTACGCCCCGCTTTGGAGTGAATGCAATTAATGTTAATTAAAGAATGCAAAGTATTATATAAAGTATTATGTAAATACGTTTAGATCAAAACAGCACATTCCATATCATTTATAATTAAAAGCGTTGAGACGGGAGTGTATGAGTGCGTATCTTCCAATACGGACGTAACCTACATTGTTACAAACGTAACCTACATTGTTACAAATTCCTCAAAGACAAATTCGCCGTTTTCGTGCGTAAACCTTACTGACATTATTCTTTCGTCTACGGTTAACTTGGCGTCTGTGAGATAAATGCGCCTGGATCGCCAGGTAAAGTTAGGGGTTCGAGCCCAGCTTTGGTAACAGGGATTTTTCTCGAATCGATCATCGTGACTGCTCCTTAGCTCATTTGAGCTCTTTGGAGAATTAGCACCATTAATTGCTTAGCTAGAGATCTCAAGACAGTGCAATAAGGGAAGTCTTAGCACACACACACGCTTCATTCTGCTGCTAGGAAACAGCTCTTTGAATGGTTGCTGAGGAATGGCACCATTATGATAATCGATCAAGAACCAAGAGGGTTAGGTGGGAAGGGGGCGTCGAGAACTAAGTCTTGAGTTAAAAGAGCGATTGACAAGCGAATAAGGAAACATCACTCGTGCTTGTAGTAAATCGTCACATCGTTCTGGTTCCTAGCGAGCCTTTATAGCTGCAGCGGCCATGTTTGGTCTCTGCACATGACTTTTACTGCGGTTCCCGTACGACACGTGACCTTATGACCTCGTGAATTATTTATTCTGCCTTGAGCGTCTAGTGAGAGTCAACTCAGTGCGCGACAGTCATTCGTCACGTGCCTTCTACACCTCAGGTAGATTAAGTCGTGATGTCATGATTTCACGCGCGCGCGCACACACACACACAGAAAGAGAGAGAGAACACTCGTTAGCAGTATTTCAAAGGATCGCATATGATTCAAGTGAATCATCCTAAGTCATGAAGGGGGTGACAAACAAAGGGAGAGCACCCGCTAATAAGTCTGGCTCAGTAGCACAACTTCAGTTAGTTTATTGCCTCAACGTTCCTGGTGCTGCAAACTCTCACTCTCAAACAAATTGCTTGGATAGCATTGTATCCTCTGTAACCCATGTACTCAAAACAAGTGAGCTTGGTTTAGAAGTAATTGACTTCAGGTTTGTGCACATCACGACATGATAATAATAATAGCATTCCTAACAGTAGTAGTAGAGGTAAGGGTAATAGCAGTAATAGTAACAGTGAAGGTAACAGCATATTAATAAGTCACGTTACTTTATTCGCAAGGGTTTCACACACAGGTTCAGTAAAGAAAATACTATTCTGATATTCTTTCTTTTTCTTCAAACAGTCACTCTTTGACTTCGACTTTGTCTTTGACTTTGACTTTGACTTTGACTGTCATATGGCTTCCATGTTCAAGGCGTCTAATTGCGCCGGACGTTATGGAAATGACAAAATGCGTCGTGCCCTCATTTACAATGATAACTGTTTTCGTTACTCAAACTTCGTCCTTTTTATGTTTTACAGACGAGAAATGGAAGAGGTTTTCCTGTAATTCATACGTCTGCATGCATTCATAAATCGCAGCCTGGCGCCCATACAGACAAATTTAGTTGTACAATATGTATGACTGATTTTAAAACTATACATCATTATTTCCTTTCTGTAAATTGTTAAATAATTTTAGTTCAAGACTAGTGATTGGTTATTATTATTAATTAATTAATTGTCCATAACTAATTAAAAGTGATGAGAATCTTAACTTGTGTTATTAATAATTTTCCAGTAGACACAAGTCATCTCTCTCACTTGGTGGGTATACGGGTGCTGTAAACGTTTTCTCTTTTCCACAACATTAAAGACATTCACTTACCAAAATCACAATATTTCCGAAAGGTGGAAAACTTCTTACTAAAGAAGAAGACAATTCCGTCTTTAATCTATATTTAGCCAACCTCCACCCACCCACTTTCTTTTCCAACATAGTGTTTCAATATATGTAAGAAGGTAAATAAAAAATCAAATATACATATAACAAGATTACCTGACATCAGTATTTCCACAAAAACATGTTTAAATAATTTCAATATCTATTCTATCTTACATTCAAAAATATAATTCAATGTATTAGTGTCAATACAAATCACAGGATAGTTCTTATCAGAGAACAGAAATGGAGTTATTACAGATAAGCAATAATAGCTTCTGTGAACCTTGTTTAGATAAAGCTGCAATAGTCCTTTAGTGTGATTTTCATAACAAAATCACAAGTTTATTGTTCACATCAATTCCGCATGTTTCTTTCCTCTTGTTGTAAAACACTGATTCACTGTTGTTCTCTCGAGGTTAATCTGGTGCTCTGTTGTAATAGCTCCCTCAAGCAGAACATCAATTGTAGCAATTTCCAGTAACTTCCTTGTAAAAGAAATTGCTCGATATAGTCTGAATACCTTGCCACCACACATTAACAGAGTGCAACCTATTCCTTACACTTACACACTGGGGGTAGATACTTCTTGCATCTGCCACGGTCATAACGGTTTATAATCAGTAAACCAGGAGAATCAGATAAACCAAGGAAAGTCTGCTTTTTATGTAAAGTATAATCAAGGAAAAAATGCTAAGTTACCAGTTTTTTTTAAATTTTTTAACTCCATTCGTTTTTCCATTCAAGTCTCAACTTACAGTTTCCTGCAACGATACACGCACACAACATAATAAATACAACAATAGTTTATGAACAGGTTCACTAGAAACAATGTCAAGTGTTTAGCATATTACACACAAGCATCTTAGTGCACCATTTGTAAAAATAATAGTCTTCTCACATAATACATCTCTACGTAAAACTCAAGTATAACATATCAATAGCATGACCGGTTATTAGCTTAAAGGTGAGTTAGCTGACTGATTGAGAGAGAATGGACTTAGAAATATTTCATGCACTTTTGCTATTGATATGTTATACTAGCATATAATTATTTTTAATGCAATATATATTTGAGAAAGAAGCAATATGTAAATCTTGTTAATATTACTGAACTCTCATTGAGTTACCAATTCACGCTTAACTCTATTTGTTCTGGTAGAGAAAACAGCCTCTTTTAAATGAACATCCTCTCTCCCACTCACTTTTCACACACACACACACACACACACACACACACACACACACACACACACACACACACACACACACACACACACACACACACACACACACATACACACACACACACACACGCACTCACTCATATTTGTCAGTGCACTTAATGTATATATGTGTGTGTGTGCAGCA
This sequence comes from Sinotaia quadrata, assembly GCA_028829895.1. Lineage (NCBI taxonomy): Eukaryota > Metazoa > Mollusca > Gastropoda > Architaenioglossa > Viviparidae > Sinotaia > Sinotaia quadrata. The sequence continues at coordinate 73,086,461 of CM054177.1, read as the reverse complement.
TTTCGTCACCATGGACACGTACTTACGCCGTGTGTATCTTGAGAATGGAGATCATGGGAAGCAGAAGCGATATCCGGTGTGGGATTACAGGTAAGTCACGTGACTGTGTTTTGTTGTCGAGTGGCGTCGACGTACTACACCTTTCAAAGTTTTTTTTTTTTACAACAAAATATAAATTAATTAATTAATTAATTTTAACTTGAATTTTTATGTTACCTGTTCGGCTAACCACGCTTTTATTTTGTTTGGTGTAATTACAATGTCTGTACTTTAAAAACGAAAACCAACTGCAATTGCATTCTAATAGTAAGTTTCATGAAGAGCTTTGCAGTTTTGATACTAAAAGATTAAAAAATATTAAAACCAAATCTATTAAGTTTTCTCTATAGATGATCTGTTATCTTCTATTGATGGTAAGCTTCAGCGATGTTACCTGTAAAAAGGTAACGTCATTTCCGGTATTTCACCATTTGGACGTAAGTGATCAGATAAAAAAGGAATATGATAAAAGAATATCAAATACTACTAAATCATGGCCACCTTATTATGTATGTGATATCAAATACTACTAAATGATGGCCACCTTATTATGTATGTGATATCAAATACTACTAAATCATAGCCACCTTAGTTTGTTAGTGAAATAGAATATTATTAAATCATGGCCGCCCTATTTTCTTAGTGATATAGAATTCCACTAAATCATGGCCCCCTTATTATGTATGTGAAATCAAATTCTACTAAATCATAGCTGCCCTATTTTGTTCGTGATAGAATATTACTAAATCTTGGCCGCCCTATTTTGTTAGTGATATAGAATATTATTAAATCATGGCCACGTTTTAATACACATAATAAGGGCACAACTCTGCATCCGCACAGTTATATCTTCGACCTTGAAATGAATGTTGATATTTCCACCTTGTTACCTTACCCCTTCCTCCCACCTCCCCCTTTCTCCGTCGTCTGCACTGTTCGTGATTGGACCGCTGAACGTCATAGAGCAGACAGATCAAAATAAGTCCAGATTTGCCAGATCCCCGACCGCCTCCCTGCCGTGCCCACGTACAGCGGAACCTTTCCCTTCTAATAAAGTCCTGCACGCGACGATCCTTATCATGAGGAAGCAATGAAATCTCAATGCAATACAAGCTTAAGACTGTAGAATTGTGAGGCACTTCGTTCTTTGTTTGCATTACCTGCCGTCCGGATGAAAAACTGAAACCGGATTATTACGTGACTTAAAGTGTCATCTCGCTTGCGGTTCTCTTGTCCTACTGGCCTAATTCCGTAAATACGGAGAAAAATATCTGCCCCCCCCCCTCCCCTTTTTAAAATAAAAATGGAAAAGATAATCAGTATTGATCTTTTTATGTTGTAACTTTGAAAGAAACTTAATAATTTTATTGCTATGATGAGATGCACTTCTACATGGGTTTTTGAGATACCTTACGCTCTAGACAGTTTGACTTACCGCCATTTTAATGTTAATGGAAAACCTTGTCGTAAGCAAATTTACTATTAACCTACAAACTTCTTCCAGCAAATTTATTTATCAACCTACAACCTTGTCTTAGAAAATTTATTTATCAATTTACAACGTTGTCACAGAAAATTATTTATGAACTTACAATGTTGTAACAGCAAATTTATTCATCAGCATACAAGGTTGTTTCAGGAAATTTATTATGAAACTTTAAATATGCTTCACAGCAAACTTATTATTATTCCGAATCTTGGAAACAAGCGAAATTTAGTATAAATATTACAGCTTGTCTTGCAAACAAGCGAAACTTAGTATCAATATTATAGCTTGTCTTGCAAACAAGCGAAATTTAGTATCAATATTATAGCTTGTCTTGCAAACAAGCGAAATTTAGTTTCAATATTATAGCTTGTCTTGCAAAGAATTTGCCAGAAAATTTAAAGTTTGTCTCTCATGAAATTGATCATAGACGCCCTCCTCCTCACCATCATCACCACCATTATTTTTATTACTATTATTATTGGTAGTTGTATAAGTCGTCGTAGTAGTAGTAATGTATTTGCAGCTGTAGCTCTTCTTCGTCTTTTATTATAATAATAATTAGTAGTAGTAGTAGTAGTAGTTGGTTGGTTGCTATTGAGATTGTTATTACTTTTACTAATAGTACCATGCCATTACTTCTACTAATAGTACCATGTTATTACTTCTACTAATAGTACCACCTAGACCACTACTAATAATTGCAGTAGTAGTATTGTATATGTTGCTGTCGTGGTTAATATTAGTTGCAGTAGTAATGGTAGATAAGTAATAAAGTAAAGGTGGCAGTATTAATAGTTGGCAGCAGTAATAGTAACATTGCAATTTTAATTTTGCCATCATTATTACTTCACATACTTATTGCTCTATCAGATCAATTACGTTAAAGTACCCTAATACAGTGCATATGGCCGGATTGACGCAGTTATGGAGTTATTGAAACCAAGCACTAATAATGTGACGCATGCCATGAAGCGGGAAAGGAGTTAACACTAATATAACTTGTACAGATTAACATTCTCAGCGGGAAAGGGGTTAACACTAATACAACTTGTACAGATTAACATTCTCAGCGGGAAAGGAGTTAACACTAATACAACTTGTACAGATTAACATTCTAAGCGGGAAAGGGGTTAACACTAATACAACTTGTACAGATTAACATTCTCAGCGGGAAATGGGTTAACACTAATACAACTTGTACAGATTAACATTCTAAGCGGGGAAGGGGTTAACACTAATACAACTTGTACAGATTAACATTCTAAGCGGGAAAGGAGTTAACACTAGTACAACTTGTACAGATTAACATTCTAAGCGGGAAAGGAGTTAACACTAGTACAACTTGTACAGATTAACATTCTAAGCGGGAAAGGAGTTAACACTAGTACAACTTGTACAGATAATTATCAATTTAAGCGGTTGCATCGTTCTTTATAAAAAATAATATTAAGGTAACAAAGTACAGGTTTGCAATTGCAAAACATTGTATAAATCACTTTTTGTGGTAGTTTTGATAAACCTTACTTGTTCAGTCAAGTCAGTTCGATAAATACAGTTATACACAAAGTACAGAGATTTCTATTTTTTAAAAAATAAATAAGAAATAAAACAACGCACTTATCACAGCTCTGCTGGCAATCGGAACAGAACATTAATACTCGAGAGGAAATTTGAAAGCTTACTTTTGAAAGAAGACCGGGATGAGGGTGCCGTTAAACTCCACTTCCTGTCGATCTTGGTTATTGGCTGAAATGACGTATTCGTACCGAGTCTGCTTAAATCTGTTGCCGATCTTATGAACCTCAGGCCGACAACCTTTGCAAGTATCGTCAATCTGACGCCTGCAGAAAAATGTAAGATTGAAACAACCAACATAACCCGGCTCCTTTTGTAAATCAAATTCACTTTCATCAAAGTCACCAAGTCTCCACTTTATGTTGCATCAGATCCAGTACTCTTTTGTACCTCTATGGCAATGCAGTTTCATCGATTTGTCGAACAGGAAATGAAGGCTATTGATTTTGTCAATCGAAACTACTATTTTAAAAATTAATAATAGCCAATAGAAATCTCACTATTATAGTAGACAGCTTTTATTCATTGTTACTTAAAATAGTTTTGCCTTGAAGGATTTTTGAATCGTAAATTGCAATGGCCGATAATCGTGTTTCCGGTAAATCAGTGCCACACCGTTCAGTATGAACAATGACCAATAACTTCAAAGCTCGCGTGGCACCATAAGAAATCGATTGTTGTTATTACATTTTGTGCTTTGTTATTCCTGATGTATAGTTTTCTAAGAAAATATGAAAATATTTAACTTTAAGAAAGAAAAAAGAAAAGAAAATCAAAAGAATCCTGTGAATATATCTCCACGTCGCAAGCAAACCCTACACTTCACCACACACACACACACACAAACACACACACACACACATACACACACACACACACACACACACACACACACACACACACACACACACACACACACATGCACGCGCGCGCGTTTCCGTTCTCTGTTTCATTTTGTATCTCAATTTATTATCTTACACAAAAAGGAACGCAGAGACACCACCTACCCCCATTCCCCACAAACGGGATTCGTTGTCCATCTTGGTGTTGGGACTAAGTGTGAATGGAAAAAGTGTTTTACTTTTAGTGTTTTACTTGAGAAAAAAAAGTCACGTTCCGTTTTTCATTTGTATAAAAACTTGCTGCGAGAATGCAAACCCCCTCAATGGGCTTACATTTGATTATGTTCTATTTCGTATCTCAAGTAAAGACAAATTCCCTCAGTTGGCTTACATTTGATTATGTTCTATTTCGTATCTCAAGAAAATACGGGATAATCGACTGCAATGTTATACTATAAAACTATAAATTTCGAAAACAGTCTTTGATTATTGAAATAGTATGGAAGAATCCACAGAATATGATTTAGAAAAGTAAATCCCCCCTCCCTTTAACAACTTCGATACTTTATAATACTTTGCACTTAAAAACAAACACTCAAAATAGTCGACACACAAACAGCACAAAGAACAACATAGTTAAGGTTTATTAAGGTAAAACTGCAGCAAAGATGAAGTCTGTTAATTGCAGAGACTGAGGTAAATTTACCTAATTCCTGCTGGAAACAGGGGTTAGTCCAAAGTAAATTACTTGTGCAAATTACATCTCTCTTTGTTCATTGGACAGGAATGCGAGAGAAAGAGGATTTCGATTTTGCGAGGTTCAATTCTAGCGTCGTTTGTTAGAGTATAGAGTCGTTTATTTCTTAATCTACAATCGAAAGAGTGTACAAAAATTTCATTATATAACGAATTATTACAAGAATAGTTAATACTCTCTGTTAGGATACCTTCATATTTTTGTAGGATATTACCAATTGCATTGTTCAAATCGGTCGTTGTTGGGTTGGTTTTTCTTTGCTTGTTTGTTGTAAATGGGGTAGATTATATAATATTAGTTGTGTAATGAATACTTTTAAAATGTTTTATCTATCTATCTATCTATCTATCTATCTATCTATCTATCTATCTATCTATCTATCTATCTATCTATCTATCTATCTATCTATCTATCTATCTATCTATTTATCTATCTATCTATCTATCCGTCTCTCTGTCAAATAAAAAATCTCATTTTGGTTGTTTAGAAAGATAAATGAACTGCCAGATGACTGATATACACTTTGTTAGAAATGAATACTACACAACAGCAGATCACATCGGAACTCGGTGACCATATCCATTTGGTACGTTTCTGTGATGTGGACCGTTGAAGCTTCCTTTTTATCAAACTCATACACAGAAAAAACGCCCGCCTTACAGCAGCGAATCTAACACCAGCTTCCCCTGCTTTACTTACAACTGAATCTAGTTATATTATATGCCTAATAATTATTAAAACTGACTGAGTGAATTAGGAATTAATATTCGGCTTGAATCCATATGTAAGCAGTTATTCAGATAGGATACTTCAGCAAACAGAGACTTTAGCGAAGCCTAGTTTTAAAACTAAACATGACATAATACAAAATAGTTGATAAGTAGTTTATTTGAAAGACAATACCCAAACAATGGTTTTTCTCTCAAATAGCTATTTAAACTCTATATAGATTTATATCAAGCATTTTAAAATCTTTCTGCGTCACCGATGTGTTCGTATCTTCACGCATGCGCATTAGAGTGCAGCAGCTTGGTACATGGTTGAGAATAATTGAGCGTTGACCGACTTTTTCAGGAGACTTAACGTCTCTCTCTCACACACCCGCACACACACACACACACACACACACACACACACACACACACACACACACACACAACACACACACACACACACACACAACACACACACACACACACACACACACACACACACACACACGTACACTACGCACAGGTACACAGGCATCGACATACATTTTGCTATCAGTTGAAAATCAACAGTAAGGGTAAACACAATACAAACAACTTTAATTCCTTTGGTCAGGAGGTTCCAGTTAGTCTTGTACACCACTCTATGCTGAAATATAACAAAGGAAAAGATACAACTAAATTTTATTGCAATTATTTACAGATGGCAGCCCAAGTCAGTGGAAGACAAATCATCAGCGCACTGCAAACATTGTGGTTTGTTTATCTACCCCTTATAACAGTTAGAGTTATTCTTCATTGTGATAAAATGTTCACTGATTTGAACTTAGCATAATACTACTCTCTTGAAAGAAGATATACAGCTGGTGCAAATACATATTAAACTGTCAGTGGCTTCTGTAAATTTCGACTTTGAGGTTCGTTGAGGAAATAGCAAAGAACCATAACTCAATGACAAAGATTTCAAACTGAGCAGAAGAGTTCGAGAAAGAAAGCAGGAGACAGCAAGTTTCAGAAGACAAAAAAGTCCCAACCGTTTACAAGACTAAACTTAATATTTACTACAAGTGTATTTTTTTAACAAATGAGTTTATCTGTCAGTATTAATTTCATTCAAGAAATATTGTATTTTAAAAAAAATTACACATTTGTGCACAAATCCTGTACTTTTAATTTAAATTACGTCTAACCTACCCAAACGAACAGCAAGCGGACGGTCTATAGAAAGAAGAAAACACCCAAAACAAAATGAATCAGATGTGATCTGGTCTGGCGATGCCATTTCTGGAAGAAATGATACAGTTGTGATCTGTGGAATTCTAGCTCATTGGTTTGGGTCTAATTTGCGATAATTGAAATGATGAATTTTTTCGTGTTAAGACAACTGTAGCCCGGTTGTTGTACTATGAAAATTATAAATATATACACAGAGATAGCTAGCCAGGTAAACTGATGCTAGTTACATTATAAAACACCTTAAAGTCCTCATCGTACTCTCATGATGTAAAATCCCATGTTCGTGTATATTTTACTTTATATATCATTTAATACGACTGAGACAAAAAAATACTTCACGTTTCGATATACAACACCTGCGCATGTGTCCTTGTCTAGAATCTCCCTTTCAAAATAGAAACATCTTGTGGCAACAGAAGGACATTTTTCATTTCTGAACAATTAAGTCATTGTTCACACTAGTATTAATGTAAACCTTTGCCCCGAGCTGGAAAATTTACATAAAGTATCATCACACTCTTTGCACGAATAAAATGTACACATCGACACCTGCAAAAATTGACTTCAGACGCAGGGACAGCTCGCTACAAGAAAGGGGTTTCTGGACCCTAAACAGTGACGCATAAGGGTGATATATGCCAACCACCCACAGATTCAATGACCCCATACAAGTTAGTGTGTAGTTACCTGTAAAGAAGTTACGTGAAATAGTTTATAAACTGAAAAGAAAGTAATGTTAAATATTCAATAATTTATTAATTCAAAATATGAATGTAAAATATAGAAATCGCGTTGATGTGTTTATTTGTTGAATTTTATTTGTGTCAGGTAATTGCTACTTGGAAACAGAAAGGATCACTGTGGTAAAACAAATATTCTTAGACATTTGTGACCTAAGCTGCGTTTAATAATGGATCATGATTGCGAATTAGGAAAATTCGCTGCACTGCTCAAAAAGATGGTGTCACGACACCAGGCACTCCGTTTCCGAATGACAATTGGCTTTTGATTTATGATGGACAGCTTTTGGCAGATGGCATTTGGTGGATCTCATTTCAAAATGAGATACTACAGAACATCCTTGGCATCTCTTACAAAGATCACATCACAAGCGAAGATGTGCGTAATACCATCAGACGTGAAACTGGGGAATACGTAAACCTCCTCACCACTGTCAAAAAAAAGAAAGATGAAATGGTATGGCCATGTTACTCGAGCCAACAACCTCTCAACAACAATCCTGCAGGGCAGCGTTATGGGTGGCAGAAAACGGGGCTAGATAGAGAAAAATGTGGGCTGACAACCTCGCAGAATGGTCTGGGAAAAAATTTGCGGAGACACAGAGATTGGCATATGACCGAGACAAGTGGATGGAGCTGGTCAACCTTTCAGCAGCTCAGCGACCCAACGACCACACTAGGTCAGTGGACAGATGATGATGATTTGGTGGATAGCTTTTGACAGATGGCATTGGTGGATGCACAGAAGATCAGATATGGAGAGATCTAAATATTCTTGTTATAACAGATGTCCTCCTAGCAGGAAAGTCGCCAATGCCTGTTGGAATTTCATTCCTGGACAGCGAAGAGAAGAGAGTGCACAATTTTATTGAACGACTAATCTGTGACAAGTACAATACTACTACTAATGGTGCTACACGTTTTCGCTGCTGAATTGTTGAATTAGTTTAATATAGGTGCGCCTGAGTTATTGAATTGTTGTCTGTGCGATTTTATATCAGCATGCTTGAATACCCACAACCTCACCCCTTTTCTATAAATGCACACGCGTTTTCCTTCTTTTTTTCCTCCAATGATCTGTAAGTAAGTGTGTAGAGCGCGGACAATAGTCCATTAAGACGCTTACTCATTATTAATGTGTGGCCAAATACTCCACTTGCCAAGTCATCCTTATTTGTCTTCGATGGTGAATACTCCACTTGCCAAGTCATCCTTGTTTGTCTTCGATGGTGAACCTATCCCACTAGAGAGCCAGGGATGAGGCGGCTGTCTCCCATAAAATTACACTTATTCTTCAGTATTCTTCACTACGTTCTATTACTTCACTCTTCGAGTTATCCTTATTCCACTAGTTATCCTCCCCTTTCTCTCATTTCGATGAAGGTGGGCGAAGCAGCAAGACCAGTGGAGTGTCTTAGAACGGAAGAAAAGAAATACAGTTCTATTGTTGTTATCCCCCCAGTTTGACATTTCCGGTGTTGTTTCAGTCAACAAAAAACGGCGTACGGCGACAATAAGTCCACGTTTATGCTCGTTTTTTTTTTTTTTTTTTTGGATCCAGTTCAGCAGACCACAAGCAACACTAATAAAATTTGATCTCGACATCGTCTGCTGTTTAGGCGCTTCAAGCGTGGCATCCCAGATCAGTCAAAGCTAGAATACCTTGCAGACGGGAGTTCTTTTGTTGCTTCTTTGATCTGACAAGGTTTTGAATTGCTTATGATCTATTTCCTCTATGATAAGATAAAGAACTTCAATGGAACAATATTAGCAAAAGGAGTTTGCTGCATTGTTAAAACTTGTCTGACACTGAACACCGCGATTTTGTTTTGAGTTTGTGCAAACGAATGGTTTGTATTTGCACGAAAACGTGAGTTGATATTTTGCGTACATGTTTGTGCGTGCGTATGCATAATTATGTGTCTGTACACGAGTATGTTTGCGAATACAATCCTGCCTGTCATCCATGACTGTTAACGGCTAAGTTCAATGCGAGATTTGGTCCAGTGCACTCTAATTCCTGGCATAACGCACTCGCTCATGTATGAAAAACCGATTACTGAGCTGTAGGGAGCATATGTATGCTTGCGTGTGTGTAATTTGTTCTCATGCACGTATGTGTATGTTGTGACAAGATTCATAATATTTATAATAAAGATTTTAGATTACCTGCAAACAAAATGTTTGAAAGTTGTCAGCAGCTCCCCCCCCCCCGCACCTTAACGAGCTTCTCTTGCCTGACAAATAGGCATTTGGCAGTGTAATCGACAATTTCTCTTAAACATTGGGCATTGTGTTCAGTCAACAGACCATTTTTATTGTCTCAGATCTAACCATTCGGCTTTGTAGTCAGTCGCCATTTCTCTTCTCTGAGACCTAAACACTACGCCTATGTTTTCATTTAAAACTAGATCATCTCTCTTGATGAGACCTCGGCAATAGGTTGTGCTCTCATTTAAAGCCAGATCTAATTCTGCAGTCTGAGATCTAGACAATAAATACTGAGCTCACTAAGTTTTGCTCTCAGTTAAAGCCAAACCTAATTCTCCTGTCTGAGATCTAGAGACTAGATATTGTTCTCACGAGGCTTTTCTCTTTCAAATGTCAGACCAAATTCTCCTGTCTGAGATCTGGACCCGAGACAATGTACTCACGGGCTTTTGCTGCCAGTTAAAGCCAGACCTAATTCTCCTCTCTGAGATCTAGAGACTAGATATTGTTCTCACGAAGCTTTACTCTCAGTTAAAGCCAGACAATTTCTCCTGAGTGAGATCTAGGAACTAATACTTTGCAGATGGCTATATTGTTTAAATACAATAAGTACAGTAGATTTAAGGGCTTAAAAGTGTTTGATTTCAAAGAACAGGTTTCCATTAATTTAATCAGATTCCGTTTTATTCTGTCACAGTAACAATTCAAATTCCTCCATATACCTCAGCTATTCAAATGTGATTGTATCATTACTCGTAACTGCCTTTATAAAAATAATTTGCGCATGCACGCACATACACAACGTTGTTGACATTACACAATCACCAAAGTTATGTCAGCCGCGTTTTATTGTAAAACAAAAATAACAGATAACCTAAATATTATTATCCGTTCTTTTACTGAACACGCTATAGCCTTTGGTATAATTATAGTCTGTGAGTATCAGTAGCCTTTGGAAATAGTTAAAACATAGCACTTTGTTTCAATGAGAGTAGCTTGTAACTGTAGAAAAAGTTAAAACATAGCACATTGTATAATTAAGAATAGTTGTAGTAAGAGTTAAAACATAGCACTTTGTTTCAATAAGAGTAGCCTGTAGAAAAAGTTAGAACATAGAACTTTGTTTGAATAAGAGTGGTCTTTAAAAAGAGTTAAAACATAGCACTTTGTTTCAATACGCGTAGCCTGTAGAAAAAGTTAGAACATAGAATTCTTTTTCATTAAGAGTGGTCTTTAAAAAGAGATAAAACATAGCACTTTATTTCAAAACGAGTAGCCTGTGGAAAAAGTTAGAACATGGACTTTAATTAGAATAAAGCGGAGAAGGACTATTTATTTTCATTTTCTTATTGTGAGCTATCCTGTTTGGACTTATTGTTGGATGATTAAACATAAACATGGAAAATGTTGGAAACTAGATTATATGGTTAGATAATACTCATGTATAATCATGTTAGTTATTACAAATTTTTCTATGCTTTCAGATCAAGGCGTGGCAGTCTTACTTCGAGCCTGTCTCCAAGTGGAGGTAAGTCTGATTGTTTGATTCCCGCACAACGTTTACTTCCAATATTTGTTGATTTCGCGGACATCTGACAGTTCATTCGTATTTCGTGGGTATAATATCTTCCGGCAGCTTGCAGATTTTGTCTCGCAACAGTTTGAAAATAGTCTTTTTAAGTGTCAGTAGATTGTTGTGTTGAAATAGTCTTTTTAAGTGTCAGTAGATTGTTGTGTTGAAATAGTCTTTTTAAGTGTCAGTAGATTGTTGCGTTGAAATAGTCTTTTTAAGTGTCAGTAGATTGTTGTGTTGAAATAGTCTTTTTAAGTGTCAGTAGATTGTTGTGTTGAAATAGTCTTTTTAAGTGTCAGTAGATTGTTGTGTTGAAATAGTCTTTTTAAGTGTCAGTAGATTGTTGTGTTGAAATAGTCTTTTTAAGTGATCTAACTGCATTTGAAGAGCGATACAGTGAGAAGATTAACAATGATTCAGATCGGTTTGTTCTCAAAACGATTTCAGTTTTAATTTCATCACAAACAGTAAATTTGAAACAACCTGCCCAGTCTAAGTATCGCCGGTCACACACACACACACACACACACACACACACACACACACACACACACACACACACACACACACACACACACATACACATATATACATACGTACCCACATACACATACATACGCATACACACAGACACACAGACACACACAGCTATGACAAAGCCGAATGTAGACCAGTCCTTGGTGAACTTATCTGCATGAAAGGAATACGCATAATTAAATGCACGTTGTACTCGACCTTGACTGCAATTTTTCTTCTTTTTTCCTTTCTTTTTGTTCGACTGTTTTTTCTTCTTTCTTTGGTCCTTATGTCTTTTGTCTTTTTTTTTTCTAATTTCCTCTGTTGTCTCTCGTTTATCGTGTGTCATCAGTGGTTTTGCTGACTTTTTTATGTCTTCTTCTTTAATCTTGTTTATGTCGTTTGTCTTTACGTTTGTCTTTACGTTTGTGTTGTTTTTGACGCATTTCTAAATGCCTGTCTTCAGTTTTACCCTTTTGTGTCCTCAGTCGTAATGAACATTTAACCGAAAACTTTACTACAAAACAGCGGTCAATATACAATGGCAATATAATTGGTCACATACACAATTCAGTTGTTTACAGACTGGCTTCTTTAAATAGTATCCTACAAAACATTAAGAATTTTTTTTTTGCCGACTTCAAACTTTCAATAAAATGATAACTATTCTAAATGGCTGCGGTCTTCAGAATCATCTTTATCATTACGATATTTTTATAATCTTTACTAGCGTAAAATCTACTTAAAAATAAAATAAAATATTTCATTATTAACATTTTCTTATTGATCTTTAAATAGCAATTATATTTTTTAAAAAGAACATTATTACTAATTGATTAAAAACTTTCAAATAAACACAAATTAAAAAATACGGACATACCATAGCAGTTACGAGATCTGGACTGACAGAGTAATAGTGAAGGGTGGAGAGAATGAGTGGAGAAATATGCTTACTGACGAAAACAGAAAGAGGAAGAGAGAGAGTAAAAAAAAAACCCCAGTGGTACTATGAGAACAGAAGTGACATGGACGCAGAAGATTGCGGTTGTGAGTGTATGTGTGTGAGTTTATGAGCGAGTTCGTGTGTGTGTGTGTATATTTGAGCAAGAGAAACTGAGAACGCAATGGAAAATAATTATATCAGGACCGAGGAGGACATATTTGTTAGGAAATGACTTTCTTTGCTCTATATTAGCTCCCTTTCTTTAATTATAACAAATTAATATTGTGTCTATTAAATTACAATGCTCTCTTGCCCCTCCCTCCACATGCACGCACATGCGCCCGCCCGCACACACACACACACACACACACACACACACACACACACACACACACACACACACGCACACACACAAATACACACACACTAAATATCGACTCGTTTCCTATGAGGCCGAGTGATAATAAATATCCTGTTAACAGGGGAGGTTACAATTGCCTAGACAAAGTGAGATAGTCAAGGATTGGTAATGCTCGAGCAAGAGAGCGTCAAACTCAGGTCGCTAAATGTTTATTTTTCGAGCTTATTCACGAATCGTCTGGCCAGTTCTCGCATAAGCCAGTCGCTCTTGAGTGAATGCTATCTTGTCACAGCACAGGCGCCGGCCTCATTCATTGAATAGGGGTTGTCAGGGACGCTTTCGACAGAGTTTTATGAGTCCTTGTACGCTGTACAATTAACAAAGTGAACAAATACAGTTACTTTTTTATTTTTTGAGACAGCCTATATGTTATAAATTAGGTTCAAGCACGCAGTGATATTCCACAATAGAAGACACGAAATTTGCAGAAAGGAACCGATAAACCAATCAAATACTAGAACTAATAAAAAAAAAATAATAAAATACGCGAAAGTATCATTTTACTTTTAAAACATTTTTCAGAAATAGGTGAAATATTCCACTCATCTTTTCTATTTAAACTTGATTATTAATAATATTAAAAATAAAGATAGATAGATAGATAGATAGATAGACAGGTAGGTAGATAGATAGATAGACAAATAGGTAGATAGATAGATAGATAGGTAGATAGATAGATAGATAGATAGATAGATAGATAGATAGATAGATAGATATGTGAGTGAATTGCCATGATGGAAAGAATGTCTGTGGTTTCTAAGTATCTGAAAACAATGAGCTGTTAATAAATCTACAAGAAATGTCCGTTTAAGTTGTGATATACATATAGGCACTAGACATACAGGACATAGGCACTAGGTTCTCTTCATTTAACTAAATTAAAAATGAAAAGTAAGAGAAACACGAAATAGTGAACAGAAACAAATATTAACCAAAATGAAAGTGTATGTAGCAACAAAACAACAGCCCAGTTCGTTCTCTAAACATCAGGTCTTTACAAAGGGAGACAAGAAAGAAATGCTAACATAGCTACACTAAAACTTGGGTAAACGTACTGATCTAAGACATCTCTGCAAGGTTATTGGCCTTGGCCATGAAAACAGCTGTCAACATTTATTCCCGTTCGAGCAGTGCCGTGCCTTTGTCATTTTTGTTTACTTGTTTGTAAATAAAAGGGGAAGGAATTGAATCCTAAACCTAAAGCAACTTTGCTAAATTGTTTTCACTTAGCCATTGATTATACTGAGAGTTGGCAGCAGCTTCTACCTTCACTTTTGCCTCAGCATTACACACAAATACACACGAAACAAAAACACACACAAACACGCACTTACGCAAAACCACGTAATGCATTTAATTATTTGTTTAAAGATGCATGCTCCTTTGACACTCTGTAATTGTATTCCTTTGTTCAGTTGTCTTTCTTTTGGATTTATTCCGTCTTATGCTATCATCCAAATGTGCATGCACAATGCACATGTAGATATACTGCAAGAACACGACATACTTCAACGAATGCACATTATTATCTGTCCAGTCGTTAGCATCTCTGTTTATAGCATTTGCATCATCCTGGACCTAGAGTTCACCATTTTGAAGACTATGGCAGAATGTTTACTAAGCTTGGTAACCGTATTTCACATTCTCACAAGTTTAATTTAGGGACAACTCAGGGTTTCTTCTGAGTGTAGGCAATGGGTCAGCCAATTTGTGTGTTCTTTCTCGATCTGTTTTACTTTGTAAGTTAATCATTCTCCTTTCAAAGATTTAAGTATCAACTGTAAACACGAGACTGGTAATGATTATGCGCGAGATCGCAAAAGCGTGTTTCTCTGTGCGTGTGTGTAAATGCTTGGGCATTTGGTGTGGGGATGAGCTAGTCTTTAGGTGTTACCTCTACTACTGTCACTGCTACTGCTGTTACCATTGCTATTGCTACTTCTGCTACTGCTACTGCTGTTACCATTGCTATTGCTACTTCTGTCACTGATACTGCTGTTACCATTGCTATTGCTACTTCTGCTACTGCTACTGCTGTTACCATTGCTATTGCTACTTCTGTCACTGATACTGATGTTATCATTGCTATTACTACTTCTGTCACTGCTACTGCTGTTACCATTGCTATTGCTAGTTCTTGTGTTAATCCTAGCACTACCGTCGTTGCTACAACTACTAGTACTTCTACTATTAATACCACTATTACTTCTACTTTTGTTACTACTATTGCCGTTAGTGTTATTCCAACTACTATTATTACCACTACTACTGTTATTCACACTATTGTTATGACTACTACTTCTACTACTACTACAACTTTTATTATTATTCCTACTACTATTACGTCGATAATAATTAAAGATTCACTTGAGTATGAAGAATATGTAAGCATTTTGAAAAACAGCAGAATGCTTTTCTTTTTCTAGTTCGAACTGGATTTGTGTGACGTCATTTTCATAACGGGCGGTGACAAATCCACTACACCGATGCGACACTTATTTTCACACAACATAGTCTTTATTATGGTTCAAGCCGTTAGCAAAAGCTGCGTGCGTCATACCACTACATACTTTGTCACAGTTGAAAGAAATATTTCTGGGCGGGCTTAGAAGCCTTAGTGATATCGAAGAATCACCGTCAAATTAGGCGTAGCTGCCAAATTCTTTGCTGCTTAGGTTACACCAAAGCCTTTTTGATTACGGGTGCGTGTACGTACACGCTATTTTTGGAATGGCAAGAAATGGAGTAGTCATGAGAAGATATGAATAGATTCGATTAATTTGTTCCTTAATATTTTCTTGTTATGAAGCGTGTGTGTGTGTGTGTGTGTGTGTGTGTGTGTGTAAATGCATATATTTGAGTGTATGTGTGTTTAGTATGTGCGTAAGTAAAAAATGTATATATGTACTTTATGACAGCATGTTTGTAGCTGAAAATGAGTACAGATTATGACGGCATGTTTGTAGATGAATGCATACAGATTATAACATGTTTGTAGATGAATGTGTACAGATTATGACGGCAAGTTTATAAATTATGAATTATGTATGAACATGACGCCTGTCTGTCAATGAGTCTGTACTTTGGATACATAATGGCATGGTTGTAGATAAGTATGTATTGTTACATGACGGTACGCTGTATGTAAATTTGTATGGGAATGATGTCATGTTTGTAGATGAAAGTGTATAGGTACATGTCATGTCATCATGTTTGCAGATGATAGTGCAATGCATGTATGACGATCTCTTTGTAGATGACTGTATGAGTGTAATATGTCATTGTTGCAAATTGATATGTATGTGTGCATGATCGCATATTTATAAATGAGTGTACATGGATGTATGACAGGATTAGTTGTAGATGAATGTGTATGGGTTTATGACGACATGCAGATGACTTTATGGGTGCATGACGACATGTTTGAGGAAAAGTATGTAAGCATCTCAGCAGGTTTATAACAGTATATTGAAATTATTATTTAACAAGTTATATTTGTGTATTAAATTTAAACAACTTTAATTAACAAAACTTTAAAAAATATAAAATACAGAGTATAAAATGATTTTGTATTATAGTAAACTATTTTTATATGTAATTTACAAGTGTATAATTTACAGGAATTCGTTCACACACCTGAAATACTTACACAAAACAGTACCAAGCGCGGTGTTTGTGAAGTTTTGTATCTCATTGTATCAAATCTTCTCTTAAAAAACAAGTTAGAAATTGACAGTTAATTAGAACTGGTAGATCGTATATTACAAATACTCGCTCTAGTATCTTAGAAATGATGTCATCCTAACAAAAGGTGTTAAACTTGAAACGGTAACCTTGACGACTATCTTGGAGTCTCGCGGTTTCACCATTTTTGTATTCGATACATATTAAATGTGTGTGATTGAAAGTGAGTGGTGACTTAAATAATGGCACCCCCTTTACTTTCCTGCAAACAAGAGTGACGATTCTCTCAATAGTACCCTGGTTTCTCTACTGCAGATGACGCGCTTTTGACATTGTTCACGTTTTAAGATTTTTTTTGTGTCATTTGATTCAAAATAAATCATTCTATGTTCGTTTGTTAATGCCAGTGTGTTGTATGGTCTACCTTGATTACTGGGCTTCTTTTGGTGGATGTATACAGATGATGGTGAGGACACTTGCGAATGTAATTTGTTTTAATTTTCTTTAGCAGTAGTCTTCTGGATCCATACTTTCGCTTCTTGTAACATCTTTATCTTGCGGTTGAAGATGGCTAGATGTTACTTTAGTTACTTTTACAATGGTCATAAGATGAGACGCTACATTAGTTATGTGGTAAAGTAAATTTACCTCTCCCTATTTAAAAATTTTATTGTTATATAAATTGTTAAATTGCCAGAGTAATCCTACCCTTGGCACTCCTTATGACGGTATTTTTGAAAGTGTCTGAGTTGAAGTAAACAGCCGAGTTGAGAATATGCTAGAATATGCTGATTTAATGCAAACCATCCCAACTGGGTGAGTAGGTTTTATTATCCAATGGTTATGATTTATAAGAACGAGACCAGCCATGTTTACCTGCTTTAGAGAAATCTACTGTCTGATGAATTGAATTGGAAGTGGCAAAGAAGTCTGGTCTTGAAAGGCGGCTGTTTGCTTAATGGTGAGGTAACTGACTCGTTGAGAGATAATGAACTTAATATTTCATGCATTTTGCTATTGATATGTTCTACTTGTGCTTGTGATGTATTATGTAAGTAGACTATTATTTCTACACGTTTGAACTAAGTTGTTTGTATTTAGTGTGCTAATAACTTGCCATTGTTTTGATATGCTGTATTTATTATGCTGCTGTGTGTGTGTATGTGTGTGTGTGTGTGTGTGTGTGTATGTGTGTGTGTGTGTGTGTGTGTGTGTGTGTGTGTGTGTGTGTGTGTGTGTGTCGGGCTAATTAATACCGTTGCAGGAAATTGCAAGTTGAGGCTGGAATGTGACAAAAAATGGAGTTATAAAGCTATAATGTGGAACTTAGTGTTGCTCCCCGATTATATTTTTCAGGCAAGCAGCCTTTTCTATTATTTACCTTCTCATGTTATTTGAATCTACTGATTCACTGATTGTAAACTGACATGACTGGGAGGACAAGGGAATCATCTGCCGTAGTGTGTGTAAGTGTAAAAGAATATGCTACACTTCATTGATGTATCCTGGCAAAGCATGCTGACTACATGAACAATTTCTGGTTTAAGGAAGAATTGCTGGAATTGTTAATCTGTTTGAGGGAGCTGGCATGGCTGGGAGAAACCTTCTAGGTTGACTTCGAGAGAATAGCAGCATGTCAGTGTTTGTGACGTGTAATGAGAAAATTCCTAGAATAGCAGCATGTCTGTTTTTGTGTGAAGGGAGAAAAGCACATGGTGTACTAATGTGGACACTTTTAGCATTAGAGATATGATAAGATGCTACACTCTTAGCATTAGAGATATGATAAGATGCTACACTCTTAGCATTAGAGATATGATAAGATGTTGCACTTTTAGCAAAATGTCACTTGGATCCTGCCTTGTCATACTAAATATTTTCTCGCTGACCAAGATGATAGGGATATCATATGATCCACTGCCATTAATAACGGCAAGGCTCATCTGGACTCTGGCCTACACTTGTCGAAAACAGACACTTTTCTTGTTGAAGAAGATTATAAGTTCTTACATTAGTCACTGATATCATATTAGTCACTGATATTACATTAGTCACTGATATCATATTACGTTTATGTTATCTACTTTTTCAATTCAATCTACGTTACAATGTCAACTCATCTGTCGGGTTACTCTGTCTAACACAGTGGTTCCAAAACTTTCTCGGTTCATGGCGCTCTTCGTTTATTAGGACATTTTTTCCTTGGTGTCCAAAGTCAGAAAACGCATACCAGTAGAAAATTTGGAAATATCCCATGGCGCCCATTTTGGAAACACTGGGAGTAACCATTAAGAAAGGACAGGACAAACATACTCATGATAAAATATTACCGACATTGTCGATGACGACTGATGGTAATAAATATCCTTTCAAAAACTGTATAAATGAATGAAAAGAATAATAGATAAATATAACATCCAACTAAACTATGACAAGAGCACGCATACTGTACAATCGCACAACAAAAAACACAGCCAAACAGCCCCAAACCCTACCATTCTTTCCGTAATTTAAGATAATACCTGAAGATAATTGTGGCATTGCGTGAATTAGTATACTTTAGTTCTGGAGTATGCCTCAGTGCGCATGCACGAAGCGTGTGTTTGAACTCCATTCCCGCCATTGTAAACTGTCAACAAAAGGGAGATCACTGTGCCTTTATATAAACAGAATGCTGGCATGCTTGGCGGGAAAGAATCCGAAACATGAGGGTCCTCTCCAGTCTGGCTGAACGTCTTTTATTCAAGGTCAGTAACTCTGATCTGTGAGACATTTTTTTTTAAACAAAACACTTGTACTAAGCTTTTAATCTGGGTCTGCAGAATGGATAGCTGGTGTCTTTTAAGCTTAAATTCAGCTTTGTGTGGATTTGTGGGGCTTCGTCTGACATGGAGATGACGACAGCGTTAAGGTGCCAGTTTTGAGATTGTTGAATGGCGAGGGAGATCGATTTTATAAGAGACGAACGAGCTTTGAAGAGAAATGTCCAGTGGAGAGACTGTTATTTAATTTTATAAGAGACGAACGAGCTTTGAAGAGAAATGTCCAGTGGAGAGTCTGTTATTTAATTTTACTCTTATGGCCGGGTTCATGAATTCATTATTTTTTCTTTATGAAATACAGATGAATTATTTTTGGAGAATTATTTCCCTTGCCGTTCGTAACTGTACTACAAATAGCTCAAACTCGTACGACCATAGGAGAAGATATTCGGAAATACCACGTTCCAACTAATACAAATGAAATTAATTAAACTAATATTCACTATAAAATTAAACGCGATTGCTGATCGGTTGATACGTATTTAATTATTAATTTCTGTTTATTTATGCAGGTTCGAATCGGCCCTTTTCAAAAATCTTATTTTCTTTGACACAGAAATATGTCTTGGAAAGGACCATAATTGCGATCATTTTCTATTGGTCAGTATTTTGTCGGAGAGTTATCCTAGAATTGCGATTTTTTGCTGACCATTCCTGTTGACAGTCATACAGAAATTAGCCCATCTTGTTATTTGACCTTGAGAGATTGCGATTATTGTACCAAGGTCAAACATAGCTTTTATCTAAAGGTGTAGTCCATTAAAATGTAAAACATATACTAAAGAGTTTACATGTATATATATATATATATCAATTTTTCATTTATTAATGTATACGACTATCGTGCATTATTAAATGTTAATTTTTTAAATTTAATTCTTTCTTTAAATATTCAATGGAAATACTTTATAAAATACTTTATTAAAACTAGTATAGTGTCAATTAAGTTCTTGTTTTCTTGACGTCCAATTGTAACATTTGCTGATTTCGCGGATAGATGTATATTTACAGTTCGTTATGAACCTTAATGACTGCAACCACCAAACAGAACTAAATGATAAATGACAGGTTTATGGAGAAATATAATGTAAAATGAAATTATATTACCTACCCATATTATCCACTCATCCAGCCATCCACCCAAATCCATCCATCTATCTATCTATCTATCTCAGAAAAATTATGCAACATAAAATTAATCTCAGTGAAGTGGAAAAGCTCAAATACAGACCAGTTGGCATAAAGCGAATCGCTCTTCAGCATACCATGATCGTGTCATGGAGCTATATCACTCTAGTCTTTTAAAGTATTACTCTTTCAAGTAGGGGTTGGTTGGTTGGGTGGGTAAATCTACTTTTGTACGTTTATTTGATCTCACTATTTAATAGACACAATATCTCATCCAGAGTTAAATACGACGGGCACTACAGTCTACAGACTGACGGCGAGTCTTGATCAAAACTCCAGAATTGAAGGCGCCTGTGTGCCAGAGGTCTGTTTATCTGCTAATAGCACTCTCGACATTCTGCAAGTGTCAAAGATAAAAGCCATTTAGGCGACAGTTCGCATACTTCGAATTTCTGAACTGTAATGAAATATTGTGAACATTATATTTCACAGTTAATGAATGGCTTTATACACACTCGCTCTTTCTGTTGCAGGCTGCCTTTTATTAAATCACAAATATTTTTTTTTAATTAGCGATTTATGAGTCAGCTCCAGACAAGACCACGAAATCGTTCCAGTTTATTTCACATACTTATAATGTTAGTGTCAATAACATTTACCGGTAAATGAGGTTACATTCACGTTGCAAAGATCTGCAAAAACGGTCCGTCGGTTTGACAATATCAGTTTTGGGAGGGTCTTGGCTACCGTCAGTGGATTTTGGTGAGCCGACCAGTTCAAGTGGACTAATTAAAATCGATATCCTGGACATCACCTCCCAGTTGAGTGTCGTTATATTGTCTTGCCAGGTTTGGTTTCGTGCCTAATAAGAAAACGTTAAAATATGAAGTGGTTTATATTATTAAAAGGTGCTATGAATATTTGTTTTCATTTTGATTGCCTAATGTATCTTATTTTTTGTTCAGCCTTCAGTAATCTACCTTAGGCGTAAACTTGTGTTATCATCCTCGGGCGTAATCCTTTGTTATCAACATCAGACGCATTCTTATCAATTTCGGGCGAATTCTTGTGTAATCAACTTCAGTTGATTGTCAAGAGTAGATGTATTTTCTGTGTTAGCACCCCCAGGGATACAGTTGTTTTTCAAGAGTAGACGTATTCTTGTGTTCTCATCCTCAGGCCATTTCTTGTTGATAGTGATATTTCAGTCGTAATTTTGTGTTATGAAACTCAGGGGCACACTTTTAATATTACCCTCAGATGCATTCTTGTGTTACCAACTTCCGACATACTCTTGTATTACCAATTTCCGACATACTCTTGTATTACCAATTTCCGACACTCTTGCGTTATTGTCCTCAAGCACGCCAGACCAGTATATCTGGCGTACGGATATACCAATCTGTTCCAGGATTTAATTTTGATTTTTTGCACGTCTTCCAAGGTTTCATTACGTAATTTATATTATAGATACTATTTCCAATGATCAGTACGATTTATTATTAGCTTTTAGTTTCTGTCTGATGTTTAAAAAATCAATATAGTAATTTTGCACCAAATGACAGACCATGAATTTTCTAACTTTTACTGATACATTTCTTGGTATAGATAAATAGTCAATATTTTCTATGATCTGCCTTTGTATGCATTTATTTAGTATATGTGTAATCAATGAAGAAAGATGACGATGTAGGAACACTATTGCTCATATTTTAGTGTTGCGAATGTCTCTGCATATTCGAAATTGCTCTGTTGGTGAATGTCTTCATGTTCGTTTGATTTATGAGTTCTGACTGTAAATATGTTTGTTTCGGCTAAATTACAAATATAATACTTTTAATTAAATAACAAATATTGGAGCTAAAGTGGAATTTGATACAAAGGTATGGGAGTAAGACATGACATAAGTAAACAAGAACAAGTTATAGTTTTTGTGACTTTAAAAATATCACAAGCACCGTAATCATCACCGTCGACACCATTATTATCATCATCACAATAGATAGATATCCATTATCATCACCACCATATACATCCATTATCATCATCACCATAGACATCCATTATCATTATAATAATTATTAATCTTTTTCATCTATTTATTTGTTGTAGGCAGCACATGCTCTGGGGGTTCAGTGCGGACAGAGGGCGAAATGAGCGATGGTTCCAGCTTGTCGTCAGGTTCCGGTTCCGATGCTGATTCCCTCTTGTTGCGCGATCCGGCAAGGATGACGTGCGAACTCCTTGTCGATCTGCACGAAGCGCACCCACTGCTGGATCTGTTCGAACCTCTCGTTGGCTGGATCGATCCTGACCTCAGACTCTTCCACGTGTCCGACAGAGAGGATGTCGTTTCTCAGACGGCGAACGACTTTGCGTCTGCGCCCAAAACAAACTTTCAGAGAAATTCCATACGCAACGAGTCATCGCGGGTCTGCTTGAGCCAAGACAGCAGTCTCGGTTTGCCTAGAGTAGAGGGAATGCGCGGCAGTGATTTAATAAATGAACGCAGGACCGAGTTTCCAGATGCATATTCCGGTTCCAGACTATTACACCAGCATAGTGAGTTACCGGCCTTGGCTGTCATGCTTTTCCTTTATGAGGGAGAAATGGCTGCGTGCGGAAGAGTTCGGCGAGCCAGACGACATTTTGAACGCCCTCCTTGGCGATTTCATCACAGTGATAGCACGCAGCGGAGGAATATAAACATTGACCCTCACGCTCTAGACTTCTTTTTCATCGCGGATGATCTTCCGCTGTTTGCGGTGAGGCAGGTGCATTATGGTAAGGAACACATTCGAATCGTTGTGCACACGAACGTGGACACATGGGCTGATATGGTTCAGTTTTACATTCTAGTTATCGGCCTGGAGCCTGAACTGGTGAACGATGGCTTTTGT
Organism: Sinotaia quadrata; assembly: GCA_028829895.1. Classification (NCBI taxonomy): domain Eukaryota; kingdom Metazoa; phylum Mollusca; class Gastropoda; order Architaenioglossa; family Viviparidae; genus Sinotaia; species Sinotaia quadrata. Next base: position 73,062,875 of record CM054177.1, on the reverse strand, counting down.
CTTTTCACTGTGCACTCGCAGATAAACTTTGACCTCCAGTTCGCCCTCAAGCGCGTGGACACGCCCTGCTCGCGACCCGTGCCGATGCAAAATGCAAGGCTAGAGTTCAAGGTCTCAGACATAGGCCGGATGGTGCCTCTCTTTCCGAACGTTTGCCAGCCGATCTCGGATTCACGTTGGCTGACGACAGACCACGACGGCAATGAGGTGGTGCTTGACGTCGCAGGACATTGTGTTAATAGCAGCAGAAACAATGCCAGTGGTCTGACGTCATCTGTGAGTTACCACGATTCCTCAGAGTCGTGCACGAGTATGTCCAGCTCTGACATCAGTTTCGAAGGTCACGATTTTGGCACAGGCGGATGTGACGTATTTGTGTCCGACAGAGCTCTTCCGGGCGAAAGATCCACGTTGGATTCTTTTAAGAGGCGAAAGCATCACTTGATAATCGACGAGAAACGCGAAGGCAGAAGGTCGCAGAAGCACGTGACATTCGATTTTGGAAAAGATCCTATTTCTCCGTCACTGGCCCTCACTTCCGGACCTTATTCTGCCTTGTGTTCTGCGAGCGAGACGCTTTTCAATTTAAAGTTTGATACTTGCCCCACTGCTCCTGTCACTAGAAATAACAAGCGAGAAGAACAGATCGGCTTTTATGTCTAAAGAAGTTCGATTTCAGTTTATGTAGTGCTGAATAGACAACTGACAGGTGTTAAAATTCTCAGGTAGACCGACGCTTGGTTACGAGATAATATAGTAAAGAAAAATTTCAAAAGGACATGAAACATTCGGTAGAAGAGACTATGTATTGTTTTACTAGTGTCAGTCATTGAAAATACTGTCTTATTTTTTACTTTAATCAGTTAACTTCACCCCTTCCCACGCCATTTTTCACTCTTCCCTCTCTCACTAACACACAAATACATGTCCATACATACATGCATGCAATACTATTTCTTATTTGCTTCTCCATCTCTATGCGTATCATCCACCGTTCTATTTCCAGGCATATCGGACTGTATATAATTTATTTATAATTCCTGGAATTATTTTTCATCTTGTGCATGCCTGGAGAGATATCTTCACCTGTAAAGAAAAATGAATATTTGTTCAGTGTGTGCTGAATAAGACACTGCTTCTATAATTTATAATTGCATTCATGTCGTTTTTGACTTGCCAAAATTAATTACTGTTTGGAAGTTCGACCCAGCAGGATTCATTTTCAGAAACATCAACGCACATAGGCAAAATTCTCTACAATGCTCCCCAAAACATCAATGCACATAGGCAAAATTCTATACAATGCTCCCCAAAACATCAATGCACATAGGCAAAATTCTATACAATGCTCCCCAAAACATCAACGCACATAGGCAAAATTCTCTACAATGCTCCCCAAAACATCAATGCACATAGGCAAAATTCTATACAATGCTCCCCAAAACATCAACGCACATAGGCAAAATTCTATACAATGCTCCCCAAAACATCAACGCACATAGGCAAAATTCTATACAATGCTCCCCAAAACATCAACGCACGTAGGCAAAATTCTATACAATGCTCCCAAAAACATCAACGAACGTAGGCAAAATTCTATACAATGCTCCCAGAAACACCAACGCACATAGGCAAAATTCTATACAATGCTCCCAGAAACATCAACGCACATAGGCAAAATTCTATACAATGCTCCCAGAAACTTCACTGAGCAGTGCACGCACAACCCAGCTGGGTGCAGTTAATAGATGTATGCTAAACTTCGCTGTGTGTGTATGGGGCGTTTGCTTTTTTTCCCCATATAACTGCATGCAAAGTTACATTTGTGTTTGGTTTGGATTTTGTTGAGTTCAGCAGACATAAAAATTGCATTGAAACCTGTCGTTCAGTTTTCTAAAGTTCTAAAATACAATAAAACTGACTATGATACTGGATTTCACTGGATGTTGACTTTTAATGTAGAAGTACAAATGTCGATAGCCTTTTGTTGTGTCTTTGTCTTTTGTCTTTGATTATTATCATTATATTACGTATGACTTTGTAGTCAAGAGTGTTCTTAGTCTCAGTGTTAACATTATGCGTTTCAAACTATTGCAATGCAAATACGATACGCTGTTATATAAGTAAAGGTACAAAATTTTAATCGGAAGTCCCAGACAAAACGAATGTTATGTATCTTTTCCTCTAGATGTATGTTAAAGACCATAGTGTCTTGACCAGTGGTGCACAAGCTCTGGTCCACGAAGAGTCGCCGAGTGGCCCGCAAAGTCAATTGTTTACTCATACACTGCGTGTGACTTGAAACAAAGCAGCACCTCCTGACCCATTTGTCCAGGCGCTCCGTGCAGATGATGTCTGCCCGCTGGCATAACACTCACAGAGGCAAGAGAAAAGGCTAAACCAAGATGGGCAGCAAACCTCACGCATATGTGCTCACCCCTTCCTGTGATACAGTCAGTCAGTAGCTGTAAAGATTTAGTGTCCGACTTACCACATTCCGTTGAAATTTTGATTATATTTTTGTGACAAAATGGCAGCTAATCATAAAAGAAAAGTTTACAATGAAAACTGACAATTTAATGACTGGACTCTACAATACTGTTTTATTCAACAGACGAACGTGATTTGTCTGCTGTGTCATTCAACAGTAGCAGTGGCGAAGGTTTCTAACATAAAGCGTCATTATGAGACGAAGCATCAAGATTTCCACAACGTTGTCAGTGACGAACGAACAGCTCGAATTGAATCTCTGAGGCGTTCGCTGAATCACCAACACTGACTTTGTGAAAGCTGACATATCATAAGATTTGTAGAATGAGTCTTAGTATGCAACTTCTTTGTCGTAATTATAGTCTTAATTGTTATTTGTGTGACTTAGATGTGATATCTACCTTGTGTGGGATGATTTTGATCTTCATTTTTTGTGTGGTCCCTGATGCTTTCAACAAGTCAGATTGTGGCCCCTGACTCAAAAGGTTTGTGCACCACTGGTCTTGACCTTTCATACCTGCCACTAAATGAAGTCATGAATTTTCTCATCTTATGACACACTCAAAGCTTAGCCCATAATCCTAAATATTTTCATTTTTCTTTTGAAGGAATGAAAATGAAATTTTACGTTCGCTTCCTGACACCCTCTGATGCATCTTTAGGCTCTCTTCCTGCATCTTCAGTTGATTTAAGCCAAGCTCTCTATTTTTTTTATCTTGTGTCTAATTGGGTAAATGCTATCTCTCATATTAAGATCATATTTAGTCTTTAGCTTTTGTCACTTTCCTCTCATTCAATCTGTATTCTTTCTCACCAGACTTTGATCTATGCTCGCTTTTATTCTTTTTCTAGTTCTTCTCTTTCATGTTCCTTTTTATTTCTAATTCTTCAATTTCCTTTGCATAGTTTATAGCATAATTTATAGCTTCACATCCTGAAAGTCCCTAATCACTAGCTTCTTATTTCATGCCTATATCCACGTCTTTCTATCTCCAATAGAATCTTTTTTTTCAAAAATAAAACAACAATCTGTCATGGTCAAATGTCTAGCTGATCGGTGAGCTATCTGACTGATTTTGCAAAAGTATATTCACACACTCAGGTAACTGATAAACTTTAAATCTATTTCCTTAAAATGCACAATCGATGTAAATAGTATAATCTGCACATATCAAAAATGGAAACTATTTTATTACATGTATCAATATAATGTGCAATCAATTATATAAGTCAAAAGGTTAATAAAAAAAAAAGGATGGAAAATGCAAGACATGTTCTAGATAGTGTTATAAAAATAATGAGTGAGGTAGGACTGATTTTTAAAAGTCTATTTCACTAGACAACTATCTCTCTAGCTCAAGTTTTTTAGTCTAGAGTTTACCATTAAATTCTAAGCTCAACACAATTTTCAACAATTCTTTTTCACATTTACTAATTTCAACACTGTAACAATTAGTTTAACAATTTTAAACACATTTGAGTTCAAATGGAACAGCCTACCCAATTTATGTGATGCCATGACACCTTAGTTACTGGTTATTATTATTATTATTATTATTATTATTATTATTATTATTATTATTATTATTATTTAATCCATAAATAATTGCAAGTCATGAGAATCTTAACTTGTGTGTTATTAATAATTCTTCAGAAGACCCAATCAGCGCCTCTCTCACTTGGTAGATATGCAGGCTAGGTAAACGTTTTCTCTCTTCTACAACATTAAAGTCAAACATTTACCAACACACAATAATCCCATAGGTCGAAAACGTCTTACCAAAGGAGAAGATAAATGTGTCTTTTAATCTAAATTTAGTGATCCATCATCCACCCAACTTATGGTTTCCAATTTGTGTAAGAAGATCAATTAATTTAACAATAAATTTATTAAATCAACAATCAAATATGCAACATATGAATACAATCAAAAGAAGATTGACATTTGCATCACTTCACATCAGTGTTCAATTATTGCTAGATAATCATTCAATTTACCCAAGTATAGACATCAGCAGTCATTTTAACTTATATATAATCAAGTTCACCTTTGTAATCATCAATGATGACTTCAAGCAGATCTGTCTAATTTTATCCTAGCATGAGGAACTAAACACATCATTTACAAATTAGATGATAAAACTGTTCATTTATTTCTAAAGCTCAGTGAGAATATTATGTAAGCCTGCTTTGACCAGAAGAGATCTGTGGGTAGGCCTGAGCTTTGATTAGTGGAAACACGTCATCTACTATGACGTCAACTGGTCACTAGTAGACACTAGTCACGGTTTTACGTAATTACAGCATCGTTGACAGATTTCATTCATGGAGTCTTGCTTCCTTGTTAGTGTACATTTGTTTGTTATTTAAAAAAAAATTATATAACCTGAAATGAACAAGCCAAATTTGATATATATCTCTTGGAGTATCTTTGGTAAGACATGTTTCATTTATGTCTTTTGTCCATTAAATATATCATTAAACATATCGATATATGTTTAATATCGTCATTTAAAATAAATACAATTAAACTTTGTCAATAAATAATTAAACATATGGACAATATATAGCTAAATATGAAAGCTTTATAAACCTTATTTATTATTATCCAGTGCCCTGTAAATCTTTGAAACATTGTATCCATCCATCTGACAGAGTTTGTGATTGTGTATATATATATATATATATATATATTGGGATGCAAACACCAGCCTAGTTAATGATTATGATTATTATAATTATTAAACACTCATAACTAATTACAAATGATGAAAATCTTAATTTTTGCTATTACAAATTCCCAGAAGACACCATTCCGGCATTCGTCTATCTCATTTATCGACTATGCGGGCGCTGTAAACGTTTTCTTTCTTCCAGAACATTTAAGACAAACATTCACTGTCACACAATATTTTCATAGGTGGAAAACGTCTTACTAAAGGAGAAGATAAATCCGTCTTTAATCTATATTTAATAAATCCACACTCACCCACTACCTTTACAACTTATGTTTATTAATATATGGAAGAAGGTCAATAAATTTAACAATAAATGTATTAAATTAACAATCAAATATGCATATAACAAATACAATGAAGAAATTATTTGACATCAATATTTCCACGAAACCCCACTATTGAATAGTTTTAATATTTCTACATTCTTATATCATAATATACAAATCACCATATTAAAATCAATAAATCACAGGGTAATTATTATAAGAGAACAGAAATGGAATTTAAGCAATAATAGCTTGTACCTAACTTGTCTAGACAATTACCGTATTAGTGTTTTGCCCACTTTCGTAACAAAGTCATAAGTTCATTGGTACATGTGTTTCTCTTGCACGTGGGACAACAATGATAAGCCGCTATTAGCTCAACCTTAACCTGGGTGCTCCTTCCCAGTATTATTTCCTTCAAGAAGAACTACAATGTAGCAATTTTCTGTCTTCCTTGTACAAGAAATTCCACAATGTAGTTGAGCATGCTTTGCCACCATACATCAACAGAGTGCAGTGTATCCTTACACTTACACAATCGAGGTAGGGAATTTCGAGTCTACTACATTTGTAACAATTTATCAATCAGTAAACCGGGAGATCTAGTAAAATGAAAAAGGCTGCTTCTTCCCTGTAAAATATAATAAGAGAACAAATACTATGTTTCCAGTTTATTCATCCCTAACTGCATTTTTTTTAATATTCAAGTCTCAACTTATAGTTTCCTGCAACAGTATTTATTAGCTCAATATATGCATGCAGCATAATAAATACAACATATTAGATTTATGAATATGTTCACTAGAAACAATGTCAAGTGTTTAGCAAATTACATACAAGCATCACAGAAAACAATTTGTAAAAATAATATTCTACTCACATAATAGATCTCTGCATAAAACGCAAGTATAAAATATCGATAGGAAAATGCACGTAATATTTCTAAGACCATTCTCTCTCAATCAATCAGTTAACTCGACATTTAGCTAACGGCCATCTTTAATGACCAGACTTCTTCCACTCCAGATTCAAAGTGATTAGAGAATACATTTTTTTTCAATAGGTAAACTTTCATCTCAGTCCACTGGCTGGTCTCATTCTTGTAAGTCTTAACCATTGGATAATAAAAACTACTCATCCACCTAAAACCGGTTTAGATTACATCAGCAATCCTATCACATTCATTACTTGAGTTGTTTACTTCCAACATTGATACCTAAAAGTATCAGCCTAAGCAGTGTCCATGATCGGGTCACTTTGACATTGGCATTAAAGATATAAACATTAAGTAGAGAAATAGGAATCGCAAATTTACTCCGCCACATGTATCTCACACACACACACACACACACACACACACACACACACACACACACACACACACACACACGCACACATATATATGTGTTTTGAGAGGGAGAGAGAGAGAGAGAGAGAGAGAGAGAGAGAGAGAGGGGGGGGGACATTGCTTCATAAACAGCAGGACAATTCAAGATTCACTGTGTGGTATCAATAGTTAGCTCCCTTGATTTCACTGAAAACTGGACCTGAAATTTGCCCCATAGTACTGGCGCCCCTTAGGAGATATTTCTTCTTTAGTCACAAATTGGTTCACCTCATCTTAAATTTTAATCTCAACTTGTCTCTCTTACCTCCAAATATTGAACTGATATGTGTTAGGATTTAGAGCTCGCATCGTCTACATTGCATGTTACTTGTTCTTGAGTACTTATGCTGCTACAGGACCTCACTAAGAATATGAATTCGCTAGTACCTGAAATAGAAATTGCGTATTAATATACACATACGTACTTCATAGAATTATAACGATATAATTTCTTTCATTTCTTAATATAAAAAAGCTTCACTTAAAGAACTTTCTGCTCACACACTCGTAACCGGATGAAGCAGAATTTCTTTGTTTTCGATTATTGTGTCTTTTCTTTGTCAGTTTTCATAATAACCACGGATTCTTACCTCTAGCAAACAAGATGCTTATCCTCACTTCTAAGTGTACTGTAAAGAATAACGTTTACAACAGCCACTTTACAAGGTCACCTCTAGTCACGTGAAACATGTACAAATGTCCCAGTAGCTTATAGGTGAAAAGCAATTTTAGTTCATACTTCGTCTTCATTATAGGTGAAAAGCAATTTTAGTTCATACTTCGTCTTCATTATAGGTGAAAAGCAATTTTAGTTCATACTTCGTCTTCATTATAGGTGAAAAGCAATTTTAGTTCATACTTCGTCTTCATTATAGGTGAAAAGCAATTTTAGTTCATACTTCTTCTTCCTTACGTTTAGTATGCACTTCTTCTCACATACTATCTCTCAAGTTGTGCGGAGGATTGCCAAAATCAGTAAAATCCACTTCCAACTCTTCTCACTGAGATTTCTTTCTGGTACAGTATTGGGCGTATCCATTTGTCAGTGACAAGTGTCATTGAGTTACGGTCTTCATGTTTTCCAGGCGGGCCACAGGCGTCTTATATCTGTACCAATGGTTTAAGCACTTTCATGCAACAGACAGATCGACAGAAAAATATACTTACAACTAGATAGATACACGGGATAGATGGATGAATTAATAAATAAATAGATAGAAGATAGACAGTGAGATAAATAGACAGAAAGATAGATAGACATATAGATAGATAGATTGATTGATATATATTAACATTGTCTTTATAAATGGTCAGTTTATTTGTCTCTATTTTAAATCAGTTACAGGCCTTTCACACGCCATTGAAATTCGGGAGACCGACTGTATTTTGACCAAACATAAAATACCAGAATGTGTCAAAAGAAGCAACAGTTCATTGAGCATGTGGACCGATCAGAACGATATCCAGGCGTTGTGGCTAGAAATTACAGCCTTTAATCCAGACATCCATTGTATGTAAGTTTTCATTGTCTCTTCCAAATTACCTAAAATAAATTATTGGAGCTTAGTATCTGTGGTTACGAGTATTGTTTATTACTATAATTAAAGAAGCATTGATATATTAAATTTACATTCCTTGAAAATGCCTATTTTGTTTTCAACATTTGAAGAAAATAAGAAAGGAAAAAGACAGAAAACGATAATTATATACGAAACACGACCAGATGCTTAGCATGAATCGATAGAGAATTTCCTTTTGCTCTTAGTTATTATGTAATCTTTGGAATGCTTTTTATGCCAGTCATTTCATGTCCGTATTTATTCAGTCATTTGGCCGCTTTTTCGTTTCTGCTAAATAATTGAAATGCTTCATAACTATGTAGCAAATTTAAATTTGCTTTGAGAATTAGTGTTATGTCGAAGTTTTAAATTAATTTTATAAAGTTTATATTTTTTGTTTATTTTCAATAGCTTTGAGAAACGATAACATTGGTCTTAAAAGTGAAACACACTTTACTGACCAAATCAATATATGTTTGCTGTGAATGATCAAGAATTCTAGATAAAGTCACATTTGTCAAGTCAGCTTAATTTTCTGATAAAGTAGTATGAAAGCTGAATTACCAACAAGGGGAGAGAGTGAGTTAGTGAGCGAGAGAGAGATTCTAGTAGGTACTTCTTATTCCTTAGAGATTTTATCATTTTATGCTTTCGCAATATCATTCACTTCTATAGTATACATTTTACTCAGCACGAAGTATTAGTACATATAAATAAAGTGAACGCATTATTTTCAGGAACTTGACGTTGGAGCTTTATCAGAACGCCTTATCCTGCATCACTGCCGAAATGAAGGAATGCCTAGATCTAGCAGGAATGAATGACATTCAACCACACTATGCAAACATGACCACAGGATACCAGACACTTTGCGATCAACTAGACAGTATGAGATCGTTAACGTCATTAGATACGACCATCGCCACAACCATCAAACCCATAACAAGCGCTAGCATCGCCATCAGCAACATGCTGCAACCATTCCAATATTGCATTCCACGACCTATCACCACCACCGCATCTACATTCACACCCACAACCATCGTCATTTATTTCACGACCACCTTCATTACCACTATCATGGTCATTACCACCACTAAATTTATTGACGCAATTTCCTTCAGTAGCAACGTCACATTACCACCACTAAATTTATTGACGCAATTTCCTTCAGTAGCAAAGTCACATTACCATTTCTATCATTATCATCAGTAAGATTATTCCATCTTTTCATTAGTTTTCTTGTCTCCCTTTCATCTTCATTTGACAACTGGCTAACATTTGAAAAGTCCAGCATAACATTTTCCTAATCGTCCTTCCTTTACCGACTTTCTGCCACCATTATAATTACTTCACGCACGAGTTAATAATTTTATAATTGTTCAAGTGCTCTGAAATTTCATTTTGTACTTTTGGGGAAACAAACTATGTTGTTGATGTTTTGGTAAGTAATTAGCTTGTTGTATATATATTTTATATAGTGTAAAACAACTTTACTTTATAAAAGTAATTGTTAAATATTGTGACTCTGCTTCTGCACTTTTCAACCAACCGATTTTTTTCAAACTCTCGAGTAAACTAAAATAATACGCACTCTCGCACACACGTATTTCCAACAAACACACTTTTATCGACATAAATCCACGTTCGACTTTGTTTTACTATGACAACGTTCCTGACTTGTAATGCTTTAGAAATAACGTTTCCGTATTTGACTGTCATATCTTGGCAGGATTCGTCTTGCAGATAGAAAAAAAAAAATTACACATATTCAAACACAGGCACATAACCATACACACACAAGGATGTGCACTCACAACCGACACATGCAGAATTACGTACAAGTACTCACACACAATCACTAACACGTGGAACAACTAGATGCACATGTACATTTCAACAATGTGTACACGTATATTTGTGGTGCGATATCGGATCTAGAAGTATTAACGCGTGGACAGTATATATCTCCCTACAATTAATAAATGTAGTTAATTATACCAACAGTATTATCGATACAGATTCCCACTTACAAAGAGCAGTATGCTCCCTTTTCTTTCTCACCTTACATTTCCTTTGTGTGACCGAATTCTCAGAGCACATTGCCAGCAAAAACAATGGTAACGCAATCATAAAACAACACTTTTGATATATAATATTGTTCAATGAATATGATACTTGTTTATAGATTTATATTTTACCATAACAACTACTTTCCGTAGCTTTACATCTCAGTACTAAATCGTCAGAACATTAGTTAAGTGCAACATGCATTGTTAACAATTTCCTATTGGGTCAAGAGAGTAAAACTTCTTGAGGTAATCAAGACATTTATTTCCACTATAGATTAGCAATGCAACACTAAAATCGGATTCTGTTTTCATATTTCCTGTAGCTTGATTATCCTGCTTTCTTTTCTTTTTTTTTTGTTCCAGATTTATTTAAGAAGTATACATGTTTCCATTTACTTAATTTGTCAATTTTTAAGTCGACGAATTCTTACTGGTAAATTTTCTGTTTCAGATTTTGATGCAAAATGTTACAGTAAACAGTTTCCTTTAATTGTCAAGTGCGGACAATGGGCAACAGATGCGTACGTGACGGGGAAAGAGCTTTACATAAACGATATTATTTGCATGTAAGAAAGCAACATTATTTTAATGCACTAGTATCAGTCACCAAACAAATATTATTTGCATGTAAGAAAGCAAATTATTTTAATGCACTAGTATCAGTCACCAAACAGATATTATTTGCGTATAAGAAAGCAACATTATTTTATTGCACTAGTATCAGTCACCAAACAAATATGCGGAATTCACAGAAATGATAAACATTCAATTAATTTCACAGGAAAGGCAGCTTCATTTAGAAAAACTGTAAGTTTATATGAGAAGGACAGGTCAACCATGGTAAATAACAGTGATAATTTTATGAAATGATACAAATAATGTTTAGAAATACAACAGTTACGAATAGAACAATTATTTTATTGTATAATTTACATATTGCTCAGTAAGAAGGAATACTACAAGTGGTTGAAATTTAACTGTAGTCCTGATACATTGCAACACTTTTAATAATGTAAATTCCTGTCAGCAAGTAGCCAACAGATTATGAATTAGATGTAGTTTATAAGGAATCATACAGAGTGATGGAGTAACATTTACAAACACAAAAAGACAGTGGATGAAATAGACTTTATGAAGGAGAAAATTAATATTGTTGCATTTGAAACATGAAGTGATAACATTCTTATTTCCAGGCTCGCAATGTTTTAACATCCTACACTTTACTTCCTTATTTCTGACATCTTACACTTTACTTCCCACTTCCTTATTTCTGACATCTGACACTTTAATTCCTTATTTCTGACATCTTACACTTTACTTCCTACTTCCTTATTTCTGACATCTTACACTTTACTTCCCACTTCCTTATTTCTGACGTCTGACACTTTAATTCCTTATTTCTGACATCTTACACTTTACTTCCTACTTCCTTATTTCTGACATCTTACACTTTGCTTCCCACTTCCTTATTTCTGACATCTTACACTTTAATTCCTTATTTCTGACATCTTACACTTTACTTCCTACTTCCTTATTTCTGACATCTTACACTTTACTTCCTACTACCTGACATATTACACGTTACTTCCTACTTTCTTATTTCGACTCGATTCCTCTCTGAACTGGGATCACACACACACATGAAACCACTGTGGAGGGATAGCCTAGACTAGAGCGTACGGATGCATACATGAAACAAGTGAAATAGAACTGGGCACTGTCATATATTTTTTTATTGACTTATTTACTCTCTTTTTACTTCTATGATGTAATTGTCCTTGTGACTGTGTTTATCTATCACTTTTTAAACTGACAGAAACGAGAACAACTAATGCATTTGAATCTAACTGAAACAGAATAAAGGAATACATACTTATGAAGATATGTGAGGATTGTTCTAAATGATGATAGACGATTCTAAGAATACACATTTACAAATCGATACAAAGGATTGTGATGAACTTATAATGAATTTAGTTTTATATGCTTTATCTAGAAATATTTAAATTCACATTCAATAATCTTTATTATTGAATTGCTCATTAATCAATGAAATTCTTCTATAGTGTATATTGTTAAAGAAGAATTTGTTCACTTGAAAACAATATTAAATTCTTGTTTAATTTGTTTTACATTTCGCACTTTCATTTATGTAACTGAAAGAAAATCTCGGGCATTCAATTGGAGGATGATTGTTAAATGGTAAAAGCCGGACTTGAGTGCGAAATGTCTTTCGTTACCTAAGGGAATATTACGAGAGGTCAATGTTTATTCTGGAACACAAATATCTGGGATAAAATGGCGGGGTGAGGATTTGTCGACAAACCACTATTCGCCGGTCTTTTCATTTACCTTAACCATTTAAACAATGTCTGCAGAAAGATGATATTCTATTAATAGAAGTTTATATATTTTACTCATACTAAAAGAGCCATTTTCACTTTAAATAAGAAAGGACAAAATAGTTGCTAGTTGACTTACGTAATAACATACAATAATTATGTACAATATGCGTAACAATAACCATGAGCATACTTTGTAATTTCTGCTCATATTTGTTCTTTTTTCCATAAAGTTTTAATGACGCCATTTACGACTGTGCCGAGCACCTCCTCCAGACTTGCTCTAACAACACTTCTCTTCTGTACTTGGAGCAACGTAAGTGTCTGGGCAAGATAGATAACTCTGTCAATCTCATTCGTTCGTGATTTGCCTTGCTCTGTTATCCCCCCCCCCCCTCCCAATATAAATTTTAATGTAGTTTTTTTGAAAAAGCCAACACATATCTATATAGGGAGAGAATAATTGAGTGTGTGTGTGTGTGTGTGTGTGTGTGTGTGTGTGCGTGTGTGTGTGTGCCTATAGGAGTGAACATTGTTTTGTACCATATTCTATGATATACACTTTGACACAGTTTTCAGTTATGTTTCTTCCTCTTTGCCTCGCTTCTCACGTTTTTGTTTTCTCTTTCGTTATAATACTGTTTGTTTGCTCTTCCCGTGTGCTCTCAGCTGGATACATTTCAAATTAACTAATTTATGGATATCACACTCCGAATACACAAACCTCCTAGAATCTCCGTCATTAAACAGGGACTTTAGGCTGAAACAGACAGAAGGACTTTAGGCTGAAACAGGCACAGCCACAACTCCACCGAAGACGAAGCATTCAGGTCACTGGTCAAAGATCACGAAGATGTCCAATGACTCCTAATGTCCCCTATTGAAATGTGTATAGGTGAGATAACACAAACCATCAGATTCGGTTGCCTATCTCCTTATAATTATGGAATAAAACACTTCTACAGACAGCAGATAGGCACAAATCCTGTGCCGGTGACTGTGTGATCTCAATATCGGAGTTAATGTTCAGCACCTGGCAGCTGTTATCGCTGAATCATAGGAAGCTAATATACTCTCTCCACACACACCCTCACCCCCCACCACCCACACACATACACATAAACAATAGCATGACCCAAATAAAAATGTGCAAAAGGTACCTCATCAATGTCCTTGCTACATACAATGTACAATAAGTACCTCATCAATGTCCTTGCTACATACAATGTACAATAAGTACCTCATCAATGTCCTTGCTACATACAATGTACAATAAATTACTTTATCAATGTTCTTGCTACATACAATGTACAATAAATTACTTCATCAAAGTCCTTGCTACATACAATGTACAATAAATTACTTCATCAATGTCCTTGCTACAATGTACAACCAATTACTTAATATCCTTGCTACAAACAATGTACAATAAAGTACTTCATCAATGTCCTTGCTACATACAATGTACAATAAATTACGCCATCAATGTCCTTGCTACAAACATTGTACAACAAAGTACTTAATGTCCTTGCTACAAACAATGTACAATAAAATACTTCATCAATGCTCCTTAACAACACCGTATCTTTTATTTCATTTTCAGTCAGAATGCCTTTGCTTCCGAGAAAATGTGAGAACCCGGGCCGTTCTAACAGAATTAAATATGAGCCGCTACTGTCTGGCACCAACAGCCACCACACAACCAACAATCTTCTCTTCGTCTTCTTCAGCATTCTCTGCTTCTCGTCCACACGTTAATTAAGTCATCGCCTTCACCAGAGTATAGATAAATTCGTCCATAGAGAAATAAGCCATCTTGTTTGCTAGATCATGAATAAATTCGACCACAGTTAATTAAGCCATCTTGTTTGCCAGATCATGGATAAATTTGTCCACAGTTAATTAAGCCAACTTCTGCACTTGAGTATTGGCAAATTGCCCCCGAGTTAATTAAGCCAGCTTCTTCATCGGAGCATGGATAAATTTGCCAACAGTTAATTAAGCCGGTTTAAAAACAACAACAACATAATATGGATGCATTCGTCCACAGCTAATTAAGCCATCTTTCTCACTGGTGTATAGATCGTCCAAAGTTAAGCCAGCTTCTTCACTGAAGTATTTATAAATACTTCTTTTTAATGTTGTTCCATTATCGCCTGTACTATTAGATGTTGTTTGCAATTTGACAAGGTTATATTTCTCTTTAGGGTTATCAACAAGTTTATTTATGTAGTGTCAATGTGATTTCGGGGGCTTCTGAGTTCCAGTGTAATTAACAAAAGACTTTATTCCAAAGCAATTAAAATAATTTATTTTTGCTCTAAATTGTAACAGAAGAAATTACATTAAATACATGATAAACGAAATCTCAATAAAATGAGAACGTTTTCTAGAGTTGTGTATTGTAAATATGTTTGTAGATAATTTTGTTTTTATTGTCTTAGCAATATTCGGTAATTTACTTATTAAACCGTTTTATGCATAACGCAACAAAACGCAGACTTAATGACGATGAAGATAAATACTTAAATTTATTGCGGTTAGTTCGTGTTCCGTAGAGAGAATGCTACACTATTTCTTCATTTATACATTATGCATAAATACTTTCAGATATTTGAATTCATAACGCTATACCGTAATTACATTGCTTTCAAAGACTAGATTAGATTATTTATTGAGCTAAGGCATTACCACAGACATATTGACAATAAACAAAACTTGTTATTTAAAAGTTTATAATCTTGTTAATGTGTATGTAAATTTAAAAAAATCAACAAAAAAGAATTTATCTCTGTGTTATATGCGGATTGGATCTAGGTTATGAAGATTCATTTTCTAAAAATAATTTAATTTAATGCACTTCGTAGCAATATACCTCAGTACCAGCTAGCATGCAATAATAGCTGACAGCAAACACCATACTTCCCTCATCTTGTTATGCACAGGCTGATTTGGCTTACAACACCGATTAAACAGGGACTTTAGGCTGAAATACATTATTTATCCGTCCATCCACCCAACCATCCAACCACCCAGCCAGCCACCCATCTATCTATCTAACTATCTATCTATCTCTCTCTATCTCACTCACTCACTCACTCACTCGTTATTTATTCAACTGCCTCGTTACGTTTGAATTATGATCAAGTTACTTCAACTATTCATTTGCATATAAGTAGTCATGGCAGGTGCATAATAATAATGATAACATTCTAATGGATTTACCAACTACAGGTAAAAGCAGAAATTAAGACCAGTTTTTATCCTCGTAGTGTTTAGAGTAATAAGATTATCTATTGAAGAAAATTTGTCCAATACATTTATGTTTCACCTTCCTGAATTTGCTGTAATATGAAATGCAGTGATACTGTTGTGTGTTTCGCTATCACTTATTTTCACCTTTCTCGTTTGAGGGGTTTTTGTAAGAGAGTTGTGGGGCTGGGGCCCAGGTCAACCTATCCCCATATGTATATTTGTTATTATGCCTTGGCCGGATTTCAGTCGTCTTAAACGTCTCCATTATGACGTAGACTCTTCACACACGTCATAAAATTACGTGAATACAGAGACGCTGTAAGATTTAATTCATGAAACATTACTTCCCAGCCATTCCATTGCACAGTATGATCTGCTCTAACCTATCCCTGGAATGAAAATGCTTAATATGATACATCTCCCTTTGTGCACTTTCGGTAAGAACTATTTTACTACCAGTTGAACGCTTAAAACATGTATTTATACACCTTACGAAGTATGCAACACAAACACCCAATCAAACCAAACAAAAACTTACATGAAATTTATGAATTTGTGGATGGATGGATAGCTAAGTAACTAGATAAACAGAGAGCTCGATTTCATTACCCGCACTACATGACCAGTAACTGCTTTGTCTTTCTCTTTGCAGTCTTTTACTTTTCATTTACGAGCGCAACGGATTGTATTTCAAACAGACATAAAGTGCTTGACTGTTTCAAGAAAAATGGCGTTGAGCTGAGCTTGTGGACTAATCAGGATGACGTTTTGTCGTGGTTTTTTGAGATTACGGCTGTTGATATAAATATTCAATGCTTGTAAGTTTAGTGTTTGATTGCAGACAGTTAAAGTTCACTTGAGTGTTACTTCAGATTGTTAAATGTAAAGTTTCGTTTATACTCAAATTTGTACTGTTTACTGCGTTTGTACAATAAGAGAATGTTACTATATTGCTATCAATTATTTGAACACAAGTTTATTATTAATATAATAATATACCATAGAATGCACATGCAAGCGCTACATAACTAGCTCGTTATACTACAGACATTTCATTTCGTCAAGGGTTCCTCAGAGGGCATGTATATAATATTTTAAAATAAACATTTAAAGGAGATTTTATTGCACAAATATATCTCTTCTCTTTGGAAGTTAGACTGGTAAGTGATGGCATACAGTTTCCATGTTCTGTTTTCTTGGTACATGATGTTTGATTGTACCATGACAACAGGTATCTCACAATGGACAGGAACAAATTAAACGTTTTAAAAGTCACAATAGACTAAAACAAAATGGGTGGGTGTGGTGCATCTATCTAAGTGTGGATCTATTGGCACATATATATGAATGACTCTGGGTCTCTTACGTCATTGTGCGGAATGCAAATGTCCATATAAGGGCATCCCATATCCCGTCAACATTCACCCACTCTTACAGTCACCTTCCACCCTTCTGTACACTTCCACTGTTCAAGCGTGATCAATGAACTTGACCTCAATCCTTTAATGCGTATAGCGTATGCAGGTGTAGCAGATTGCATAATCTGTCCTGAGACTTGACCGCCATAACTAATAGCTTTCAATTACAGATTATTAATAAAGAAAAAGAAATAATACAACACAAAGAGCATAATTTGTCCATGGTTCTACCATCACAATAGGTTAATTTTCAATTATTTAATTAGCCTGAATAGTTTTCACTCCTTCACTCCTTAAGAGAGAGAGAAAGAGAGAGAGAGGGAGAGAGAGGGAGGGAGAGTTGGAAGTGAGAGAGATTTTCAGACAGGGAACTTCTTTTTAATCATTATTACGTTATTACTGGTGATTTTTGTACCTTATAAACTATTATTCTTTATAAACTTGGAATCGTCATTGGAAAAAAGAATTGAAATGAAGAAATAAATTCTAGAATTATTGAATTCTTTCCAGAAAAATGAACGACTTTGCAAATGGCTATGAATGTGCCAGGATGAAAATGGACCTCTGCCTATCTCTCGCAGGAATGACCGGCATTCAGCCAAACGCAGACAACATGGCAATGGGCTATCAGTCACTTTGTCAGAAGCAAAACAGTAAACATTCATTAACATTATCGCCATAGTCATGGCTAAGCATAGTCATGAACAACACTCCCATCATTATCAGCACCAAACTGCCCCATGTCCACAACCACTTCCAAAACATCATCTCATCTTCATTACCCTCACCAATGTCATCTTCATTAATACTGCCGCACCATCATTACCCACTACTGTAATAGATAACACCATGACTTACATCATTTTACACTGCTGTAATGGTTAACACCATGACTTACATCATTTTACACTGCTGTCAAGATCATCACCATCACCGCCAACATTATCAACTACTGTCATGATTTTCACAACATCCATCACCACTACTATAATTACCTTTTTATCGTCGTCACAATACATCATATTATCATTATCATAATCATCACCATTACTAACTATATTATTATCATTGATGTAATCAATAACAACATCAATAATATTCAATCAATCCGTCATAAAGCATACATGGTTCTAAGTTATTTGAGTTTTATTGTATGAAGTAGAGTGATTATGGCTTGTAAGAAAACATTAATAATGGTTATCATGATGCTCAGCGATTATGAATAGTAGATAAATAATAATGGTTATCATAATGCACAAGATTATGGCTTGCAGAAAATAATAATAATAGTTATTATGGTATACGACATATAGAAATAATAGTTCTTATGATAGAGTTATTATAGCATGTAGAAATATCAAAATATAATAGTTATTATGATGGCACAGTAATTGTGGCATGTAGAAAATAAATAATAGTTATTATGACGCAGTGTGAGAGAGACGAAAGTCAAGAGAAAGAAGTCTATCTATCTATCTATCTATCTATCTATCTATCTATCTATCTATCTATCTATCTATCTATCTATCTATCTATCTATCTATCTATCGATCTATCTATCTATCTATCGATCTATCTATCTATCTATCTATCTGTCTGTCTGTCTGTCTGTATGTATGTCTATCTATCTAATTAACTAATTTAGTGAATTTGGTTTCAGATTTTGACGCAAACTGCTTTAAAGATCAGTTTCCAAAGATTATCACATGTGGACAATTGGTATTAAAGGCACAGTTAGACGGGAAAGAGCTCACTTTGTCACGCATTATTTGCCTGTAAGAAAGGAGAACTCTTGAATAAATTAGCCTCTATTTACCAAACAAATATAAGGAATCATATAGAGTGGGCTGGTTGTAAAAATGTGCAAATGTTAAGAGAACATAATTCCTAATGCAAGAATCAAGGTGTGACACGTGCACATTAATAAAGAGAATTATTTTTATTAATTAATTTTTCATAACTAATTTCAAATGATTAGAATATTAATTTTATTTTTGTAATAATCCTCCAACAGACACCACTCGTCTCTCACTAGGCGGATATTTTGGCGTGGTAAACGTTTTCTCTATTCCACAACATAAGACAACCTTTACAGTCACATAAAGTTTCCCCGAGTGGAAAACATCTTACTAAAGGAGAAGACACATCCGACTTTAATCTATATTTAGCGAGCCCCCGTCCACCCACTTTTTTCTCCAACATAAGATTATCAAATATCAATAAGCGTATGAAGGTCAAATACATTTAACAATAAATTTATTAAAAGAATATTAAATATATACATGACAAGCACAATGAAGCAGATAATTTGACATCAATATTCCATGAACCCACATTAGGATAACTATAGTTTACGCAGCGTCTCACTTCATTTGTTAAAATTGCAGGTTAGTTCTATCGTTCTATCAGAGAATAGAAATGGAGTTATTAGAGTTAAGAAGTAAAGTCTTTTTTTACGTGACCTGGATTACGCCTTGTTTCAACAGTCTTTCATTGGCCTTTGCAATGACATCACACGTGTTTCTGCCTTAAGCGTAGAAAATACTGACGAGTGTTTTTTCTCAACCAACCTGGTGACTGGTGCTTTCTTCTGCCATCAGTTTCTTGAGCAGAACATGATCACAATGGTTCTGGTACTTCACAGTACTGATATACTTAGCACCCCTTGCTTTTGTACATCAAGCAGGGGTGTAGCATACTCCCTTATGCTTACAAACATCGCTACAGACGTTCCCGTGCTCCTGATCATACAACTAAACCAGTGAATGCGTAGAGGGTAACTGTAACCTTGAGCTTGAAGCTCATGGCTCGACACTCGAGCTCAAAGATCAAACTCAAATGTCAAATCAGAATCAGAAGGACACTTGTTCACTGCAACACACAATTAAGGAGCAAACTTAAGTTTCTCGTTTGGCACAATATAACTCCATTCTATGTCACATTTATTCTCAAACTTACAATCTCCTGCCACAGTATTCATGCACATGTGGTACAATAAATGCAAAGTAACAAACAATGCCACATAGTAATACACCATGTGGGTGCAACTTAGTTCAAACATTTGTAGTAGATAAATCAACTTACATAGTACATCTTTACATAAGCACAAGTATAACATATAGTAAAATGCATGAAATGTTTCTAAATCCATTCTTTCTCATTCAGTCAATTAAACTCACCACTCAAGCTAACGACTGCCTTCAGTGCTGAACTTCTCTCTGTCTTCAGAAGTGAATAGACAGCAAAATTCTCTACTGCATGTAAACTCCTTGCGTCAGTCTTATTATTAAAATACATTTTACTGATAAACATCTGGCTCATGCCAATAGTATAGTGTAGCTAAGGGACAATATTAGGCGAGAACAACTATTTCGTTAGGCCTGCATGTCATAGTTTGATAAAAAGAAACAAAGAAAGAAACAAACAAACAAATAACGAACTGTACACTTGAGATCACGAATATTATAGATGCGTTCACTTTACGTTGATTTGGAGAGTATGTGACAGTTGCCGTTATTTTGGTGCAGTGTTGCATCAAGGACAGTAATTCTTCGTTATTAAAACATACATTGAAAGAAATGATGTCTGTCGTGCATTCTTGTCTTGGAATTATATTATTGCTCGCGAGTTATAAACGTTCATGTGAATTAACTAAAATCATTAAATGTATATCATTATTGCCATCGGCTTCACGCGTCGTTTTCTTTCATGTTTCACTTCTCGTAACTTTTCCATTTTTTTTTTTCAGGATTGTGCAACCGTTTGGTTTAGAACAAGTGACTTATCACTGTAACTTTGTTGCTATTGTTTAATTTTTTCATCGTCTTGTTTCCTTGAAAATAGTTAAGAAAATATTATTTTTGATAAAGCGTTAAACTACTTTTAGAGAATGCTCCCGACACATTTCCGTAAGATGATGATGAATTTTATTTTAATTATTGAGAAATTTGAACAGTACTTATTATTTTAATTATGAGGTCGAAGCATTTTTAGCTGATTTAATTTAGGTTTACCTAGTCACAAAATCGAAGCATAAATAATAAATATAAATAATAATAGCAATAAATAACCTGTAAACATATATAAGTTTAATTTCTATTTTTATTATCGTTACTTTTCCATGTAGTTTCAATGACGCCATTTATGACTGTGCTGAGTATATGCTGAAGATTTGCTCAAAAAACACGACTCTTTTGTACCTAGAGCAACGTAAGTGTCAGAGCAAGTTAGATAACTCTCTCTGACTGTCTGTCTGTCTGTCTGTCTGTCTGTCTCTCTCTCTCTCTCTCTCACTCTCTCTTTGTCGAACAGAAACTTTCTCCATGGATGCAAGATAAAATAATATTTATAGAATAACAGTCTGAGAAATAAATACAAATATATTGCTATAAGCAATTCGATATAGAATAAAACAGTTTAAGAATTAGGTAAAACAGAGTAAAAGATAAAATCATATAGCCAGACGAAATGTAATCAATACTCATTATGGTAATAGTGATGACATACTACTACTACTGCTAATACTGCTAATACTACCTACTACTGCTGCCAATGTTACTACTACTACTAGTACAACTAGAACTAATAGCAACAATAATAAAATTAAAATAGTGCAAAACAACAATTGCATGTAAATTAATATATTTGCTTAACCACACTTAAAATAAATCAATCCACAAATAAAACTCCAATGACATTAATAAACGTTAGCGTCACATACTCAACTGTCTCCACAACCTTTGTATTTCGATGAATACTTTCCACTTTTTTCTACGAGTTGCGAACATTTTTCTCTATTTTTCTTACTTTTTGATTTGAGGCTTTGTAGAGCTGATCCTTATGTTCTGGATCCAACGGCTTGGACCTTGATCAGCTCGATAGTCAGATAACTACAAGGTTGTGCAGGATCTGTGGAGATTCCTGTATTAGTAGAATATTTCCGATAAATATTCCTGTTTTCCAACGAGCGCTGTTGTCGGAATGATAGTGGCAGTGAAAAATATTGTCACTGTGATGTGTACCTCATTGTTCCAGTTAAGCTGAGGTATTATTACAAGAAGTTTGTCAACAAAGGAAAAGAGAGGGACATGATTTTGTTTGTGTACCTCATTGTTCGCGTTACGCTGAGGTATTTTCACAAGTAGTTGAGTCAATGATGAAAAGAGAGGGACATATTTTGTTTGTGTGCAGTATATATTTAATATTAACGAACTTTTGTACACGTCAGAATGTATCGTGCTAATATAATGATTCGGGTAGAATGCTTCACACAAAACCTGGTACGAGAGACAAACAAACAAAAATATTCTTGACGCAAAATGGCAACCATTGAATGACAATAAATATTACGGTTAAACATTTTCAGCATGTGTGTGCTTTCATATATGAAAGTATATATGGTTGTTTCTTTTTTTAAATTTCCAGTGAGTGATCCTTTACTTCCGAGTGAATGCATAAATAAGAGACCAAATCGTTCTAACAGAGTCAAATATGAGGCACTAATGTCTGGCACTGCAACCCACCACGCTGTCACCTGCCTTCTGGTCTTCTTCGTCAACGTTTTCTGCAGCATCTCTTGGACTTAAACAAGCATCTTCACAACATATTTATTAAGATTTTTATTTATCTTAATTCATTTTGCCCGACATCTCCAAGACTAATAGATTTTGCAGAGAGTTTATGTTTTAGTTTTTTTTTATCCAGCCAATGAGCGTGGCGCTGTTACATTCTAATGACGACACAATGTAAGAAAAAAATAAAAAATCCGTTCTGAAGAAAAGCTGAATTATAAAAAGCAAGACAATTTTCTTATTACTAAATGTCATAGTAATAGTGTCTGTCTCATGACTTCTAATCGCGTGTTGACGTCATACACTCGTTGAGTTAGCGGTGACCTTTTTTCTCTTCACTTAATACACCGAAGTGTATGGTTGCTCCAACACAGTTCTAACAAGCATGTAAATATTCATAATGATGACGTCACTTAAGAAATTAATGCTCACTTATTTGTAACTGCTTTTCAGAGTGTTATTTATAAAATGAAACATATTCCTTCCATAAAGGGAGAAAGAATTGAACCATAACTTTAGGTCATTGTTATATATTCAACATCGATTATACTTACTGGACATTTAAGTATACATGCAGAGGAAAGACAATTTAAAAAGACACCATAATAAAATACACATGCCTGTTGATATCACAAATATAATCACCATGACAGATTTAGGAAATGTAAGTATTAAGCTCCCTACTTGACCTCAGTAAGGCATTCGCTACTGATACTGAAGTAAATATACTGTTGCGGATAACGTTACGAGAGCGGTGTAAATGGAGTGTATGTAGATTAGTAAAATACACAGTACCTTGTGGATTAATAAGACAATCACTTATTGCGCGTTCATATCCAATTTAGACATAAAATGTATTCTTAGCAAGAAGGAAAATGATAGATTTCATGCTCTTGCCATTGCTGCATTTATTATTAGTAAGTATTGTTTACATGTCAGAATTATAGATTTCTTGTCTAATTTGCAAAACTTGTGATTAATGGTTTTAGTTAATGCACATATTATCTGTTCTATAAGAGTTAAACCTTTTACTGATAATTGTGACAGTCTTCTTCTTCTTTACGATCACTTCTTTTCCCCACAGGAATTGTGACAGTGATTATAAGCACATTTTATGAACTTAAGCTACAAAGACGTTCGTGCATAATATTAATATATTTTTATTGTCTAGAAGGTGAATACTTACCTTTCTGGTCAAGTAACATAAGCCGACATACACTCATTCAACTTTCGATAAGTTCCTATCAGAACACGTATATTGTAAAGAGAAGAAACAATGCTTATTTTAAAAATGCAACTATTGTATAGTAATTTGAGAATGCTAGTTTAATTATTACCACCAAGAGAGCGCTTTTCCTTTTATCATTCAACATAACTGTGTGTGTGTGTGAAGGCTATATTAAAAAACAAATAGTAGACACTTTGCTGAATATATGTGTTGGATATATATTGATGAAAAAAATATATTATATCAATTCACTATTGATTGGAACTTGTATTCCACATCATTCTCTTTATCCATCCAGTGTGTACTGGCAAGCTGGATAACTGTTGACACAACACATCCTTACCCCGACTTAGTTAGTTGTTTCTGGTCAGTATGCATATAAGGTATCATTAGTTTAGCATATTGCATATTGTGACTAATCACTGTAATATTCTTTAGGGCTAATTAATCATTACATATTTACACAAACTATTCTTGTCAAACAAATTGCTTCCATTGCTTCCCGCTTCGCTAATCTATTATCACCTACTCTTGCAATCAAAATATAAATAAATGATTGTAAATTTACTACTCTAACAATTAACAATTAATGAGTTAATTTCTTGAATGAAAGTTCTCAATCCATAGTCACCTGCCCAAACAAGGACACATCGCTACATCTTCTGTCACCAGTGTTCTCCATTGATATTAGAAACTTGGAGACATATCGTAGTCTTGTAATTAATTCAAATTGTTTATCATTGGTTCATGAAACATTTCCGCTCATCTTGCTACCATATGCACTACAATAACCCAACTTAAACATGCAATCAAAGAAAATCATTATACCGATTAATTAATTAAAAATTATGAACTAGACCCATGTCATGATAACTTCATGGCCTATTCAGATTGTTATCTAACTTGTCTTACAATTCATATGGTTCCTCCAGGTATTGGTTCTACATAGTGGTAAAGACTATACCACAGAATAAGGTAAAGACCTCTTGGTTCGAATTGCAGTAAATTACATCATAGGACAAGATAGCACTCCCATTGCTTCGTTAATTTTTTTTTTCTAATTTGTAATGTTGCCTTTAAAAAAATCACTACTAATATAGAAACTAACAAATGTAAACATCTTACCAATTCATCCTACTGCTTCCCAGAAGCAAGAAAAATATTTAATTCAGCTAAAATCTTGCCTTATAACTAGCCAAGAGTATTTAATTGGATTCTGACTTCTATAATATGTTGTATTATTAAGGTATTTTACTCATAGCCATTACAAAAAGCCACCTCAAAATAACACTTTAAGTTTGCAGTCTGCCGTCTGACCATTACTTGTAGTAAGGTACTGTCAGCTCATGCTTTGGAATTAGTTACTGTGTGCAGTCATGCATTCATGCATGCAAGATGTATCCACAGTAAAAATAATTAGGAAAAAAGATACCTCAATATTCATTCTCGAATTAATTAATAATTAAGATCGCTCGTTTTGACAGTAAGTTTGTCTACAGTGTGACAGACGGCGACTGAAACGTGAATGGCAGGACTGAAATCTTTTCATCATCTTATGCAGTTAGAATATCCGTTGGCAACTTGTAAAAGAGCAGTTTTACTGCTTTGACTGAGACAACATGTTGAATGAGAGTATTATGGCGTTTTTGGTGGAAAGACCTAAACCAGACATTACCACAAATTATATGTTAGAAACTGGCAAAAGGTTTTTATGTCACTCGGGTCAAGATATGCTGTGCTCATACGAGACCTTATTCTGTGAGCACTGAGTTGATGTTTACAGTAACTATGTAACAGATTTCACCGCGTCGATTTTCTCATTTCTTGTAGTAGTAGTTTTTTTTTGGGGGGGCGGGACCTCTCCTTTATTGTAGAGAAGGTGAGGGGTGCACAAAACACCGGAAATAACGTTGCTAGCCAGAGTTCTTATGGACACAGTCACTTTTGCAATGACCTAATGTCTATGTAAGCACATCACGAAACGATTATGGCTCTTAACAGCACTCTTGTCTGTGTAAGAACAACAACACGAAACGATCTATAGCTGTTAACAGCATTCTTTTTTCTGGGGTAAGAGAAGATTGCTAAAGAAGAACTACTTTATTACGCCTCGCATTCTGCATTTGGTAAATTGCTTGTGATTAACAAGAAAATTTGTCGAAACAAAAACAAAAAAGAAAACTTATTTCAGGAACTATAGTTATATATCCCGAAAATTTACCTTTTTATGCCAGTAATGAGGTGTTGATTCATTATAGTTGTACCGACATTTTAATACGAAATATTTAATTGCAGACTACACTAGCAGCAAGCACGCGAGTGAGTGTTTGCAGAATAGAAATACATAGACAGTTTCTTGAAATACTGCGTGCATTATGGGTAGGACTAGATTTCCTTTGATTGCAGATTTTGCAAGTTCAGTGAATGGTTTGAAATGATCAGCTTTAGCAAGAAATTTTAGAAATTTCATTCCGAATGATCAGCATTTTCTCGATGGCTTCTCTGAGCGTTATAAAGTTGTTGTATAAGCTGCAAGTTTTCCTGACAAGTGAGATCATGCATTGCTTTAATTCCAGTAAGTTGGTACGTCACTTTCTATGACGCTTAATCTTCAGTAAGACACATCACTGGCTTACGTCACTGAAATGCCGGTGAAAGTTATTTTTATTTTATTCCAGTTTTTCTTCGCTGCCATTTTATTATAGCATATAAAGTGCTTCAAAAGTTGCCGAAATGAAAGTGTCTCATCTGACTTATGTCCCTTGGAGCGTATTCGGTAAGGAGATTTAAAAAGTTGAAAATCGTATTCTTTATTTATCTACTCAGCGTCAATAACAATTGCTATTTATTACAACACCGATAACTGTTAATGCTTCTAAACACAATATGTAAACCCTGGGAACATGTAATGGTTTGGCTAAGTGACAATAATGGCTTTCGTGTCTTGTGTCAACCAGACAAAGAGTCTCAGAGTTGGAGACTGATGTTGAGAATGTCAACATATTTCGTGCCAGCACAGATGTAGGGAATAATGACGTTCTGAGTAGGATAGTATGTGACTTTGTGATTTCAGCGAATGAGTTACGACTATGTTCATTTACGTGTTCCATGTTTTTTGCATATGGGTGTGGGTTTTGTTGTTGGTGGTGGTGGTTAACGTCGCCACTGGAGCTTTCGTGGATCATTTCATCTTAAGACGTTCTCGTATCTGAAGTGTTCGGGGAGTGCTGGCGGTGGTGTTGGAGTTGAAGTTTGTTGCCAGCTAGCTGATGACGACTGTTGTTTGGTGGTTTGGGTTTGCATGGTTTATAATTATTTTGAATTGTGGATTGTTGGTGGCTTAGTTTGTGGTATTGCGACAGTCTTTTTTGGAGTATATAAGTACTTTGGCCGCTAGTTGTAGGTAGGTTTAAGGGTTTTGTTGGCTTTTTTGTGCTGCTTGTTATGTGTTCAGTGAAAGTGATGTTGATGTCAAAGGTGATTCCTTGGAATTTTGTGGATTCTTGGCGTTCCTTTGATGTTTATAATGGATTTGATTTTTTCCTTCTGGTTGAGAGATCTATTGCTTTTCTTTTATCAGGGTCCAAGTATAGTCCCAGGTGTACGTCTCTAGTTGGTCAAGTGTTTGTAGAAGGTTTCTTTGGAGTTGCTTTTCTTCATTGTGGGCATGGTAGAAGGAGAAATCGTCAACAAATTGCGTACTTCTTGTGTTTGTGTCATTGGTGGTCGTGTCTAAATCGCAGGTGGCTATATTAAATTAACATTCTCATCACTTGTAATTAGTTTTGAAAGATTAATTAATTAACAATATACATTTTCAATAACTATGTGGCGTTGGTGTCACAATTTCTTTCTGTTTAGATTTATTTATTTATTGAAGCACATATAAAACAGCAGCAAATCGGCATTTTAACGACATAATCTTCATCAGAAGTTTTTCGCAGCACAATTAAACATGGACATTGTGTGCGCGCGTGTTTTGTGCGTACGTATATATGTTTGAATACATATACATATTTACAAATTTACATATAAACATATAAATGCAAAGGATGCCTCATCATAATTATCTGAGGTGAGGGCAAGGAGAGGTAAGTTTCTAAGTAATCTAAGTATTAATTTCCACATTTTGAAGTTAATCATTTTTCATTACCCGCACTTAAAGATGCACTTTCGCTGTCTTCTAATCTCATTGGACTGTCTTAGTAAATGCCATAAAATACTTTACAACATTCATCATGATAGTAGTACGTAGTTAATGAATAACGACTAATGAATTAAGAAATGACTGACAGAAATCAACAATAAAAATGTCTTCAATGTTTTATTACAGTACACATGAACAAACAGTTTGATGATTTCGCCATCATTCTCTCATCTTTATACTTGTGTATCTTCGAAAGGATTTAAGATGGATATCAGCCTGGAACACATTTATTTCACTATGGTAGCTGCTATTTCATATCAATTGTATAGTACGGCCTCTCTCACTTTCACCGAACTCGGACTTTTAAGAAAGATCATATATAAACAAACATTATACACTAATATAGAACGGCGTCTCTCTCTCTCTCTCTCTCTCTCTCTCTCTCTCTCTCTCTCTCTCTTATCGAACTAAGAATTTAAAGAAATAACAAATATAAGCAAAAATTATACTTTTTAAATCTAACAGTGGAGTGGTCAGTTCTATTGACTGCGCTCTTTTCTATATTTTGCTCGAAAGAGTTGCACGCCCTCTCATCACCATTCTTTCTTGCCTTACTATAGTTTCATTCTTAGTATTCTCTGTAGACTTTCAAGTTGGTGACTCAACTTGCACAGAGATTTAGCTTAAACTTAGATGCTCACTGACGGAATTTGGCTCAGTCCTAGAATGCCCAAGCTTGCAAGTAAATGAGGGAGATCTTCATTAATCCTACACAGCACAGCAATACCAGTCAAACGCAGAGACGGATTATAATAATTTTTTAGAAGAATATTGCATATTGTAATGAATAATACATACACGTCATCCAACTAATAGGACTAAGTAAGTGTCTGAACGCACTCCAAATAATTTATATTAATTCAAGAATAAAAGTGACCGTGAGAGTTTCATTACTGAGTCTTTTGTTTTTGGTTTGTTAGATTTTGTCTGCGCTTGTGATATTTCGAAGTTGCTGTTTTAAAAAGTACATCTCTACGCTTAGAAAACGACAAAAGCGTGGAAATAGAGAGATAAATATTTCGACAAAATATTTTAAGACAATCTTTCATAAGAGGTACCTTTTCCTTTTTCTTTCTCATCACACAGCCTTGTATATTTCAATTGCAAAGGCCGATGACTGTATCGAAGAGAGTTATAAAGTGGTAAACTGTTTCAAATCAGACAACATTACGCAGCGCATGTGGACCAACCAGTATGACATTCAGGCAATGTGGGTAGAAATTACAGCCTTTGATGAAGAGGTGCACTGTTTGTAAGTTTGACATACTCATATTCACTTCACTATAGTAATTTAATTTCAGTTTTCATACATGTTTATTGCGAAATTATTTACGCAATACAACTATCAGAGTACTCCCACTCCAACTGACCGGACATATCTATAATTTGTTGTTGAATTTGATATGAATTTTCTCCAGTTTCTTTCAGATTGTATCTACTTTGAGCAGTATTCATTTCATGTCTGTTTTCAATAAATCATTAGAATTAAATGTAAGCTATAGCAATTTTATATTCAGTCGAATATCGACATTTTCGCATAAATAATATTTAGTTGACTTCCACTATACTGTTATCGATAACTTTAGTCTAGAAAGCGAACATACCTTTAACTGCTTACATAAATATATAGTTATATACAAACTTTGATCCAACTTTACTGCTTACATAAATATTAACTATATACACACTTTGATCCAACTTTACTGCTTACATAAATATTAACTATATACACACTTTGATCCAACTTTACTGCTTACATAAATATTAACTATATACACACTTTGATCCAACTTTACTGCTTACATAAATATTAACTATATACACACTTCGATCCAACCAAATAAGTCTAGAATATGAAGTAAATTGCATTTGGAAATAAACTAAATATGCATGCTTCGTTAGCAACTATTGATCGTTTGATCACGCGAGAGATGGGGAGGGGTGTGCATGGCGGAGAGAGAGAGAGAGAGAGAGAGAGAGAGAGAGAGAGAGAGAGAGAGAGAGAGAGAGAGAGAGAGAGGAGAGAGAGAGAGAAGAGAGGCAAATCACTTTAGAAGTATTCATTATAATTTATTACACTTTTAGCAACAAATGGCCATTTGACCGTCCAAGAGAGAGAGAGAGAGAGAGAGAGCACAATACTATTGAAGTATTTACTATAATTTTATTATACTTTTATTATTTACGATTTCGTGCGACATTTTATTTGTAAATTATAAATGTTACTAAACATAAAGGGTTAATGTATGCAGATGAACGCATTTTACAGGCCTGAACCAATGCACATGTTTACTAATGCAATGCCATGCGTTGCGGAAGAAATGGAAAATTGCCTGACGGAAGCAGGACTGTGGGGTATCCAACCAGACACCGAGAAAGTCATTGCAGGCTACACTGCAATGTGCGACGTTATAGAGGGTAGCCTCCTCCTCCTCATCATCATCACCATCACCACCATCATTATCATATTCGTCATAATCATCATCAATAACATCACCATCGTTGTCATCATCATCATAATCAACACAACAACGTCGTCGTATTAGTCATACCCATTATAGCCATGACCAACACTATCAAAGTCATCCT
The DNA here is from genome assembly GCA_028829895.1 of Sinotaia quadrata. Classification (NCBI taxonomy): domain Eukaryota; kingdom Metazoa; phylum Mollusca; class Gastropoda; order Architaenioglossa; family Viviparidae; genus Sinotaia; species Sinotaia quadrata. Next base: position 73,031,754 of record CM054177.1, on the reverse strand, counting down.
CAGTATTTACACTTAAACATTGTAATGAGCACTTCACTGTCACTACATCAACATTGTAATGAGCACTTCACTGTCACTACATCAACATTGTAATGAGCACTTCACTGCCACTACATCAACATTGTAATGAGCACTTCACTGTCACTACATCAACATTGTAATGAGCATCTCACTATCACCACTTCAACATAGCAATGAGTATATCACTAACAAGGTTCCAACATTGTAATGAGTACCTTAATACAACCACATCAACATTATAACGAATACCTGGCTACCACAATTTCAACATTGTAATGAGTACCTCACCACCACAATTCAAAATTCTAATGAGTACATCACTACCCCACAACTCAACATTGTAATTAGTACATCGCTAGCACAATTCAGCATCGTAATGAGTACCTCGCTACCACAATTCAACAGTCTAATGAGTACCTCACTATCACAATTCAAAATTGCAATGAGTACCTCACTATCACAATTCAAAATTGCAATGAGTACCTCACTGTCACAATTCAAAATTGCAATGAGTACCTCACTATCACAATTCAAAATTGCAATGAGTACCTCACTATCACAATTCAAAATTGCAATGAGTACCTCACTATCACAATTCAACAGTGTAATGAGTACCTCACTATCACAATTCAAAATTGTAATGAGTACCTCACTATCACAATTCAAAATTGCAATGAGTACCTCACTACCACTATTCAACGTTGTAAAGAGTGCTTCAGTAATACCATTCAACATTATAGTTAAAGTTGTCCATCAAATTACCACCACGACCACTGCATCAGGAATTTCACCACCATCCCAACAACAGCGAGGAAAAATACCATCAGAAATATAAATATTGTCTTCCTCTTTGTCAATATTTATTATTATTTCTAGTCCCAGGCTTCCTTTCACGTACATTTTATCCTTTTACTTAATTTTTCTTTCCTTTGATTAATTAGGTACGGTCATCGAATTATACATTCTCATTTTCTCATTCACCAATAGTTCATAGTTCTTTTATCCCTGCGTTTGCTAAAGGTTGCAGTGACTAAAATGTCTCAGTCTTAAAGGTGAAGAAAAGTTACGAGTTAAGACTAGAAATCTTCTAGAATGGCTTAGCTCTAGAAGTGAAACATTTTCTACTGCCGGTAACCTTTTGTTGGGAAATCCCAAATATAATAGTTGAATACAGAACTAAGACTAAGGACTTCTATTAACAAGGAGAGTTACATAACACATATCTATATATTACTAATGGGATCGTTAACATCAGGTACATATCGAACATTCAGCTTTCAATTAAAAATTTCTTTCAAGCCCATTCCACGTCTCTTTATAACGTTTTTCATCTCTGTCATCTCTCTGTTTGTTCCTTTCACTTCTTTTATATCTTGCATTTCTCACTCACTATCTTCTTTGTCTCTTGCATCTTGCATTTCTCACTCACTATCTGCTTTGTCTCTTGCACATCTCTTTAATCTTGCATTTCTCATTCACTACCTTCTTTTTTTCTTGCACATATGTTTAATATCTTGCATCTTGCATTTCTAATTCACTATCTTCTTTGTCTCGTGCACACCTCTTTAATCTCTTTCAACTTGCATTTCTCATTCACCTTCTTTGTCTCTTGCACACCTCTTTAATCTATTTCATGTCTTTTTCTCTCTTCCAGGTTCCTTTTATTTCTATTTTCTCTTGTAGTCCTCGTTCATGTCTCTTTCGTTTCCTTCATACCTCTATTCATGTCTTTTTCTGTCTCTTGCATGTTCATTTTATATATCTTTCGTCTCTTTCATATCCCTTTCACGAACTTTCCATCTTTTGCTGCTCGACTTTTGGCGAGTCTTTCATGTACTGTAAGAAATAACATTGGATCAATAAGCTTTAAAGCTTTAAACGTTTGGTTTGTATCTATTTTGGCGAGTCTTTCATGTACTGTAAGAAATAACATTAGACAATAAGCTTTAAAACTTTAAACGTTTGGTTTGTATCTATTTTCTAAATGGCATTTTATTTAGATTTTGATGGACCCTGTTTCCAAAAACAATTTCCAAATATTGTCAAGTGCGGACAATGGACAACAGACAATTACTTAATAGGGAAAGCTGTCATCTTGAACGACATTATTTGCATGTAAGAAAATTCAGCTTTTTAAAAACATTAATAATCTATTTGGGAAAGAAACATCATACAGAGTAGTAATTGGTGGTGGTGGGGATTTAGTTTCATTGCCTGTCATGTATTTACGTCTCTTTAGTATTATTGTGGGAAAGTTTCATTGCCTGTCATGTATTTACGTCTCCGTAGTATCACTGTTGGAGAGTTTGATGTATGTCTTTATATTTGCGAGTGTGTAATGTTTCTGTGGGAGTGTTATAATTTCAGTAAATCTGGAAGTTGAAATATTTCTATTTAAACCGGCATTCAAAATGCAATTTTACCTATTTAAAAAAGTTCTTTTCATTAAATTTTGCGAAGTTCTTATAGTTAACCTGATGAGCAACTTGTCCGGCTATACGGAATTTGGACAAATTTGAATAAAAAGTGTTAATGGTAAATCTAAATTTATATCTTGGCGGATCTTTATGTAAGTTGTTATGATTTGCTTTTACAGAAAATGCACTTTGATTAAGGAAAAGGACAGTAACTATAATAGTGCCTGTTAAAACTGTAACTTGTTTAAAAGAGAATATTCTTAAGCAATGCTCAGTGTCTTGAATGTCAAAAGTATATTGTTGTGAATCTTTTATATATTAATGAGAACTACTCACCAAAACTACTTCCAAGAAAGCATGTTGTCCTGATTTAGACCAAAGTATTTCTGGTAGATTGCATTAGTTTTTGCGCAGCACAAATAATCATAAATTTACTTTCAATCCATTTGTGTTCCTTTTCCATCCAGTTTTAATGACGCCATATACGACTGTGCCGAGTATTTCTTGCAGTCCTGCTCTAGCAACACGACTCTTATGTACCTAGAGATTCGTAAGTGTCCGTCAGGGAGATAACTCTCTCTTTCTCATTTTCTACGTTTTTCTCTATTACAATAGAACATTTCCAGTCTTGATGAGAGAGTTATTGTATCTATCTTTGTCTATCTTTATTTAATAATTAAATATTATAGCACGTGTTCAATGTCAGCATGGCATGATAATCAGTATTGTGTATTTTGTAAGTGCCTGAGTTAAAATTGCAACTAATATAGAGAATGTACTATAACTTCTGATGTGATCTAAACTGATCTTATGTGAATGAGTACTTCTTATTATCCAATGGTTAAGATTTACAATGTATGAGACCAGCCAATGGATTGAAATCAAAGTGCACCTGCTAAAATAATTCGTTTCTCTAATCACTTTGAAATTGGTGTGGCTAAGTATATTTCAGTAGCTTAATATTTCTAAAATTGTTAATCTTGATGCTTGTATGTTAAGCACTTGACATTGTTTCTAGTAAAAATGTTCATAAATTATTATGTTGTATTTATTATGCTGTATGAATGTCTTGCCCAAATAAATACTATTGCAGAAAACTGTAAGTTGAGTACTGAAAGTAAGGAGTTAGAGATTATAGTTTGGAAAACTTAGCATTTGTTCTCTGACTATAAGTTTTAGGGAAGAAACAGCCTTTCTATAAGTTTTGGGATTGCTGGAATTTTGCGATCTTCTTCCTGATTCCCTGTGTATTGATTGATAAACCATTACGACCATGTTAGATTCGAGAAGTATCTATCCCAGCGAGTAAGTGTAAGGATATACTGCGTCTGTTAAAATAGGTCAGCAAGAGTGCTTGACTACAACATGGAATGTCGAGTATAAAGATTACTGGAAATGGCAACATTGTTGTTCTGCATGGAAACTAATATGGCAGTGAGCACATAGATTAATCTTGTGAGATCAGCATCTAGTGGAACATTCCACAGCATCCTAGAGGAGCACCTGAAGAACTGACTATTATGGAGGATGTGGGCACTTCCGAGGAGCGCTGCTTTGAGCCTTGGGGAACATAACATCTGAATTGGAAGACTACCCGAATAAACTCCCTGGAAACCACAGACTCGCTCCACTATTCAAAGCAGCACTCCTCGGAAGTGCTCACATCCTCTGTAAAACCTTGGATCTCCCAGAATCTTGGTAAGATTCCGAGACCTTGGATCACAACCAACAGTCAAACAGAAGTGGTGGAAAAGGGCTAAATAATAATAATAATAATAATAATAATAATAATAATAATCAATAACTAGGGTTGCACTCTGTCATGTATATATACCGCAACATAATCATTCAAAGGAAAACAGCATACCCCGAAGTAAATATGCACAGTTATGTAAAGGCATTTCATACATATTCCTTAATAACAAAGTACGTTTGTTCCATTTCCAGTCAATTCTTTCCTGATTCCACGTGAATGCAACGAAAGGAAGAAGTTTCCACGCCGCCAGAACAGAGAGAAATTTGAGCTGGTAACATCTGGCACCATAATCCACCATACAGCGACCTGCCTTTTTCTATTCTTCATCAACGTTTTCTGCATCTCGTAGACAGTTGATCCAGCTTCCTTATCAGATGCCACATTTCTATTTGGAACCTACCATCATTAGACTAAAATGTTTGATAAATTTAAAATTAAAATACCTTAGTTCTCAAACAGTTTATTTTTATTCTTTTCAAAATATTCACGTGGCTGATGGTGCTAAAATGAAAAGTGCTTCAATAGCTTCTGAAATAAAATGAATTATGAACAATGACTACCTCATCATGAGTGTGTTGTTTGTGTATTTGGGCTTTATCATTTATCTTTATCTTTATCACCTTACAGTGTTTCTGTAAGTTGATTCCGGTGAATTCCGTTCGAGAGCCGATACTGCAAACATTGAGGCTTTAGCTGAGGCTGAGTAGCACACACAAAGAGATTTTGGAACATTCTTCTTTATGTGCTTGATACTAGATGGGGAATTTTGAAAGATTCTCTATGGTGTGCTTTGTGAGCGCGTCAAAGATTCTGGAACAGTTGTGTAATGTGCTTAGAAGGGGTACATTGGACCGTCATCTAATAAGAGAGACAGTGACTTGTTGCAAACTGCGTGATTGAGAATATGTGCTAGTGATAGTAAAGGTTATGTACATTGACTTTAATTATTTCTCTAAAACTCCACTCTATTTTTCCTTGATGATATATCCATGAACGTGATTAAATTGATAACCATATGCTGGAGGCACAGTGGGTGGGTGGATTTGGGCTCGCTAAATATAGATTAAGCAACAGATTTATCTTCTCTTTTGGTAAGAAATTTTCCACCTACAGAAATAATGTATGACGGTAAATGTTTGTTGTTAATGTTGTAGAAGAAAGAAAACGTTTACGGCACCCGTACACTCACCAGCTGAGAGAGACGAGTGGTGTCTTCTGGAGAATTATTAATAACATAAATTAAGATTTTCATCCCTTGTAATTAGTCATATACTCCACTAATTTTAAAACCATTCTTACATTGACATTAATAAATAAACTTCATACTCCACTAATTTTAAAACCATTCTTACATTGGCATTAATAAAAAAACTCCATACATCTTTAATGTTAAAACAATTCTTACATTGGCCTTAGAAAGAAAACTTCTGCCTGCAATCATTTAAGTTGTCTTTCTAAAATCTAAACAAATGACGCAAAAATGTGATATTAGCATTGACAGGAGAAAACTTACACAAGTATAAACTGATTTGTTTTTCATGACATTTTTTTAAAAGGAAAAATTCTTAGTTTTAATATTTTTTCAATGCCCTAAAAGTAAAACTATAGCACACTCGAACAAAGCAGTAATTGTTTGCAACCATTTTCTACACAGACTAGTAGTCAGCACGACGAATGCGGTAACTCACAATATTATAGGTGATGAGTTCAATAGCCGTAAATCCAGCTATGCTAACACCTACAGCTATAGGAACTATGATGTTACCCTCATAGTCGGCCGAACACTGTGATACGGCTGAAATAAAATCAGTACACTTATTAAAATAAGCAGTTTTGAGTGAACGAGAGAGAAAATGTTAAATTATTCGAAATTAAAAAAGAAAATAACAAATATTTGTGAAATGTCAATTATACATAGTTATATGTAATTGTTTAATTAAACCATTCATTTTCTTAAATGGCTGCATGTTACGTATCTGATCCTTTAGTAAGTAAAGTAATTACACTTGCATATAAAACAACAATTGTGAGTGCAAGTCAGCCATACATATAAATGACATGTTTATGGGAGAGGCATCAAAGAATTAGAAAAAAACAAAGATTAGCTGTAAACATTCCTCATTGCATATAGTATTGTGTGAATGACAATATATGGAAGCTATTTATTTCAAACCTTTAAAAACTGTCAAGGAACTGAAAGCAATACAATGCAATACATATAAATAATGAAAACCTTTAAAAACAGTCAATGAACTGAAAGCAATAGAGTGCAAAACATAATTACAATGAAAACCTTTAAAAACAGTCAATGAACTGAAAGCAATACAATGCAATACATAAATACAAGTCATCCTCTTATTCTTTGCATCTAAACCGTGTATCAAATGCTTAACACACTTAAATTTCTGGCTGCCATTTTTTTACGATTCTACTCTTGACAAAATTAAAACGACTTTATTTGTGATACACCCAATCCATGGAAAATAAAAGAACTTAAATACATTAGTCCCATTTAATGTTGGAAATTCCATACACGAGACTGTTAGATTTAATAATCTGTTGAAATCTGACTTTTCAAGTCTATATTTTTGTCTCGTAACGTCATGTTGTATCGTTTTCGTTAGAAATGTGGAGCTGTTTTTTATAGCCAAAACCTGTATTCTTTAATTATCTATTTATAATGTCACGTGACAGTGTCATAATTGGTGTATTTGTTCGTAGATGAGATTGTCCTTAGTATATAGGACGTTGTATGTGTGTGTGTGTATGAAACCAGTTACCTTATGTAGTATTTGTTTCGATTGAAACTTATGTTCTCTGACTCTTCGCATTCAATGAGTTCCTATAATTTCCTTTTATCTCATCATTCTTCCCCATTCATAATCACCACAAGAATGTTCAGAAGTTCACAACTTTCGGTTGTGTTCAGTGTAACCTTATACAAGGGTGCACACTAATATTTAGCAATGCTATCCACCACAAAAATGCAAGTTTTTGTTTGCTTGTTTTGGCGTTATTACAGTTCAAACATGTTCGCTCTCATTTATATGAAAATCCAGTGCATGCAGAGTGTAAACTTTGATCAAACTGACCAGTTAGTAATATACTGCTTTAATCTATATCAGTGTCATAGAGGCAGCTGACCTCAATTAGTGCACTACAGACCAGACATCTGCTTTGACCTTAATAAGCGTATTACAGATAGCTGCTTTGACCTTAATAAGCGTATTACAAACTGCTGCTTTGACCTAAATAAGAGTTCCAACACAGCTGCTCAAAAATAGAATATGTCAAGTATATAATTAATTTCCAAAAGAGATTGGTTAATTTCATGATATCCACCTTCCTTTTAGTTTCAATGCAAAGTCCATATTAAATCTAAATAAAATTATCCAAAAACTATACTTTCACTAAAATTGAATTTTCCTTTTTTATTTTACTTAACGATGTTTACCACAGAGCTTCATCTTCATTTCAACAGTTACGAGACAAACGCATCTTATCTCCAATCTTTCATCTGTGGCATGCTGTCTTTTAAGAGTAATATCATCAAACAATAACAAGAAAAAGACTTACGCTCGTCAGTGAAATCTTCCATTTTGCTTTTACCAAATGCTTTGCACTGAAGCTTCTTTGTCTGCATGGAAATTCCTCCGCCAATGTCATAGGTCAACTCAGAGTTACACTTGTAGGACCCAGGTAAGGAGGTTTTCAAGACGTCCGATATGTTGGTAGTATTGACACTTACTGGATGTCCTGTTACAAACGTAATGTTACTGTAAAGCTATTTACACTCATATCCTGTTAAAAACATGATGTTATTTGAAGCTATTTACACTCATATCCTGTTATAAACATAATGTTATTTGAAGCTATTTACACTCATTATATGTGTTGTTACAAACATAATGTTACTGTGAAGCTATTTGCACTCATGTCCTGTTACAAAAATAATGTTACTTTGAAGCTATTTACACTCATATTATGACCTCTTAGAATTATTAATTTGAAATTATTTACACTAATTTTATTAACAAATAATATTCCTGTGAAACTGTATTCATTTCACACACTGTTAATAAATAACGATCCTCCGAAACTATTTACAATAATTTCACAACCTGTTAAACAAATAACACTCCTGTGAAACAATATACAATAATTTTCAGCTTGCTATAAATAATATCCATGCGAAACTATGTACACTTATTTCACGATTAAATGCAAGGAAATAACGTTCAAAATAATACACTTATTTCATCACTTGTACAAATAAAAACAATGCTTCTGTAAAAAAAATATGTACATTTATCACTCACTGTTAAAGAAAAGAATAATGCTCCTGTGCAACTATTCCCATTCATTTCATGGCCTGTTACGAACAATGTTCCTATGAATTAAATGAAATACCCACTGTACATTGTAGCATGTATCCATAATTATTATGTACAGTGAACACTGCTAAACAAACCTTAGATAATTATAACGCTTATGTGATAGATTTAGATTAGAAATTAGTTGCCAATATATGGGAATGTATCATTTAAAGTTGCATTTGTCAGTTAACTGTTCATGTCCACAATTGAAGTAAGTTTGGTGAGAAATCAGCAATCGTAGTAGGGTCAAACATACGAATACTTTATGACTTCATAATCGTATAGCCAATCATGTTTTGCTTCTGCTATTCCAACAAAAGTTCTGTCCTTATAAAACCTATAACGATATAACTATAACCAAATATTGGCATAGTCAACAAGCAGATGATTTCCTTCTTAGAGTTATTAATATAGCTCTAGTAATTGAACTGTTGTTACTTTATACTATTTTTAAACTGTAATATGTATCTTCCATAGATAATCACAAAACGCTAAATAGTTTAAATAATACAAACAAAAGTAGTATTGTTTATTTTTAACATGGGATAATTATTGTGATTTGCACTACACATCTATCAAACCCATGTTTTCCTTAAGTGTTAAGTTATTAAGTTAATTTAAGGAAGCTTTAATAAAACAATATGCTCACATAAGGCATTGATTAGATAAGGTTCTCACATTAACCTATTGATTATTTTGTTTAAGTTGCTATCCAAAGCAAACACTGCACAATTGATACGGGTACATACCTGGGTCATCAACACCATTGAAGATATCAGAATCCCAAAAGTATGTGAAATAGATTTCTTTCAAACTGTAGCTAGCAACTTTGGAGACATCCGAGTCCTCTTCAAACACAAGAGACAGGGTCCAATTTTTATTGAACACAATGACCAGCTTACTCTGAGTTTTGTTGGATTTTTCATTCTTAAAGGAACAAGTGCCATTTGCAATGACATTTTTATCAGTGGTAAAGTTGCTAATCAAAGGTATGAATACATCCTGAGATTTACGTTCCTGAGGATAAACAAATCACCATAGTCAAACATCAAATCTGTTCTAACTCTACATGAAACTAAGCATGCCGCACGCATGCACGCACGCACACAACTACTAGAGTTAAAATAAGCCATCAGCTTTGCAACTTATTTAATGAAATGAAAGTTTGCATACAGAATTATCAGAAAAACCTACTTTCAGCACAATTCTGTTGTCTTTGTACGTCACAGTTACTTGAGGATAAAAGAAATCCACAACTATTACAATGTTAAAGATTCCTAATTAATATCTCCCTATGGCCATAAATTACACACACACACACACACACACACACACACACAAACACAGACAAAACTTTTTCTGTTATGGTTTCAGGAGAGATATTCCATCAAATACAGAAATACTAACTTGAAGAGTGATCTGATTAATAATTATATGAGACTATATGGGCGCTTTCATTATCACAAACGTTTATAACGAAATGTACATTAACAATAATTAAAGCAGAAATACATTAACTTAAAAACAATCACAAATAAAACATGATAAACTTACATTTTCATGTGTGAATGTCAAATTTTTGAAGCCAATAATACTGGTGAAGTAAATACAGACTGTACTATTCTCATCATGTACAACATACTTAGTGACTTCCAGAGGTTCTATGGGTGGTGAGGGCTGAGTGTGTCTCACAGCTGTAGATGTAGTTGTTGGACTTGGTTTTGCAGTACTACTTCCAGACGTTGTGATCTCTTTCGTGGTAGTCCCAGCTGTTGTAGCATTTATTCCATCTTGGACACATTCTTCATCTATAATGATTTTTTTCGAAAGAAAGGAAAGATAAGTATGTAAATAAAATACTGAGAAGGATGACAAAAATGACTTGTGCTATTGAATATGTACATATCTTTTTTAACTAGTGAAAATTAAAATAATATAATATGCTACTGGGCAGAATCAGTTTTACCCAGTGAGAGGAATACCCAATTGAGAGAAATACACAGTATGGTTTGTAAATCTATCAAACAATGAGCAGTTCTATGCTTTCCTTTGCAGTCAATTTATAAATGTATTTATAGGAAATGTAAATAATTTTCATGCTAGGGCTGAGAGAGATGGATAATTTGCTTTTATCGACGAAGAACTGTACAATATCAACTGTTATCATAGCAACTAACACTCACCCTTCCACTTCTTGTACACGATTCTAAAGAAAAAAGCTGTTGTAACTACAGCTATCTATTTCGTATGCAGTTTCTGAAAGAAGCATATGGACAGTGTTATTACAAGAAGTTTGAATAACTTATTAAAATAATTTACCAAAATGTAATTGGTCAACTGTACAGTAAATTTCTAAGAAGTTTAAATAATTTATTTAAAATAATTTATCAAACTGTAATTTGTCATCTGTACAGTAAATTTCTAAGAGGTTTGAAGATAACTATGACTTATACCCTGTAAGTATTTTGTTTTTACATCCGAAGCTCATATGGAAGGCGATGGAGTATTATTGTGTTGCGTAAATATGTCTTACTTAAACTGGGGTGAACTGCCCTTTATGAAAGGTATACGTGCGAAATATCCAGCAATTCATCATCTCTCCCCTTCACCGCCATAAATATGTTCTTGTGTGGCCAGAGGTTCTTGTCAATGAATAATCTCTCGGGCTATACAGTGAAATATCATTTGAGAAAAGTCCATGTGGACAATGTTCAATTGTCTGCTTTATACGTTGAGCATTAGCAGACTTCCAAATTCCACCGCGCAAAATGAAATATAGTCTTCTTGAGTTATCTTTCTTGAGTGAAAAAATATTGGGGGGATTTGTAAGCAGCCTAAATTCCCAGTTCAAGCTTCTGCGCATACGTCGAAAAGATTCCTGTCATCTAGATGAATACACTGATATATGATATGTTGGGCTTAAATGATAATTTGTAGGTTTTATAACAGACAAACAGATACACAGACAAACAAGCGTTCAATTTTGTACGTTTTGCTGATAAAAATAATTCGGTTATTCTTTTTAAAGAAACAAAAAAAAACCCTCACTGCTATGCAACTTGACAAAATGTTTCATGGCTGCTTTCTGAGCATGGTAGCGTCCAATGTACAAAATTATATGATGCATTCCTTTTTAAACTTTAATAATTGATTTAAATATTCCGTGTGAAGGCAACACTCCAAACTCACAATACAACATGTGGTTTTCTATCTCAAAGATACTAGTAGTAGTGTGAGTCTTGTATACTAGTAGTAGTGTGAATCTTGTATACTAGTAGTAGTGTGTGTCTTGTATACTAGTAGTAGTGTGTGTCTTGTATTCTAGTAGTAGTGTGTGTCTTGTTTACTAGTAGTAGTGTGTGTCTTGTATACTAGTAGTAGTGTGTGTCTTGTATACTAGTAGTAGTGTGAATCTTGTATACTAGTAGTAGCGTGTGTCTTGTGTACAAGGGTGCAATGCTGTTGATGCCAAATAAATATAAATTTCCTGACTTAGCAATAAGCGCATATTGCATATTCTAATAAAACAAGAAAATGTATCAGATATAATTACTTAGATAAATATTAATACTCATATTTAACAGTAGTCAACATTTAAGGATTTCAGAAATGTGAAGCCTTAACTGCATAATTAATCTGATTAACACATGGAACATTGAGCACAATAAATAATGTCAAGTCAGCATACTGTTTGCTCGTGCACAGTGAAAAATACCAAGAAAAAACACAACATTTTAATAACAAAAATAAACAAGAAGCAGTTCAGTTTCCCTTGCCATGCTAATAATATATAAACAAACAGCACTACTTTTAAAAGTTTAAAACAAAACTAAACAAAAAGCAGTTAAACACAATGTGTACTCATACTGTTACGCAGTGCAAACAGCCCCAGACACAGAGCACTAAAATTAAATTTAAACAACAAAAATAAACGAACTAAAAGCAGGATGGTTAAAATGTAGCTTTCATTGAGAAAGACCTTACCTTGACTGAATTTGCCATCTATGACATTAAAGGCTTGAACATGAAGTTTGCTGAATACCAGGGACACTGAGAAGGTGAAGTTTCCTCTAACACTGTCATTGGAGGTTAACTTCATAAATTGCTGAGCATTGCACAAATAGGAATGGTTATAAGGGATGTTCAGTCCTGGTCCACTACTTGTAAAAGCCAAATCATCTTTTATGAAAAATAAGAAATATTAATACAATTTATTTTATTATTGTTATAACGGCAATGTTTAGGCATAATTTAAGTTGATGCTTTGCGTGTGATAATTGCAGATAATTTACAAAACTATAAATAATACAATTCAAACTCATCTGTCAGTTTTTAAAATTAAACAAATCTCTGCCATCCTTATATTAAGTCTGAAATAGAAAATACAATAAATAATCTTCAACATTTTAAATCTAATCAAACCCATTTATAAATTAGCATTTTGTAACACTTATTTTTAAACAGTTCAGTACCAGAATATCTATCTATCTATCTATCTATCTATCTATCTATCTATCTATCTATCTATCTATCTATCTATCTATCTATCTATCTATCTATCTATCTATCTATCTATCTATCTATCTATCTACCTATCTACCTATCTATCTATCTATCTATCTACCTATCTATCTATCTATATCTCTTGTCGACCGTTGGGGCACCACTAATGACCTGACAACCAGTTTCCTCCATTCCATTCTGTTCTCTACTAATCTTACCAGAATATGAAACTTAATCAAATTAGGTATGAAATTTTAAGTAATGAGTCTCAGCAAAATAAATTTCCAAACTTTTATTATTTAGTGCTTGTATCATTATTAAATGTGTGGCAGAGTACATTTGTAAATCCATATTTCTAGACTTAAATGTTATATATATATATAAATTGTTAAATTAGCGAACTTTGGGCAATCTTTATGATGGTATTTTTATGTGTCAGAGCTGGAATAAACACCTCGAATTGAGAATATGCTAGAAATTGCTGATGTAATCAAAACCAGTTCCAAGTGAAAGAGTAGTTTTTATAATCCAATCGTTAATATTTACAAGAAAGAGACAAGCAATGGGCCGTGATCACTACGAGAAATGGCTCAGTTGACAATCTGAATGCTATTCATACTACGTCATTGAGAAAACTATGCGTAGAAAGTTATATTATTATAGCTTATTATTATTATTATTATTATGCGTAGAAAGTTATATGATTATATTATACGATTGGGATATGTATTTGAAAGCACTTTTTAGTTGCATTGCACCAAGTACTACAAGATTCATCTCAATTTTCGCCCTTCAAACTCGTATGGCAGACCCATTAGGGGACCAAAGTCTATATTACACGAATACAGGAGAGTAAACAGAACCATTAGGGGACCAAAGTCTATATTACACGAATACAGGAGAGTAAACAGAACCATTAGGGGACCAAAGTCTATATTACACGAATACAGGAGAGTAAACAGAACCATTAGGGGACCCATGTCTATATTACACGAATACAGGAGAGTAGGCACACCCATTAGGGGACCCATGTCTATATTACACGAATACAGGAGAGTAGGCACACCCATTAGGGGACCCATGTCTATATTACACGAATACAGGAGAGTAGGCACACCCATTAGGGGACCCATGTCTATATTACACGAATACAGGAGAGTAGGCACACCCATTAGGGGACCCATGTCTATATTACACGAATACAGGAGAGTAGGCAGACCCATTATGGGACCTTTGTCTATATTACATGAATATAGGAAAGTAAGCCGGCTAGCAGAATCTGTAAAAAGCACATATCACCACATGATCGAACAAGTGAACCATATTGATATTTCGTGTCAGCTGCCGAGAATGTACACAAAAGTAGAGCTTAACAAGCACGTCTGTACAATTGGAAATAGACAAGCACGTCTGTACAACTGGAAATAGACAAGCACGTCTATACAACTGGAAATAGACAAGCATGTCTGTACAACTGGGAATAGACAAGCACGTTTGTACAACTGGAAATAGACAAGCACGTCTGTACAACTGGAAATAGACAAGCACGTCTGTACAACTGTATTAACATTGTCAATTGTTAAATGTATTAAAGTTTCATGTTTCTTAATTACTGTAGATATACTGGCAAGTAAAATCAAAATAATTTTATAATGAGGTAATCATAAATATTGCTATAGGTTGAGATAACTTTATTTCATTGTACTATTTTAGTACTATTTTACATTATTGCAAAACCACAAGTTTTGTTTTCTAGGTGATTAATATAGTCACATTTCTCTGTGATTCACTTAAAATGGAAGTGAAGTGTATATCAATGTACATGCATTATTAAAATACACATTAATTTGTTTTGTGCTTTGAAAACTAACGGCTAATCAAACTAGATAGAAGTAAAGAAAATCACTAAATGTAATAATATAGGTTTTCGAATATGCGGTTCATTCAAATCTACTAATGGCAAATATTAAAACTATGATAAAACGTATTCATTTACCATTGATTTTCTCAAAACATACTTTCTACATAGTTTAATAAGCTCCATATTTTCCCCGTTGTATTCATGATCTGAAACAGTCATGAGTGGACCAACCAAACGAAAAGAAATATTTTTATGTTTTCAATCTTTATACCTGATGGTGGCCATGTGCTGTTAAGCTTGTTGGCATTGAATGAGAATGTGTGCACAAGTGAGACAGTGTCTATATCACCATTCTGTATGAAGGTCAGGGTCCATGTAACATTATTCAAATCAAAATTTATTGTCATTTCGTGAAGAGAAGCATTCCAAGGACTACACAATCCAGTTACAGTGTACTTTGTGTCTGAAATATTTACAGATGCACTGGATTCCTGCACATAAACACACATGCATATACTCTTAACTAATATTTAACATCAAAAGTATTTATGATACATAAGCTGTTATACTTTTAAACTTATTAAAAAAACACATTGCATTCCTGGTTGTTTCTGTACCAGATTAACGAATATTAATAACTAATGAAGTTCTAAACATATCGGATTAATGCAACACCACTGAACGTTGTAGTCATTTGCGGAGGTGTAAGCAGGGTTTATAAATTAGTTCAAATGCGAAGAAATATCCTTCAAGTAGCACCCCCAATATAGAGCATTAATTAGTAAACGAAAAGCGTATTGGCAGCATACTAAAACATCAAATCAATAATAGTTTCTACTTTAGGGTTTTAGGAGAAGGAAAAGAAAATAATATTCTCATATTTGGCTCGAGTGGTCAAATGGAGATACTTCCACAAGGCCAAATCTCTCTGTCTCCATGGACTTCAATCACGTTGCAGTACAATCAATACATAAATATTCTCAAAGTACTGGACACCTTTTCCCCTTCACCAAGAATATGCAGAAAAAATGGCAACTGAGTGTCTTTCTTGCCAATGTATTACTGATGCCAAAGCTGCCCAATGCAGACTCTAAGCAAAATCCGGAATGGATCATCTAATTATTTGAATCGATGGGATTCAGCATGTTCAAGAGGAGCGTGACACATTTTATAAAGATATGTCGAGGACAGGATCCATCAATGAAACATGCAGATTGGATAATAAAAACTACTCATCCAGCTGGAACTGATTTGGATTGCATCAGCAATCTTCTAGCATATTCTCAACTAGGAGTTGCTTACTCCAACTCTGATACAAAAATTACCATCATAAGGGGTGCCCAATGACTGGTCACTTTGACAGTTTAACAGTTTATAAAACAATTAAGTCTAGAAATAAGGATAGGCAAATTTACTCCACTACACATTCATTTCTTAAATCAGTAATACTTTGTCACAAAACCTTCAGAGTGTTAAGATATGTTTCACTCAATACTTATGTGCATTTAGAAACAACACACATGTTTAATAATTTTATATATGCATATATAATTCGTATATATGAGGCAAACATTTTTAAGATTTTAAAATGTGCATTACACTTTAAATTACTTAAACAAACAAAATATCATTCATACCATGTCTGTTGTTTAGCTTAATGGATAAGATTGTACTGATCATTTTGAAAGGTGTATGATTGTGTTATACAGTTTCAGAGATATTACAACTAATCCGTTTTCATTTTTGTCATAAATAAACTTAAATAAATAAAATTTAAAGCATACATTAAAATGATTAAATACACATTATCTTTCATATATTTAGATAGATATAATTTTACTGATCAGTTTGATATGTGAACTATCTTTCTGTATGATGTATAGCTTCATACATATGGCAAAATGTTTATTTACCTGTATAATATTTGGTTACTGGTTTATTTTATTAAAATTTACTGAAAATGTCATTTTCAGCTTCATATACAATCACATTTTTGTTGTAATGCCTATGAAACAAAAAAGGCATTAACTACATGGACTTGATTTAATAATATACATTCTGGATGTACTTATTTCATCAGCTGCACATGTTATGAAGCTATGAATGTTCATATTTGTTACATTTTGCAAGTAATTTTATGAAACCAGTTCCAAGGCAGATGAGTTGTTTTCCGACTAATAGTCTCATACTTGCTCATAACAATTTCATCCAATGGGGATAGACCGAAAGTTACTTTCTTGAAGAAAGCTCTATAGTCTAATTACTTTGATCTTGACGTAACTCAAGTCAGATCATAAAGGTAATCATTAGCTTATGATAAGCTAACTGACTGATAGAGAAAGAATGGACTTTAAAATATTTTGTATTTCGTTTGTTACTGATCTATAATTTAAATTGGAGAATGCTTTATGTAATTAAAACATTATTTCTATGTTCATTAATTTGATTATGTTATACATTATATTTTTTGTGAAATTTGTTTTTTGTGAATTTTTGTGAATTTTGATCAGTGCTATCTTTCTTATGTTTTGTGTGTATCGGGCTAATGAATATTGTTGCAGGATTTGTAATTTGAGAATGTGTGTAAGAGAAAAAGGAGTTTAGAGATGAAAATGCATGAAACTTAGTGCTGCCCTTGATTTGACTTTTGCAGAAGGGGGCGGGGGGGGCACACCTTTTGACACGTTTGATAGTTTGTAACCTTGTATCCGCTATAGACTGTAGTGTCGACACTGCTGGATCATATTGGTTGTGAACACATGCCAGTGACAGCTGCCATCATTCAAATGATCTTCTTTGACTTTAATTATCTCTCTGAAACAACTCTCATTTCTATGATAAACTTGATTATATAAATGTTAATTTGACTGTTGATGTCTATGCTATGATAAAATAAACAAGTTCCAAACGCTTAATCATTGTTGTGAAGTTATGTATATGTCAATGCTCTTTTGATTATATTCATATGTTGTATATTTGACTGTTGATTTAATACATATATTAACCTTCTTGCTGTTACGTTTCCAGTATTTATTTAAAGACCCTGCTTAGAATAATTAAAAGACTTTAAATATAATTAATTCTTTCTCTCATATCCTATGCAGACTGGTTGCTCAATTTACTATTTGACTGGTTAAAAGTGTGTCTTGTAGTCAGACGACAAATTTACAAACTAATAAATTGCGAACTTTTAGCTAGATTGAAAACCGTTAAATCCCTCTAAATTAATATGCATTCATTTCAACATCCTGCTCATTCGCCCCCATTTCAATCTAAGAATCTATTGGTCTATCATGCATATAAATTAACTACTAAGAGGTATTAACAAGAAAAATAAGATTTAATAAAGTTTAACAAGTTAACAATAATCAAATACGAACGCGAATAGTCTATTACTCTGTCTCTACGCGCATGTGTTCGATTCTTGTCACAACTTAAATTGCCATCAATTGTTCGTTTAACATTTGTACATCAAGATGTACTCAACTGAATTGCTTGTATCAGCCTGGTCTCTTTATTTGGCCAGTCAGTTTATTTTCACAGTCCCGCTCTAGCGACGCACGTGGTGCATAAGGAAAGGTGCTCCTTTTTCATGTAGCTAGGGAACTTGAATTTTAACGACATGGACCCTCAATGTAGAGTTCACCAGCAGAACCAAGCAAGGTGAGGTAAGGCATGGACGATAAGACCGATCTGGAGAACAATGGCTCTAATATACTTTCGATTGAACACATCCTACTAAAGCATGCCCCAGATAAAATGCGCTGAGTAAGAGTTTCGACCTCGTGTCGTTTTACAATTAGATTTAGAAAAATGTAATCGTCTCACGCATGTTTTCATTTAACAGCATGACGTATGAAGCAATAAAATAGATACAATGTTAAATTAATGTTCATACAAAGGGGTAATTCAAACTAACAAAGCGCTTCACAATTTACAATTAAAATTACACGCAATAATTGAATTACATGAGAAATTCATATCGAGCGCAGGCATTCTGACTCTTAATGAATTAAAACAATATAAATTAAAGTACAAAATGGAAAAAGAGTTACAATCAATTTATATTCCGTAACTTATAGGTTTTTTCAGCCATTTCTCTGGACCATGCTCAAGTATTATGGAAATAATATAACACATAGCATAAATACATACTTAAACAACATAGGCAAAATACTATTAAATAAAATGATACCTTTTTATGAGAAGTCGAACGGAATCTTGATTCTCAACGGCTTGTCGGCTGCCCCTCATGACCCGAGTTAGCTGAAATGGACCTAGCTAATGTGTTTCTCGCAGTGACGGAGCGGAAGCGTGTAGGCATATATATAGAAAAGCATATTGCGTATCACGTGACTGTTCACGAAGCATGTAGTTGGTTCGAGAACCGGACAATGGTCCTAAAGTTACATAACATCTTGACCTGTTCTAGAAGCACCTCGAAAAGGGGAGCTTTGAACAAAGGAGTCAAGGGTTTCAAAATTCAAATTTGAAGTAAACAAGACAAGTGGGTCATCAGGTCGGACATTTTTATCAGACTGTGACACTTGCACATATATCAAAACTTTGTGTTGGAGTAATAGCGGATGAAAGGGGGCTCGTTAAATATAAATAAAACACAGAATTTTATTACTCCTATGGTAAGAAGTTTCCACCTGCAGAAACATTTTGTGGCAGTAAAACGTCTGTCTTATTATTGTGTAACGAGCAACATTTTACGACACCCTTATAATCCGCCAAGCGAGAGACATGTTGGTCTTGTGGGAGAAATATTAATAACTATAAATTACTATTCTCTGTCACATGTAATTAATTATGTGTTATTAATCAATAAATAATAATCATAACGAGTGGAGGGTATCCAGAGGTGTCACAAACATTAAATAGAAATAAATGAGTGGGACTATTTTAACTTGCCTTTAGATATAGGGTATAGGGTATATCTTAGCTCTCGGTCTAAACAATGAAGCTTACCTCATTTTTGTCATTCTCTGCTGTTACGGTAAACACACCTTCCAAGTTGAGCATAATACAAGGCCTGTTATCAGTGCCATTGTATATAAACAACTCACCACTCACTGAAGCAAACCATGGACAGATTATTGAATTTAATCATCAACGTATGTGTAAAATAAGATGAAACTAAAAACTTCTGCTTTAAACTTCAGTCTATGATGGATGCTTAAAACTTTAATCTAATGCACATAACCAAGATTTTAATTCAACGTATGCAATAAATATAAACGCATTTGCATACTTCATTCATCCAGGTTGAGCATTTGAAAATTATTTTAACTTTATCACTGTTAGCAAAGCTATTAATATATTGGCATACTGACAATGGTTTAAAACTGCAATTTGTTATCTAACTAAAATTTGTTGAATATCTGCAATGTCTCAAGATGATTATAAAGATATACATAATTTAAATAATATGAAAATATATGCAGGGGTTATATTAAAGCTTATGATCAACATGAACAATAATAAAATAAATACAATGTTAGACAAAATAACCCGCAAAGTTTATTTAAGAAAACATGTTCTAAATATAATTTTTGACAAATTGTAAATCACAAAAGATTTACTATTCTGATAGATCATCATTCAAAACATCTTGGGGTAAAAGGATGAAAGGAGAAAACACTTAAAATAACATTAGTCCGGATTGTAGCTGCAAACATTCATTGTTTACCATACACCAACCCCTCCCCTCCTTGCCCCTTTGTATAGTGGACAACTACTGTATATGGAGTGCTCAATGAAGCCTGGTTGCGATATCTCCCAGAATCCAACTTGGCGAAGACAAAATAGGAAAAAACCTTTTTTCCCCACAAATTGAGTCATCAATGCAGTAATCAACATCGCAAAAGACCACTCCGACAGCCAAACAGAAGTCGTGTAAAGAGTCTGAATACTACCACTACTACAACTACTACTACTACTAATGGTGTTTATATAGTCCAGTGGTTAGAGGAGAAAAAACCTCACCCAGAAAGTTAAGAAAAGGTCATTTCAAATGAATAAGAATTATGTGAAATACAAAACAATAATTTATGTAACTATATGTTTTGTTTAATAGTGCTTAAAATGCTGGCATCTTAGATATGCAACATTATATCTTGAGTTATGTAAATAGTAAACTTAGAAATAGTTCTAATCCTAATTTTCTTCCAAACTAGAAAATTGTAATTACTGAAAGCTTATTCGATTATTATTTTAAGGGCATTACGAATTTGTGTGGATTAAATTTTATTGC
Source organism: Sinotaia quadrata (assembly GCA_028829895.1). NCBI lineage: Eukaryota > Metazoa > Mollusca > Gastropoda > Architaenioglossa > Viviparidae > Sinotaia > Sinotaia quadrata. The sequence continues at coordinate 73,010,561 of CM054177.1, read as the reverse complement.
AGACGTTTCAATATTAACCTATAAAATATGAACTAATAAAAGGAACTCTGTGTTATGCAAAATTCACCAGTTATAATGTACAAAGTAATCAAATTAGTGAAACATAGAAATAATTAATGCATGAATGATGCATGGCAAGGTTGAATAGGGTAACATTCATATGCAATTGTCTATTGAGGAATAATAAACTATAATATATATATAGTCATAATGTGTAAAAGTAAACATATAATATTAATAGGAAACGTGATATATGATAATAATAAAGTTTAGACTGTACTGAATTCTTGCCATAATCAAGTATATCCAAGGATATTAATGTGCACACTGTGTAGAACAAAATGAAGTAGTCAGTCAATCTTGAAACTAGTTTTGATAAAATATCCATCTCAAATGAAAACAAACAGTTTAAGAAAGCTTCTAAAAATAATTAAATTACCTGCTGTCAAAACGAAGAAGACAATCGCAATCTTCATTGTTGGTTTAGAAGTAGTGTACGACATAGTAAGCGTCTGACAAGCAGGAGTTAACTTTCCTTTTCAACGATGCACTGACACTGTTACAGCTTGACCATATCTTGCTCTGCAGTAAATGAGATAGTTGTTATAAGTGCTTTAAAATATTTATATATTTGAGATAACAGGGGCTTCAAAGTTGTACATAAAATATTATGAATTAACTCCCTTCGGTTTCTTGAGAGAGTGATATGCGCGAGTGGTTATTTCGTCATGAGACGTCCCTTGCACCTGAATTATGTATGATAACATATACATGTCTAAATGCACTTAATGATAAAATTATGTATGATAACATATATATGTCTAAATGCACTTAATGATAAAAATTATGTCTAAATGCACTTACATAAACTAGTTGTTACTAATTTATTTGTTAATACGAGTTAATTAGTTAAATAACACACGACAGAAATTAATTATTCAATAACGTCTTTTGGGGATGGTTGGTGGGGTGGTAGGAGGGTATTTATTTCTCCCGAGCACATCTCTTCACGCAAACATAGGTGACCCAAGCGAGCTCATACTAATTGCTTTATTTTGTTTTCAAAAATACAACAGTGTGTATATTTATATTTATTTACATATAATTCAACAGTGTGTATATTTATATTTATTTACATATAATTCAACAGTGTGTATATTTATATTTATTTACATATAATTCAACAGTGTGTATATTTATATTTATTTACATATAATTCAACAGTATGTATATTTATATTTATTTACATATAAATGTATAATCGTGGTATAAGCTTTCCTTTTATAATATAATTTTCCACGCATACCTATAACGCAATTTCATTAAACAATATATTTGATATAAATTACTAACTATTCCGATTTCAGTTAACGAAATTATTTAATTGATATTTCAGTTTAACTACTGGTTTCTTGCAGTTTAAGGCCATTAAATATGAAGGAAAAAATATTGCCTTTATATTTTTTAATTATAAGCGTGAGTACATTAGACAATTTACTTTTTTACCTAGAATTTTATAAAACTACATTTTTTGAAGAAAACTTTGATTTTTTTAATGCTTGAACCATACTATTAAAAAACCTCGTTATGTGATATAACGAATCTACCACTGTTTGTTCTGAAGCTTCGAAAGATTCAGCAACAGAAGAATAGTTTGAGAGCATAGAACCTCTAGTCTCGATCACGTCACCCAACCTTTCCTTAGGTTACCAGTTCAGTCAACTGCATAACATAATTCCATTCAGATTTATTATCCTTGTCATGCTTCACTGTTTGACTTCCAACATTTAATTAAAAATCTGTTTGACTTCCAACACTTTATTAAATACATGTCTGACTTGCCACACTTAATTAAATACGTGTCTGACTCAGTATGACACAAAATTTAGAAACTTAGATAGCGGAATTATTCAGCAATAATGGTGGAATTTAAATTGTTCCGTGATTTATATTGTCTTGTGAGACGTGAAAGAGTTTTGATTTAAACCCTTTTTACTAAGAAAAGATTGAGTTTTATCGCGGCGTTTGATTGGTTCATTAAAATTCACCGATCTAAACATTTACTCTAACTAACGATTACATTGGGCTTATATAATGAATGCTTGATTATATATTATATTCTCAAAACAAACATGTCGTCAAGTATGACTTGCCTAGGCTATCATAATTTAAAATGTCACCTTCAACTTTTGATGCTGCTCGAAAAGATAATAACTGATTAGTGTGGTTGCATGCTTGCGGTAAAGTGCAATCGTTGCGGTAAAAGCTAACTCGGATACACAAGTTACTTTCACAGTTTCGCTAGTGTTAGACTTTCCTTATTTGTGAGCAATTAAACCAGTTGATGCAACCGTAACAGTGGGCGAAATGTTTCCGGAAAGAGTTTGACCGTATATGGAATTAGATGGGGTTCGACTAAACTTGGCGGTAAACTAAATAAGATGACAATATCACGGTGGATTAAAGTCACAATATACGTCATTTATAAATTCGTATGTTCGCTTGTGTCACTTATACTATTTATTAAAGGCAATGACGCGGACGTTAACTGCTCGCTCAAGAGGTGCGTGGGTCCAATCGTATTCGGGGTGAAATATAGGAGTGTACGCATTCTAAATCATACGTTTAATTCTGTGTTGTTTTCATTTTTCATATGTTGCTATCAGAAAGGGTCGATGTGATAAGTCTACACACATGTTATAGACCGAGTAACGATAACGGGGAGTAAGCGATAGCGCTGAGATAAACCACTCGATTAAGAGGACTGCGGCTAGATTCTTGCTCCGGACGTAAAATGTGTGTGTGTGTGTGTGTGTGTGTGTGTGTGTGTGTGTGTGTGTGTGTGTGTGTGTGTGTATGTGTGTGTGTGTGTGTGTATGTGTGTGTATGTGTGTGTGTGTGTGTGTGAGAGAGAGAGAGAGAGAGAGAGAGAGAGAGAGAGAGAGAGAGAGAGCGAGCATTATCTTGGCGGGACATTTAATTAATAGGTCATATTGTCCAACTTACACCTAGGCAAAGATTTGTCTCCTGCCAATTTGTGTACCAGACTTTTCTTATTAACTGAAAACCGTAAAGTGTTAACAAAATATATAGAATTAGCTTAACAAAAATAAAAAAGGCAAACTAAAATGTAAAATATGACGTAGGTTTTCTAACTACGCCGGTTCAAGTAGAACAAAGAGTTACAAAAGTATCACAAAGGCAAACATTCCTGTGTACAAACACGTGACACACACACACACACACACACACACAACAATTCTGTTTATTATTTTAAATACGAAAGTTTAAGCAGTTTATTTCAACAATTTCGTGTGTGCTAGCATATAGCGACCATTGCAAAAATAATCCGTTATTACAGTGCAGGAAAAAATACTCTAGTTCGGAGTTCAGTGGGTTTTCTTCAGCTCAAGGAAAGCCGACAAACACAGGCACAAAGAGACTTGTGCAAATCAGCAGGAAATGTAAATTCATCATAGTGACAGTTTCAGAGAGGTTAAATTCTTTGGAAGGAGCCAATGGGGCGAGAGAAGCACGTGGTTTATTTAACTTGAATTCGTACTTTGATTAAACATCAGAAGAAACACAGTAAAGCATAATGAACACTTTTTTAGCAGTATGAAGAAATGCTGGACGAAGAATGATGAAGAGAAGGGAGGGGGTCGCGTCATGCTTCGAAAATACACTGGCAACTCTCCCTTCCATACAATATGTGGATTCTAGCCCGTCTTATTTTGATTTGAAATCTTAGAGGCGAATATTACGGTGCACATTTTCTCCCAACATAAAATTTAATTTTAACACTCAGCTACTGTTATTGGTCAATGCTAGTACGTAGTCATTGGTCATTGGTTGACTTGCAAGTCCACCCCCTCTTGTTAACTATTGCTAGTCTTACCCGTGTCCTAAACTACGAGACCTCAAGCCTTCCCCCCCCCCACCTTATTCAATCGTACCCGTCCTAAACTACGAGACCTCAAGCCCTCCCTCCACCTTATTCAATCGTACCCGTCCTAAACTACGAGACCTCAAAGCCCGCCCTTATTCAGTCTTACCTATTCCTTTTCTAGTGCCTTCTTAGATCTAGCCTACATTTCATTCAGCACTGTCAGTCGTGTCCACTAATTACTGTCAGTCAGTCACGTGACTAAATCCCCTGTTTCTTGCTAGTATCAGGACGTAGCACTCTTTTAGTTGTTATATCTACAATTCATACAGCCTGTACTTGACCTATTTGTCTCTCACGCCTGGACATTTACTACGCGGTAGAAATTTGCAAAATTAAATTTCATGTGTGAAATGAATTGACTGTATATAATGTTTTATATTTAAATTATTCTAACCCTTAAAATATCTCTCACACATGCATTCCACAAAAGCGTGACTTACACGTCTGTATTCATGAACTTCGAATTATGGTTTAGAAAGAGCGAACAGAAAGCCCTAGATTTCTGCATAAATATTAAAAATGTACATACATTTCAAACGCAACCGTTTAGTTCATTTAGATAGAAATAATTTTATATTCGGACAATGATGAATTTTGAAGGGTCAAGGTCAGTGGCTTATATCAAGATGGCCTGGGCACTCTTGTCACTCTGCTAATTTTAAGTGAATTCCCTGAATAATGAAGCACTTGATAACCTCACTCAGTAATAGATTGCCTTCACAGTTCTGGCCCTTTGATAGTAAAATGCACAGAGCTGTTTGAAACAGATACAGAATTTACAAATGTATATTATATCGTGATATTTTCTGTAACAGTGGGTATGAGTATTTTCTACTTTCTGCAAGAATATGTATATAAAACAGTAAAGTAGTTTCTCTAATAACGTGTTTAATAGTGTGCTATTTTCTATAAATGTCCCTAGTATGGTGAGCCTCCTTGCATAATAATGTATTATTTCAATGCTAAGTATTTATATTTACTTATTATTCATTTGTTGAATTATATTTGCTCAACATCTACTTACAGCGGTTGATTAATTTACTGCATGATATTTTTTAAATAACAAATTTTAGCACTCCATGTCACTTTATTTTTTATAACAAAATCCATAAATGTCTTGTCTAAAATAATTTCTTTATACCACTCTATTTTTCTATAATAAATTTCAATACGCTTAACTATTTTTTTATAATAACGTACGTCAGCGTAACTCTCACCAGGTGGTGGAAGTCGCTAATCCTGCACCAGCCCTCCTGGTGTTTTAAAGATTATGACAAGTTAAGGTCTGTAACTGAATGGTGAGACTAAACCTACCCACCATCCCAGCGCATAAGGATTATTGAAATGAAATTAATTTTGATATTCAGTAAATAATAACAATAATCCCAGATTTACGGGGTAGCCACTCGTCTATAGGATGGAGGGAAAAGTATGTTCCTAAATCATGTCAATTATCCGAAGCTCAGCACGACCCCCTCCCGACACACACACACACACACACACACACACACACACACACCCCGATGATCACGCAAATCGATGACAAAGGAAGCTCAGGTTGATTTACAAAACTATTTAATAAGAAAGTAAATCTCATTAATATAGGATGAAATGAAAATTGAAATTATAAAATCACAAATAAAATATACAGTGAATACTTTAACTATTGTTCTATTAGCATGATGCTTAATTATTGATGATAATGCACGGAAAAATACCAAGGCGAACAGAAAATTTGTTTAAGATTAATTTACGGAAACAGTTCAAAAAAGAAACCTGATGCACAAAAAATGTATTTAGTAATACTGCAGAGTTTCACAGCCACAATCCTTGTGGCAAATGTTCTACTTTTAAATAATATCACAATTTAACGTTGATTATCTACATAGGTAAATATTATTTGCCCGTATCAAGTTCACATGTTAAAATAAACAGTTCATTCCCAAGATTTAATGAACAGATAACATAAAGCGTGTAGCAACACAACACATGAAGGCTTTCATTCATACTCAACTACAAAACGTATTTTCTTGATTATTAGTGAGCATAATGGCATCAATAACATGAACATATGTAGATCTAACTACCAAGGTCATGTAATTTTGGCTCAAAGACATGAAAGCTACAAGAGATCTAGTACACGATATATATCTCTGCTGACAAATACACTGACCATCAGTTGTTGTGAAGTAAACTTGGTTAGCTCTTGCATAATTCGGGTCATCTCAGACTTTCATCCAGATTTCACAGCCCCTAGATCAAGGCACAGAAAGTTTGTTAGGTACACTCTCTGGAATGGCCAACAATCCCCATAGACACATGTCTATCACAAATTCTGGCCTCTCTTTCTTGAAACTGGGTGGCAGAAATCCGTTTAGTGTTGGGAGCCTGACAAAGTCCTGACGTAAATTTTGAATATTTACGAGTTTTAACCTGGTCTGAGAATTAAAGAGATCGTCGACAAACACAGGAGTTCCCTTGTGTTCAGTAGGTCAATCAGCCAACCGATGCCTTCAGTCACTGACCATGCCACAATCCATTACACCTTGACCTGAGTCTTTCCATCCTTGCTCAACTTTGATGGTATCGAACAGAGGTGCTGACTTGCATACTCGATTTTGATTTCGAACTCACTCACACTGAGAAAAAGGGGTCGGGCTTCCACCATTGAAGTTGCTTTAGAATTCTAGATGCATGGGAGATGAAACTTTTATAATCCTAATGCCTGATTGCAACCTTTACTGATAAGTATGGGTCATGTGAGAACAAAACTTTATCATCCTATTTACGGAATAAGACCTTCAAGTATGGGACACGAGAGACAGAACAATAATATTCCTAGAACCAGTGACTACATCAAAAGCACTCACACACAAACTTACTGCCTTCGAACAACTTTGAGCAAAGTTTAAGTAGAAGGTACAATATAAAGGACTATCTTACTAAAACTAAGCGCATAAAAATGTGAACAAAAAAATAAAATACACATTGGGAGTGAAGGGAATACTTTGATAAAATAACCAATAACAAGAAGTTATTTATTAAGCTAAATAATCCGAATATTCATCTTTTAAAATAGCGTAATGGAATATTTCTCTAATTAGTAAATTATCACAATTTCAAGTTATTATGGCAAACTAATTCATAAATATAATTATTTATTGTGTAAACACACCAGGCGCGTCACAGCTAGCATCTTATGTCATGCAGTAAGCCGTTTATCCATAACAAGATTTGAGGTGGTTCATACATTCACTGGTATTTATGCTAATTGTGATGACTGGTGTCATTTAACTATAATAGCCCTCCTGGCACTGCCTAATAATCTGTTTAAGAGGCCCCTGTTATTTTGTGTGTGTGCTCAACGCGCGATATCAACTTGAAACATGTCATATACATGTCTGCAATACAAGCAAGTGCTCCACAATTATTACAAAAAGGTATTTCATAAATAAAAATACAGACGTGGATAGGAAATATAAAAGAAAAAATTGATAAAAAAGGAACGCATGGAAATATTTATCACATTATCTTTCTATATATCTCTATATCTATCTATCTATCTATGTATCTATCTATGTATCTATCTATCTATCTATCTATCTATCTATCTATCTATCTATCTATCTATCTATCTATCTATCTATCTATCTATCTATCTATCTATCTATCTATCTATCTATCTATCTATCTTTCTTTCTATCTATCTATCTATCTATCTATCTATCCAGACAGACACCCATCTATCTATCTGCAACAGATATATTACCTTAGTATGAGAGGGCCTAATTAATTGCAAAAAAATTATCATCCATACACCTGTGATGATTTGCACCTCTCAGCTTGCGGGTCAGACAGGAGTGTACCCATTGCACCCCACCCCACTATCCCCGAGGAATTCCTAGTATTTTAATGAACACTGGAGAATGACCCCACCTGGCACATGTCCAAAACAGAGCAGTGAACACCCTCTAATAAAAGGCCTATACCACCCGTCTAATTGACTATTAAGCCCCCACACTACTCTAAACTTATAACCCCATTATAAAACTGGTTGATGGAGTGAAGAAATAATGAAATAGAATTTATTAACAATATTATTAACTACACACTAAACAGCAAAGAACATTGATCAAATAAAATAATATATACAAAGAGGACACACAAAATGGGTCACCAACTCAATTCTGCACGCATATTTTTCCTTATTCCCATTCCCACATCCACTCGCCCATCCAACTACACCCACACACTCACTACACACGCATACACACACATACATATCTACATTCGTGTTTTCAGGGTTGTTTCCCCTAAGTAAGTATTGTAAACTTGTTTTCAGGTTGTTTAACGACCCTACAATAATTGAATGAGCTTACTAAAAAATAAAATGGGGCTGTAATTATGAATGAATTTTGATAATGTAAATTGTTACTTATGCTAAACACATTTTAGAAGTTAAAACTTATTATATTTAGAGTATTAAATAATCAGAAACTGCATATATAAATATATTTTGAACAGATAATATTAATAAAAACAAAATATTAGAAAAATGTCACTGTGCCCTATGACGGCCAGTGACCTTGGTAAGATAGAATGATTAAAAACTAAATCAACGACAAGAGGGAGAAAACTCCGACTAAAAGGATGAGATAATGATTTTTCTGAGTGGTGTCCCCTTCCACTTGCATCCGACGCTAACTACGTATATGATTGTCTGTTAGGTCGACTCGGATTCTTGCACGTAGAAGGAAGAAAATATTTGTCCACTGAAATGAAAGATATGTTATATTTATTAGTTAATTTATTTAATTTCTTTAATGAACGTTTATGCATTAAGTTCTTAATACATTCTTTTATACAAATATATTTTCTTAAAGCGGATTTATGATTTGGATTTATAACCGGAAAGAATATAATTATACAAAATTGTTAGCAATTCCTCTAGTTTTACCTATTTAAAATGTCAAAATATTCTTTAGAATTTGTACTTTGGAGTCAGAACCTAGATCATTAATTGTGAATGCCAGGGAATTGATGTAGATAATTATTATAAGACGTCTCCACAACCGGAACACTTACCCAGGTTAAGCATGATTTGTGCCGTACTTTTAAGGCAGCTCGTCATATGTAATGAGATGCAGTCGTAGGCGATTTCATATGACCTAAGTATGAAAACAAATTACTTGAAAGTAGAAAAATTTCCTAGTATACATACTGGCGTTAAAATAACTTTAGTTTTGAAAGTAGAAACATTTTCTAGCATAAATATCAGTGTTAAAATAACTTTAGTTTTGAAAGTAGAAACAGTTTCTAGCATACATATCGGTGTTAAAATATCTTACGAGAGAAAAGCAGTTCACTACCTTTGACTTCTGTGCGTTTCTCTATAAATGTGATAGTATTGATAGTTGTCTTTTGTTTCTTTTAAATAAGGAAAATAACGTATAAATGTGCGTATATAATTTATATCTTGTAATGGCTACTGCTAGGTCATAGGCCATAACAGTTAGTTTTATTATGCATCATAACAAAATTAATAACTGTTTGCAATTTTTAAAAATTGCTTTCTTGTTTTCCGAACACTAACACTAACAGACCACTGGGTCACCATCTCAATTTTGCACACGTATTTTTCCTTATTCCCATTCCCCACATCCACTCGCCCATCCACCTACACCCACACACTCACTACACACGCATACACTCCACATACATATCTACATTCGTGTTTTCAGGGTTGTTTCCCCTAGGTAAGTATTGTTAACTTGTTTTCAGGTTGTTTGCCACCCAACAATAATTGAATGGTTGAGCTTACTAAAAAATGGAAAGAGGCTGTAATTCTGAATGAATTTTGATAATGTAAATTGTTACATATGCTAAACATATTCTAGAAGTTAAAACTTATTAAATTTAGAATATTTAAAATTCAAAAATGAATACATAATTAAGTTCCCTGATTTCGATGAATAGGACGATTATTTTTTTTATGAAATGCAAGTTAAAAATTCATTACACTGTCCTAAGAAAATGTTCACAATATTTCTTTTTCAAAAAGCAAATAGAAGTCCAATTGAAAAATTTAAATCCATTGTTGTTTATTAGACAAAAGCAATTTTGTCTTCAGAAACTCCAGGTGAAGAAATGACTAATTTCAAAAGAAATTTTGTAATAAACAAATAGAAGAGAAATTGCATAATTTATATTGCAAGTCCATTGTTGATTAGATGCAAAAGTACCATTTATTCTGCATAATTTGCAGCCTTAACATATTTTCTAAATGAAATTTATTTCTTCAAGGTGAATATAGTCCATTTTCATGCATGCCAATCCCCACTAGTTAGAAAGCAACCAGTATGATTTGGCAAATATGGGTCTGCACTCATTTAAATAAGAGCTTCTAATTATTCATTTTCTAACGAAAATTTGTGATGAATAATACTTTTGAATATTCCTGTGCAATAAAATAGAAGAATCATCTGTTTCAAGTCCAAATTTGGCTATAGAGCTGACACAGACCGTCAATGCTTTTGAAATCTCATGATTTGCAAGATTTTCTTGCTGGTAAATCACAATAGGCAACCCCACCCCAAACCAGCTGTTCATCATCACAAGCAGACTAAATAAAACTATCCAATAGTAGAAGTGAAACAGATCACCTGCTAAAACAAATAGATATTAGCTTCACGCTGATTTGTTCATTTGAAAGCTGAAAATATGCATGCGTGCATCAGAGCCCTATAAGGCCCTCTGACAGGGCAGAGTTTATGTCACCTTATCATAGCTTTGATACACCACGTTCAACAATCACTCCCCTCTGTACAATTAAGATGTTGCGTATCTGGATTTTCACCCAATCTCGTTTGACAAGAATTTAAATGACTGATTTAGCATTATTAAACGTTTAACTTTGTAGTGTTCGCATTATTAATATATAATTAGGTAGTGCTACCTTTATCTATAACAGTGTAGTGTTAGCTTTATTAAATACATAACTAGGTAGTTGTAGCTTTATCTATAAATGTGTAATTCTAGTTTTATTAAATTTATATAATGATTAAAGCTAGCATTATCTATAACTGTTTAGAGGTAACTTTATCTATAACTGTCTGTTGCTAGTTTTATATATAACTGTGTAATGTTTGGTTTATTAAACTTATAACTGTGCAGTGCTAGCTTTATTAAATATATAACTAGTGCTAGCTTTATTAAATATGTAATGCTGGTGGTAGAAATATTAAATATATGATTGTACAATGCTAGTTTTATGTATGTCTAGTGCTATCTTTGTGTATAATTGTATAGTGCTAGCTTTATTAAATCTATAACTGTGAAGTGTTAGCATTATCTATAACGGCTTAGAGCTAGCTTTATTTACAACTGTGTTGTGCTAGCTTATCTATAACTCTGTTGTGCTAGCTTTATTAAATATAGTACTGTGTAGTGTTAGATTTATCTATAACCGTGCAGTGCTAGCTTTATTAAATCTATAATTGTGTAGTGTTAACTTTATCTTTAACTGTGGCTGCTTTATCTATAACTGTGTAGTGTTAGCTTTATTAAATGTATAAATGTCCTGTACTAGGGATATTCGGTATCAGGTTTTTCATCTGTCGTTTCATAAGTATTTAAATGACAGTTTTTAATCCATAACCGTTGAATGCTATCTTTATTACATCATTCATATGCGTACAGGGACAAAGAAAGAAAATATGTCAGTACACTAAAGACATTACCTTCAAACGCTTTATCAATAATTAAATAGATGATGATAAAATAGTTAATGAAATGGACAGAAGAAATATTTAAACATATGACATGCTTCAGCTGTCTTCTTGATTTCAATGGTTAATCGTTAGACCAGATGTTGTCTTGAAAAGATTATATACTTTGGTAGTGTCTGCGATGTCTAAGTGGACACCTAGAACAACTAGCGTGTTAAAGTTCTATACTAGGTGACATTTTATTCTTACAGTAGCTTTAGTTATATTTTAAGTAGACTTTGTCTAAAACAAATATTAGTCTAAAATATTTATAACAGTTCTTCTTACACTGTATTCTTTCTCCTGTTTCTGTTCGATTCTGTAAGACAATTTTGCATCTCAGAAAAACGTGCAAAAGACTTTATGAATGTAAAGCTATCTGCCATGTACATGTACACACATGTTAAAATCTCATCTCACCTCATCTCATTTCGTCTCTCTCTCTCTCTCTCTCTCTCTCTCTCTCTCTCTCTCTCTCTCTCTCTCTCTTGTATATGTACACACATAAGAAAAGTTTATATGTTATACTTTTAAAAACTACAAGGCAGAAGTAATTCTTCTACACGCCTATTATTTTTTTCTGTTACTTCTATTTACACAGAGGTAAATAGCGCATTTTAGCCATTGTAATTTATTACCTCACGTAAGAAAGGTAATAAGAAAATAAGAAAATAGAATAAAAAATGTTTATTATTGTGCTGCCGAAATAATTGTGGGAAATATTTTATTTATTTGACTATTGTTTTTTTTTTTGCTTGTTATGAAGATGTATTAACTTATAAGTTGTAAAATTAACAAATATAAACATCTTAACGAACATGTCCATTGTGTACTTGATTCCTTTCCTTACATTTATTTATAAATCTTGCTTTTATTTTAATGACCTAAGTAGTTATGTAAAGACACTGTCATCACGTAACGACCTGAAGATGTAACGGTTATTTAGAAGAAGACATCGTACTGCCTACTTACTTAAATAAATATATTTTAAAATATTATCCATACACTGTACTGTCGGGAACGAAATTTTTTAAATTGTTAACCCACATTTTCGATATACCGGTGAACTGTTCTGAAACAACGCCACCCATTTCCGTGTTGAGCATTAATATTATAATGTGATTGTTACAGGTTAGGGGATGTAACTCTGGATCGTGTCTAAATTTGGAGTTTCAAGATTATATCTATCACTTCAGTATGTGCCTTTTAATAAGTGAAGATTTGATGTCAGTCTGTCTCTGTGTGTATATATATTATTCTGAAATGTTTAGCATAGTATATATTTGACCTTTCCGAAATCGTGGAACCTGTCAAATGAGCCTCTATAATAACTGCTCAAAATAAAAAAAATATTATTACATCATCATAATAATTATGATTTTGACGAAGAAACATAATTTAACTGTTAGTTTTGAAATTCTTACAAGCACACAATTGCATTTGTCGTTTTTCTTGAGATTTCTCGATAACTTTGACCGACCGCATTTCCCACAGTATATACACACTGCTTCACACTTGGAATCATCTCTATAACGCAAGCTTCATCGATATCTGTCGAAGGAAAATTGAGAGTAATGTTGACTACCTTATCGCTGAGTGAACGCTAGTATGTAATACATTGTATATAGTTTAGCTGAAGTTCTACGCAAATGTGTGCGCTAGATAGCCTTGTGTGTGCTTTATGTTTTGTGTGTGTGTGTGTGTTTTGTGTGCGTGAGTACTTTGTATGTAAGTAAAAAGCATATCGATTTGGGAAGTGCCGCATTTCTAGATAAAATCTACCCTTTCACTAATCAGTTTGGTTTTCTTTTTTTTTTAAAAAAAAAGTATTTTCTGACCAATCATACGAAATAGTTTACATAGTCCACCCGATCTACACTGACGCTCAACTCGACATCTTGAGACAAGGCCCTAAACAAAAGCAGCAATGAAAAAGAGAGAAACGAATTCACATTTCAGGAGAGTAAACCGAAGAAAATCATACTTACCTTTTTCTTTAATTTCCCAGTCTTTCAAAACAAGTTAACAAATATTTCCTTTACTAGTTTAAGAAGCAATGTATTACAAATGAACGAATATTAATCAACATATATAAGTTCATTTCCATGTGTAAGCTTTGCTTTACATTTACTTAATATAATGCTGTAAATATTCTCATATTGCTCGCTTTCTTCTTGCTAACAATCATTTCCGAATTGCAATTTAGGAAAGCAATAATTATCAAGTGAGGAAGTCTTAAACAGTTAATTGCCAAAATGAATTGCTTAATGACAGAGATAGACAAAAATGTAATGATGATAAAAATTAGGTTCAATGAAGTCGATGGTTATGATGTCTTTTGATGATGGAAATCTTGTTTTTGTTTTTATTGATTATGATATTGGTGAGATGGTGGTAGTGATGACGACTGAGATAATGCTTATGATTAAGATAACGTCAACTAATGACTCTGCAATTCATTTAATCTTAGGAATATTTTAAAACTCCTTACATTATCTACAAACAAACAAAAATATGTATGCAACTGACATTATAAATTAACTACAAATATTATTAAAGTGTAATTATACACAAATCAAATCGATTCTCTGAAGCGAGAAGGCTTTATTAAGTTATCATTTAAGAAATAAAATGTATACTACCTGCTGCCACGTAATAAGGATAAGTGACATTAAATGTGACGATAATAAGATGACGTAAAAAAGTATTTATTTTAACGTATTACGGGAAGATATATTGATCAATTTCTTACTTATTGAAAGGTGAATTTTTCATCTTACATCAAAGTCAAGGGAACAAACTTCTTACCGTTTAAATTGCTGCAAAGGTAATCCATCCCTTGATTCAGCGACTGGGTATCTGGCACAACGCCACTAAGACCGACAGGATTCAAAATGGTTTTCAGAAGTTTCATGACACAGCCCAATGCATTCTTCATGTATCTATAAGAAAAACAGTCGTTAAGTTATAAGTTCAACGCTAATTTTTGTATTATAAATATGTAAATTATATTCAGTATTTTAACACTAGTGACATAGTTGCAATTGTAAACAAAACATGACACGATACTACTACAATGTAATATTCTATGCTATGAAAAAGTATGATGATATGTATTTGACAAGATATGATATGATGTCGTGTGGTGTGTTGTAGTGTGGTGCATTGTAGTGTGGTGTGGTGTGGTATGATGTGATGTGATGTGATGTGGTGTGTTGTGGTGTGGCATGACATGACATGGCATGGTATGACACGATAAGATACGATGTGCTATTACATGATATGGATGGCATGGTACGACATGGCATGACATGATATATAATGTGATGTGACATTATATGACATGATGTGATGTGACTTGACGTGACGTGATATGTTATGATATGATGTGATGTGATGTGATGTGATGTTATATGATATGATACATTACACTTTTTTAAGTTATCGACGTATTTTTTTTCTTTTCTCAGTATTCGCTTTTAATGGGAGATTTCATACAGATACTCACACACACAGACACACACACACACACAGACACACACACACACACACACACACACACACACACACACACACACACACACACACTTTATTGCTTCCTTTCACTTTTTACTTATAATTAACAATTACATATACAACCACCTGCCTATATGTATATATACTGTCTATCTATCTATCTATTTATCTCTATCTCTCTATCTCTTTATCTATCTATTTATTTATCTCTATCTATCTCTTTATGTCTATCTATCTATCTAACTATATATATATGATGTCAAAACCCTAGTTATGGGTATGATTAATAATATTATTAATTAATCATCCATAACTAATTACAAGTGATGAGTATCTTAATTTTATGCTATTAATAATTGTCACAGAAGATACCACTCTTCTCTCACTCGGTGGATTATATGGATGTAGTAAAGTCTTTTCTCTACCACATATTCTTCCACTTTTATTTTTAAATTACAGAATATATTGCATGCAGTCATGGTTGACTAGCTGAGTTGTGGGCAGACTTTACAAACCGTAACATATTACACATGCTAAAAGGCAACTAGTGCAGTTTAATCTAGTTACTTAAGGTGCAGAATAATGTAAATAATATAATTTCTACACATTTGTAATAGGAACTATTGTAATACATCTTTCAATATAATGCGCATAGCAATTAATAAGATAAAAGTTTAGTCAAAACATTTCAACAAAGTAAAAAGGATAGAAAAAGTAAGACAATGTTCTAGATAAGATTATAAATAAAAAACGACTGCTTTATAGAAATGTCTATTTCACTAGTCAAATGTATCTCGAGTAGCTGTTATTCTAGTATTCCCCATTGGTTCTTAGCTTCACAAATTTCCAACAATTGTTTTCATCATCAATTAATTTCATTCTGACAAATATTTACAGTTTTGGCCACATTTGTGGTCTTACCTGATGAACCTCCAATTATATAACGTGTACTCCTTTCTAACTGGTTATGATTGTTATTATTAACCATCCATATCTAATTACAAATGATGGGAAAATCTTAATTATGTTTATTAATAATTATCTAAGGAGACACCACTCGTCTGTCACTTGGTGGATTATACAGGTGTAGTAAACATTTTCTCTACCCCAGAACAAGAAGACAGTCTTTTTACTGTCACACAATATTTCCAAAGTAGAGTAATAAAATTCATCTTTAATTATTTTTAACAAGCCCCCATCCACCCACTATTACTCCAACATACAGTTCATAAATATGTGCAAGAAGGTTAATAAATTTAACAATACATTTATTACATCAACAATCATATATATACATACATACATACAAACATACATACATACATATATACATACAATGAGAACATTATTTGACATCATTATTCCATGAAACAATGTTCAAGTAATTCCACTATTTATTCAGTCATATGTCCTAACACATAACCAAAATAAATCACAGCACTATTATATCAATGAAGAAATGGAGTTATAGAGTGATATAATAATACTTTGTACATAACCTGTTCAGTGATGTAAGTGACAACAGACCTTTCCTTGCTTTCTTAACAATGTCACAAATTTATTGTTCACAATAAAATAGTCAATCTTCCACTGCTCTGCTAAGCACTTTGTAGAATGTTCCATCACTGTAGATCCCTCAATACTAACTTAGGCACACACTTGCTAACTTAACTTCTTGAGTAGGCAATCACTTTCTAGGAAGTTCCCCAGATGAGTTGGACACACTTGCCAACACACACAAACAGGAAGCAGTGAATCATCACAACTGTCAAACTACTGGATAGAAACTTCTTTAATTCCCACAATCTTACACAGAAGGAAAAAAAAAGGCTTGCTCCTTTCTGTAAAAGTCATATCAGAGAGCAACAATTAGTTCCAAGTTTAATCGTTGCTATTCTCATTTATTTCTTACAATTATTCTCTACTTTCAATTTCTGCAACGATATTTATTAGCCCAATACATCCAAACAACATAATAAATACAACATAATCAACTGTGAATGTGTTTCTGCTAGAATCATGTGTTTAACATATTACACACAAGTATTATAATTCATGAATGTAGAAATAATGGTCTTTTCATATAATAATTCTTTATATTAAATTATAAATATATCAGTTGTGAAGAGCATGAAATAGTTCTATATCATTTCTCCCTCCCTTAATCATTTAACTCACCATAAACTAATGATCACCTTTTCATGAACAGATTTGAGTTACATTAAAATGAAATGTGATTATAAGTAGAACAGGTAAATTTGGCCTCTAACCATTAGCTAATTCATTAAATTTAAACCTTAGACTATTGGATAGCAAAAAATACTCATCTATGTCTGGACTAGTTTAGATTACATCAGCAAGTTCTAGTATATTGTTTACCTGAGTGGTTGTTTTAATTCTGGTACTTACAACAGTATCATTGTGTACAGTATATGACGGTCACATCGCATTGACAGTTAATAAATTATATAATAATTAAGTTTAGAAAAAGGAACTGGCAAATTTATTCCATCACTCTACTTATCTATTTATGCTACATGTGAGGGTATTTTACTGACCCTGTCTCAGCATAAAACCCCAAATGTTTTAATTAGAATTAGAATTACATTGGCTTTAATGCTGATAACAGCCCCAAGACCTATTTGCTTTTCACTCCCTATATTAGATAATACCATTTACGTTATAGGACAATTAAATATCTAACACAGTGACAGGTAGACTAGTTGACATGACCTGGAACTGGCGATGTTACCTGTTCCTTTCGAGAATTTACAACATTTAACCTACAGCTCGATCTGGGCAATTCCTATTTGATCATCCCAAATAAATTAATCAAAAGTTTGGTTAAAATAACAGAAACATTATTTAATAATAAACAATAAAAGAAAGGGGAAAATTATTCTGAATATGATCAAGATTGTCTTATTCAGTACTGTTCCATTGTTTAGTGTTCTTAGTAGATTATTGATTGCTAGGTTTCAAGAACGAATTATCTTCATCCTGAAGGTAGGTGAATGGTTCCACTGTCTGCTTCACTCACAAAGTGTTCCTTCGCCAGTAGCAGTTGTGTCTTCAGATCATGTGGAGTCTGGTCAGATCACGGCACAAGTAGAGCATCCCAGAAAGAAATTCATGATGAAAACAAGAGACAAACCCCCCAGCACTTTCTGTATCAGGCAAGGTCTTTCTTGTCACACGTAGAATTGACCCTTTCCATGATGGTGTGGGTGCGGTGCATAAAGATTTGTTGTTGTTAATGTGGGGAACGCTTCCGGCTTCCGCCGCTTTCGCGTTTGGAGAGGGGGGGAGAGGGAGGGGGTAGCATAAAGATTTGCGGATTTGGGTGGTGTATATAGGTACCCTGGGTCAGACTGCATGAAACTAGTAGAGACTATTCATTGGATTACTTATTGTTAGGGTATAGCATGGGTCTCTAACTTTTCAGTCCGAGGGCCGCATTAACTATCAAACAGCAGCTCGGTGGCCGACCACACACTAGGGCCGTAGCTTGGAGACCCATAGTGCTAAACATTTTCTGAAAATTTATTCTTAATAGCATATATGTATTTTTGATTTTAACTGTATTCGTGTAAATATTATAATTGCTGATAAATAAATTTATTGTGAACATTTTTATTCTTCTTCTTACGCATACTATTTATTTGTATGTTAGAGTAAGAGTGGGTGGATGGGGGGTCATTAATAAAACTGAAGTCGGATCGAATTATTCCTTTAGTAAGAAGTTCCACCTGCGAGTAGAAGTTATGTGTCAGTAGAAAATCTCTATATATGAGGAAAATTTGAGTTCTATAACGCAAGGGATCGCCAAGTGGAACATAAGTTGGTATCTTACCGGAATTTATTAATATATATATTGAGAATTCCAAACACTTGTAATTAGTTATACATTATTAAATGACAGAATATTCATGCTAATAATTATAACAGAGTAGGTGTTCCGCCACATTATCTATCTATCTATCTATCTATCTATCTATCTATCTATCTATCTATCTATCTATCTATCTATCTATTATACAAAAAAAATAGTTGGTATGTATTCACTACCTCGACTTATAATTTAGAAGCAGCAAATCGCATGTTCAATGGTTGCATAAATATACACTACGTATATATATTTCAAAGGTTGCTATTTAACTCATTGAAATTGAAATACTTTTATACTTGTACAATGATAAAATCTAATGATAGACTTACGTGCAATAGACAGATGTGTCAAAGATGGTCTCGGCAGTCTGGTCGCTCTGCAAAGGGAAGTCAAGTCCCTGATCAGTGAAACATTTGAAGACTTCAGTCATTGTTTTAATATAGCTCTGTCCACTTGATAGTGAAATGCATATAGCTGTTTGAAGCAAACAAAAAGAAATATAATATAATTAATGTAATGTAATATAATATAATATAATCACTCTGGGCACCCTTCTCTTGTTATGATTATTATTTATTAATTAATAACACATTTGTTATTACAGGCGATCGAGAATCGAAATGTATAGTTAATAATAATTCTCCCACAATACAAACATTTCTCTCTTTTGGCGGATTATAATGATGCCATAAAACTCTACTCTTTTATACAATAATACTATAGATGTTTTACTGATGCGTAATATTTTCTGTAGGTGGAAACTTCTTACTAAAGGAGTAATAAAAATGTCTGTTATTTATATTGAACGAGCCCCCAACCCATCGACATTTCCTCCAGCATAAGGTTTATTATATGTGCAAGAAGGTTAATAAATTTAAATCAACAATCAAATATACAATGTCTGAATATAATCAAAAGAGCATAGACATTTAAATCACTTCACAACAATATTTGATTAAATGTTAGACACTCATGCAGTTTTTCCTATCATAGACATCAGCAGTCAAATTAACAACAAATATATATATAAACCATGTTCATAGATATAATTCAGCATAGAAATTAGAGTGGAGTTTCAGAGAGATATTAATAGTGATTAGAATATAGAAATTCTTTAACAAAGTTACTTTTGGTCCATCCAAATTGGATGAATTTGTTATGAATAAGTTTGAGACAGTCAGAAAACTACTCTTCCGCCTGTAACTGGCTTGCATAAGCAAGTTCGAGCATTTTCTCAACATGAATTGTTTACTCTAGCTCTGGCACTTACAAAAATATCATCAAAAGCAGTGCCCAAGGTCAGGTCGTGTTAACATTGGCAACAAATATGTAATTATTAAATTTTGAAAAGGGGAAGGCACATTTTCTCCGCCATAAATACATTGAATTCATCCGTGTTGTTTTGTTTTGTAAAATAACAGTTTATTACTCTCCGTGTTCCTTCTATAGCAGTGGTGCACAAACCTTTTGAGTCGGGGGCCACAATCTGACTTGTCGAAACCGTCGGGGGCCACAAAAAAGTGAAGATCAAAATCATTCCATACAAGATGGACATCACATCTAAGAACACACAAATGACGATTAAGACTATAATTATGACAAAGAAGTTGTATACTAAGACTCATTCTAAAAATGTTATGATATGTCAACATTCACAAAGTCAGTGTGATGGATAGTGCTGCATGTCATCTGTAAGCTTCAAAATGTCCAGCTTGATGTTTGACGTTGAAAGATGCAAAATTGCTTCCAGATTATCATCAGTCAGCTGACTGCAAGTGTTGCTTTTGTTCAGTTTCATCTGTGAGAAAGCCTGTTTGCAGCAGTATGTGCTGCCAAGTATGCTGGTGTGGACAAGTGCATTATCCAGTCATCATTAAACTGCTGGTTTTCCTTGTCAACTTTTCTTTTACGATTAGCTGCCATTTTGTCACAAAAATATAATCAAAATAAACAACAGAATGTGGTAGATCGGACAATAAGGCTTAACAGCTACTGACTAACCACATCACAGGAAGGGGCAAGCATGTATGTGTGGGGTTTGCTGCCCATCTTGGTATAGCCTTTTTCTCTTGCCTTTGTGAGTGTTATGTCAGCGGGCAGATCATCTGCACGGAGCGCCTGGAAAAATGGGTCAGGAGATGCTGCTTTGTTTCAAATCACTCATTGTATGAGTAAACATTTGACTTTTTCGTTTGACATGGCGGGCCACTCGGCGACTCTTCGCGGGCCGGAGTTTGGGCACCCCTGTTGTATAGCAATATAAACATATATCGTTCATTAAAGAATTTCTTTCGTACTTTTCTATTTTCTATATTCATTTTCATTAAGCTAATATAATCTTTACAGTAATATTATCTCTGTGATACTGGTTTACACACTGACACAATCTTCAGATGATACCTCACTATTGGCCACCATCACCCACAAATCATTTTCGATCTATAATAATCCTTTTTATTATTCTAATGTCTTTTATAATTATTTTATTGTATTATAGTTTCCACACGAATATTTATAGACCAGTAAATCCATAGTGTACACTTTTTCAGTCTTCCCAGTTTTTTTTCTTTTTTCTTAATAATGATAAACAGTGTTTTCCTACGATGTTGTTAAATGTTATTAGTATTTGTTAAATGTTATGCTTTGAACTGAAAAAAAAGTCAGTACTTGCCTGCAGGTCATATGAGGGTTGTTATTGTTTTTGACCATACGCAAATTAAATTGGTCTTGTTTCAGAATTAAAATACACACTTGTGGTGGGAAAAAATCTCCATAATTTGAATGATGAAAGTCGTGTGCACTTTTCTGGTATGATTCATAGGTTCTGTTTATTATTGAGTCTCAGTGTCGACTATGAGACTTCTTTTCAGAGCTTCTGCAGCATTCAGTTTATTTACAGTTATTGAGTTGTAGCACTGATAGTCCAACACTTAAGATATTTGTAGCAGTGTGTAGCAGTTTATTGAATTGTAGAGGTCAACAAGTTCAAAGTGCCGCAACCCAAATTGCTTAACCAAGTTCTTTAAGTAAACTGAAATGTCGGTCCGATGAAAGAATAAGGTCTCTGTTGAAGGACAGATATGTAGTAAGACATATTCGTAGGTCACCTTCACCATTTTTCCACCTTTCTTTCCCGACTTGAGGACACTGTCCTTGTCAGGAAACGAAGGTATTTAGAGAAGGGAGATAAGCACTGGAGTACAATATCTAGTAAGCCAGACTTGGTGTGATACTCGCCAGGGTCATGTTAGAAATCCCCCTCCCACCACCTTAGCAATGTCTAACGATGATCAGTCACTTCAAGTGACTAAGATAACCTAAGAAAAAGAAAAGAAATGCATGCAAGTGAAGAAAAGGAAAATGACAACAGACAGCAGAAAGACAGATAAGATGAAGTGCACCAGCAGAGTTCTGTTAGAGTCCCACTTCCCACCCGCCCTCACATCTCCATTTTCAGCGCGAAATCAGCATAAACTGGAAGCACTCCCCCAAATTCTGCCTGCCTGACAGGAGTAGAGCACCTAAAGGGCACCTGAAGTCATGAGGGAAGGTGTGTGGGCACAAATTCAATGTATCAAAAGTTGGTAAGACATGGTCAACACTTGAACAGGCTTACCTAAAAAAAAAAAGGGTTAAAAGCAAATTGAGAAAAGATATATATTTAATAAACCTAGAGGTTAATATAGAGCTCAGTGCATAAGACAGAACAGCCAGCACCACACACACACACACACACGCATGATTCTGGAAAAGATCATTACGAAATTCGACAAGAAGTCAATTAGTATTACTTGACCATCACACTAATTCCTAATGCCATCTTATTTATTTAGATGACTACTACATATGTTTGATAATTTGGCACCTTAGAGAAACTATTTTATTGGACATTAATATTTTCAGAAAAAATGTTACAGACTTAGGGCTTTGTAATAGGTTTTGTTGCCTTTTCGTAGTCCAAGTATAAATGAATTAGGAATTAATTTGAGTGAACGAGTCGTGTGTAATTAACAGTTAGTTGGAATATCAGATATTTTTGAACGAATGTTTATTTTGAATATTTGATTTTTGATTATATGAAATGTTTACTCGGGTTTGTTGTTGAAATTGTTTATCCTTATACGTCTTGTATTTAACTGGCCAAGTGTGTCGGTCGTCCATGAATTAGTGAATAATTTGGATAACACAACAATTGAGGTGAACACATCCATAAGATTTATAAGAGCTCCTACGAGTGGAATGAATTTCTCACATTTATTGGACAAAGACAAGACGGGTACAATGATTACAACTATCAATTTTACACTACGTGAAGGTGATAACAAACAATACAGACGGGTAAACATTTAAGATAGAATTTATGTAAAATAAACAATAAAAGAAAATTAACAACAGAGTTTTAACATTACCACAATTATAATTTCGACGTGTTTATCAGCCTATTCAGAGAAAACTTTAGTCTTTTTTAAAGTCCTTGTTTCTCTCCATAGAAAGTATATTAAGTTCAAAGGTTCATTTCCTTTCTCTTATTTGACTTCTATGAAAGTGACATTTTCCAAACTCCTGGCAATATGACCCGTAGTGTCCTTAGCGTAATCACCACTGGTGGAGTCTCTTAGCACTGTAACCTATGCACTTGTGTTCATGATTTGTCGACCGTGGACCAGGTCTAATCAGGTATAGACTCCCTGGCTTCCCCACATGGAACAACCAAGCAAAACTGATTTATGGATGTTTTTACAAAGACACACAGGCTGCAATATCAACAAACCTACAGACTAAGAGATACTTGAATGGATGGCTTCTGCAATTTAATAAAAGCAGGAATCAGAGTCTGCTACATGCAAACTGGTAGTGCTCTTGTGTAAATGAATAAACTCCCTGGAAAAGCACAGACTCACCACACTACTAAAAGCAAGACTCCTCCGAATTGCCCACATCCTCTATAAAACCTTGGATCTCCCAGAATCTCGGTAAGATTCCGAGAACTTGGTTCACAACCGACTGTCTAAAAAAGTCTAAATAATAATAATAATAATAATAATAATAATAATAATAATAATAAGGTGTCTCGATAGTCCAGTGGTTAGAGGAGAAAAAATCTCACCCAGAAAGTTAAGCAGCCTGAGCTGTGTCGACAAACATGGATGGGTAACAGCTTCAAATCCCAACTCTGGACTATCGAGGGAGGGAAAAGCGGCTCCCTCCAAACTACATTAAACTTGCCCATCCCATTCATGATGGAGAAAACAAACTTTGATTCCACACCCGATCAGACTTAGCCAGGGTTCACAAGGTCTGCGCTAGGCACTGATGTTTCGGGGTGTTCTAGTGAAAAATGGGCTACTGAAACGCAAGTAAAAACACGGAGGAAATGGACCAGAGAGGAAAACATACAAATCATGGTCTCTTACTATCAAAGCCAACCAACAACAAGAGGATATAGAAAACGAATGTATGAACACTGGCTCAAACACCATCCAGAATCCAGATGATATGATCAGTGAACAGCGGCTCCTGGACCAAAGAGAGCAATACTATAAAATAGGCTTCTTACAGCCCTAGAAATACAAGAGATAGAACAGCAACAAGCGAACACTACAATCCGATACACTGACATTGAAGACAATGAAAATTCCACAGCCTCCATGCTTCACGGACAAAAGTAAGTCCCAAACTTAAACCTGTTAGGGATGATAGCTATATTCCTGACTCTCGAAACAATACATGTGTATCGACACCAGAGCGAACAATTACAAGGCGTAACAATAATTCGCGCAAGCGCAAAACACCCGCGTGTGACCCTAAAGTAAATTCGGCATGACGACAGCACAGTACTGCTGAGACGAACACACGGCGTGTTCCTCAAAATAGAAAGGTGACGAATGGACACGTCAGTGCAGTAAGTAATACGGCTGAGTGCTCCAAGAACAAAAACACTTCCTGTAGTTTTGTGAAGAATATAGCTGAGGATAGTGAAGTTGCTGTGTCTATGTCTAAGAAAGATATCATCGTCAGGGTAACTCTGCGTTGGTTGACGCATCAGTAGATAAGTGTAGCAATGAAACGGAACTTATAGATGCGGAAATGATTGAGAAATCTGGGAAATTAAACTGATTTCTGAGAGAAGAAAGAGTGCATGTTAGTCTGAAAAAGGGTAGAGTCAAGAATCGCAGAGGGATAGAGATTACTATTTCTTGTGTAGAAACGCCAGTGATAGTTCATGAAAGTGTGTCTGAGTGCCAATCGAGTGTAAGAGAGACTAATGCTGAAAGGTTTGCAGAAGTGAGTAAACCAGAGATAGCTAGAGATTCTTTGTCAGACTACCAGACTTACTACACCTGTGTGAGTGAAAATAGTTTGAACATCGGGTCTGTACCGTTAGGAAAGAAACAGCAAGTCACTAGGCAAGATCACGCGGTCACAGATGATGTAGTAAGTAGAAACGAGGCTACTCACATAATACATCTCTAAGTAAGGCACACGTATAAACATCAGTAGCAAAGATGCTTGAAATATTTCCAAGTCCTTTATCAAACAGTCAGTTAACTCACTATTAAGCTAATGGCCACCTTTCATGACTAGAATTCTTACCACTTCAAATTCAAGTGATCAGACATAGTTTCTATAAAGGATTGTCTGGTCTCGTTCTCGTACATCATAACCATTGGATAATAAAAACTACTCACCCAGTTGAACTAGTCTGCATAACATCAGCAATTTCTAGCATATTCCCAACTCGGGTTATTTACTTCCAACTCTGACACAAAAATACCATCATAAAGAGTGTCCAAGGTTGGGTTACTCTGACAATGTAACAGTTTATATAACAATTAAATTTTAAAATAGGGATAGGCAAATTTACTCCCTCACAGTTAGAATTATGTTTGCATTTGGTGGTCGTTTTTCCATTTGACCCTTCATTGGCTGCAAGGCAAGAAAGGGACGGTGTGGGATGCTTTCACAACTCCAATAATCCAGTCTGCAGTTGCTCTAACCATTTATAACTCATGACGTAGGGCACATATATATCGCACTGCGCATGCTATGTGTATTTCGTTCATTCTGACCATTGCACGCACGCATACACACACATCAGTTAGTTTCTCTAAGTACCACATTCTACAGCGCTTTCATAACCACAAGGAACACGAAATGTTTCGAGACATGCTGAAAATTATTGGCACTGATCATATGTAGTTTACAAGGCATAGTTATAGGTCTAATGTTGTTTTCAACATTTTAAAAAATAGAGCCCATTCAAATACCCTGATTAATTTATTTTCTATTGTTAGAAACAAAACAGTTTTACAGTTGTTTTTAATACATACCTTTTAACAATATGTAAAGTAGTTATTAAAGTATAACTGGCTAAACGTTCTGCTGAAAAAAGACACTGAATTAAAGCTGCATGTTGAAACAGGGATAACGTTCTAAAAAACTAACACCAGCTCTCTCAGTGACTATATATATCCATACCATGGCAGTCTTATCTCCAGGTATTACACACCTTGCTTAAGATAGACTTTTGCTTACACGTACACGTTTGCTGGCATTACACCAATACAAAAGTATATATATATATATATATATATATATATATAAGTATTTTTCTTCAAATCTAGCAAAGTATATTAATTAACACTGAATAATACTTCTCTAGTTGCCTATCTCTGGGTGCAGGTCTGCTAATGTAGATACGGGTGATAATTTAAGAAAAGCCATTTGAATTCTTGGGTCTCGACTTTGTAGCAGTAGGTCACCCGTATGACTTAAGGACATCGACACGCGCTTTGGTTTTAAACTTTTATTAAAATGTCAAGAATAATAAATAGACTTACCCATGCAAATCCAAAGACATGCAAACGTTTTCAGCATTGTTAGAATTCTTGGTGATTGATTCCTTAGTCTTTACGTGTACTGCGAATGTCAAGATGGCGAGAGTTAACGTCAGTGAAGACCCGGGAAATCTTGCAATGGGGACATACGCTCCTTTCAGGATCTTATGTACATGAAGTCTATTTATATGTTCCACCTAAGAACATCCTGTTCTTTGGGTCACGCGATACCAAGTATGTACCCGATTAAACAGGGTGATTTTCAATTCTTGGAAATATATTTTTGTATTTATAGGAGCAGCAAATGTTTATTTGCTGGGGTGCGGCTAGTGCTCAGGTGACTTGCTGATAACGAAGTTTGGAAGTTAAACTGAAACCGTTATTTACATTATAGAGAGAATAACTCATATGTAATGATGTAGAGATGAGTTATTTGTCATGAGGAAATAAAATGTAGTGATATTTTAATTAATTTGAGTTTGAAATCGACTGCTTTGTTAAGGTTAAGAAAATTAAAATAAGCAGTATTCAACAAATAATAGAAAATGTAAAAGTTAGATTATTTTATTCTAATTACACAGTTTAGACAGAATAAAGAATTTTCTTTATGTGACGAGGATTAACAGTAGTAAAACGTTTCCATTAGGTTACAGGAATAACTGAAGCAGAAGTTTTACCTTAATTATAAATGATTAAACGAAACAAGCATTCTTTTATTTGATTCTCGGAAAATGTATTTGTTTTAAAGATAACGATGTAAAGTGAAAGAAATATGAATTGGCTTTTAATATTCAGGATACTAATAAAATTGGTTTCTTCTAGAATGAAGGAGATAAATCAGTCATCTGCATTTTCAACGAGTAAAGATAAATCGAGAGATTCTATACATCTTATCGAGAAAAAAACTAGTATTATTTCCAGCAGTATAAACGAAAATGAAACAGGTCCACATCGACTCAATATTCGTCAGTCTACAGTCTACACATTCGCGAAGGATGGACTTTGCTCCTTTGTTTAAGGTGCCACTCTTAGAAAAAGAACAACACGGTCAACATTCTGCGGAACCCTTAGGCTTAGAGAGAGTGAAAGTCACAGATTATCCTGAAATACCCCTTTCTGAAATGATATTTTCTTTCCTAAAGTCCCACTTTCTAACATGCCACTTTCGTTTCTGAAATACTACCTCCCCCCCGCCAATCAAATGCAATTTATTTTCTGAAAAATTATACTTTTAATTGTGAAATGGTGTATTTTGTAATGATATCTTTTTCAAATACTACAATCTGCAATGTTACTTTCTGAAATACTGCTTTCCTTTCTGAAATGCAGCTTATCTGAAATACTACCTTTTGAAATACTCCTTTCCTGAAATACTACTTTCTGAAATACTACCTTTTGAAATACTAATCTCTGAAATGCAACTTGTCTGAAATACTACTTTCTCAAATACTACTCTCCGAAATGTTACTTTCTGAAATAATACTGTTTGAAATACTACTTTCTAAAATGCAGCTTATTTGAAATACTAATTTCTCAAATAATACTGTTTGAAATACTACTTTTTGAAATACTTCTTTGCGAAATGCTGCTTTTTAAAATACTACTTTTTCTGAATACTACTTTCGATATAAGGAATCAAGCTGCAGAAATATTTAGAGCGTGAAGCAATTTATAAACCAAAAGTGTTACTTAGCCAGAATTTAATCTCTGAAGAACGTCAACAGTAACAAAACAACTAATCAGAAGTAGTAATGAACTGTGCTTTTTCACACTAATAAAAATACTAATCAGAAGTAGTAATGAACTGTGCTTGTCCACACTAACAAAAACACTAATAAGAAGTAGTAATGAACTGTGTTTTTTCACACTAACAAAAACACTAATAGGAAGTTTAAAATATTGTCGAGTATATGTCAAATGATGTCGTAAATAAATTAATGGATAGAAATAGTTTTCAATTATTTTTATTGCTATCTAAGCAGTCACAACCGCATGGTCTTATTGATGTCCAATGCTCTGACGTAAACTGAGAAATAGGTACACAGGAGATGCACATCTCAGTCGAATGACGATCTGTTAAATAGCTTTCTTCAGGTCTCAGAGACTTGTGAGCAATGACAAGTATAAACCGAGGATTTATGATTGAGGATCTGAATTGACGGTCATCTACGTATTTGAAGTGAAAAAAATTGTAAGCAGACTGAAAACTCTTTATAGTCAATCCATGATGGACAAAGCATTAACTGAAATTAGGTAAAAAAAATAAAATTTAAAAACTAAACAAAAATGTGTCTTCAGCTTTGGGTGTATTCTGCGTGAATAGTATGCAGAAAAATTACGAGGAAGTACCTTCGTTCAAACCTAATTGATTGCATGAGAAATCAAGAAAACTCGGGGCAAATTTAGGCGACATAGTGATTTAGTCTTGCACCGCTTGCACAAGAGATCACGTGATTGTGTTCGCTGCAAGGGCCGTGGACTTTGTAACGTATCGAGTTAAGTAATAATAACAATTGATATGTTTGTTCTAAATGGGTCAAACGAGCTATTTCAGGTAAGCGTGTGCAGCACACAGTGTACTTGCTGGATTATTGTTAGGGCGCACAAGTATGGTTCCTTGTGCATACACCGGGTTCTTACAAATTTGTCTTTCTTGACGGGGCTGTACTCAGTACGCATCTTTCGCGGGTTTTTCTGTGTGTGCGTTAACAATGCTCTGACATACGATCGCTCAGTTTGACATGTTTAAAATTATGTTTAAGAGAAAAGCAGTATAATATTTTCATACTGCTCATAGAAATAAAATCGATATCAGTATCTTTGTTGGGGAAAAATAAACTCTTCACGACTCTGTACAGTGGAGATAACCGTTGACCCAATCTTTACGGAAAAGTCAGAGATTGATTTAGGAAAATCCTAAAAGCCTATCACAAATGTTGTGTGCTAGTTCGTTTGCCATAGTAAACGACTTTGATAAATTACAAATTATAAATATCTATGTGTGAGTTTCGTGCATATCTATCGTGCCTGTCTTTGGGATATTATATCTTTCTTTGTGCGTACGTATGCGTATTTATTATACAAAACATTGCATGCATGAATGTGTATAGTTGAGAGTTGGATGTAAGAAAAAATGGAGTTTTCGTTTTACTAGATCTCATGGTTTACTGATTTATAACCTCTGTGACCATGGTCGACTTTAAATGTCTCTAAACCCGGTGCATAGGTGTAAGTATACACTACACTCTGTTGATGTATGGTGGCAAAGTATGCTCCACTACATAGTGGAATTTCTGGTACAAGGAAATTACTGGAAATTGCTAGTGTTGTTCTGCTTGATGAGATCTAATATGGTGAAGAAGCGTCCAGGTTAGTCTTGAGAGAACAACTGTGACAATAAACTGGTACTTTATTTCGAAAGTGTGCAAAGACTATCATATTGACAAGTTTATAGTACAAACAATTATTGCTATAATCTCTATAACACAATGTTTGTTCTCTAATAAGAAATTTTCCTGTGATTTATATTGACACTAATCTGTTGAATTGTGTGTTAGGATATAAGACTGAATAAACATTGAAACTATTCAAAAGTGGTTCAAGGAAATATTAGTGACAAGGAATCGTTTCATTGTATTTGCTATATGTATATTTGATTGTTGATTTAATAAATTTATTATTAAATTTATTGACTTCCTACTCATACTGATATTATGATGGCGATATGATAAGTGGATGGGGGCTCGCTAAATATCGATTAAAAGAGGGATTTATCTTCTCCTTTGTTAAGAAGTTTTCTATCAACCGAAATATTGTGTGACGCTAAATGTTTTTTCTTTAATGTTGAGAAATAAAGAGAAAACGTTTATTGCGCCCGCATATCCGTCAACTGAGAGAGACGAGTGGTGTCTTCAGGAGAATTATTAATAACATAAATTAAGATTATCATTACTTGTAATGGGTTATTAATTGTAATAATAATAACCATTAACTAGGGTGTCGTTGCATCACATAAAGTAAGAAAATTACTGTTGAGAAAATATATTAGAACCCTGGTTATATGAAAATGTGCACTTTGTTTTCGGTCCAGCAAAGTCCAAACTGCAAGGTCAGTTACGAATTTTGTTTTAAGAATGAGTTAGCAGAGTGCGAACAAAACTGTGTACATTATTTGTAAATTTCAATCAATTAAATTATTATTCTATTAGTATCAGTGAAAAAGTACCACTGATTTCATAATACATTTAATATCAGTTGAAAGCAAAGTGTTCAGTATATTTAAAAATTAATGAGCTCTTAAGTACCCATATAAACGTCACAGAATCAAGTTGTATAGTACATCGTGGCTTTAATATTATAAATTTGATGACAGCCCTTCACTAAGTTTGGAAAGGATTATTAAAATATTCAAGATGTCTATATTCATCTTTTAGTACTTATCAGTATCAAAGTATCAATGTCTAAGGATTACTGCTTCTATACTTCATTGTAGCAGAAAAGATCGTTTATATTAATGGAAGTTATTTTACTTACAAATTTATTTGCCATATGACGATTACAGTAAATCGATCTGTCTAAATGCGCACTATTTTACCTTTGTCCTAACTGTCAGTTGTACATGTTGACCACTGGAGCTTGATGGCACTTTACCACCCTTTGTTCGACTTGCTTTGTGAACAGACTTCAGATTATTTATGTACCTTTGACAATGAAGAGACTTCAGATTATTTATGTACCTTTGACAATGAAGAGACTTCAGGTTATTTATGTGCCTTTGACAATGAACAGACTTCAGGTTATTTATGTACCTTTGACAATGAACAGACTTCAGGTTATTTATGTGCCTTTGACAATGAACAGACTTCAGGTTATTTACGTACCTTTAACAATGAACAGACTTCAGATTATTTATGTACCTTTGACAATGAAGAGACTTCAGGTTATTTATGTACCTTTGACAATGAAGAGACTTCAGATTATTTATGTACCTTTGACAATGAACAGACTTCAGGTTATTTATGTACCTTTGACAATGAAGAGACCAGGTTATTTATGTACCTTTGACAATGAACAGACTTCAGGTTATTTACGTACCTTTAACAATGAAGAGACTTCAGATTATTTATGTACCTTTGACAATGAACAGACTTCAGGTTATTTATGTACCTTTGACAATGAACAGACTTCAGGTTATTTATGTACCTTTGACAATGAACAGACTTCAGGTTATTTATGTACCTTTGACAATGAACAGACTTCAGGTTATTTATGTACCTTTGACAATGAACATCCTTCAGGTTATTTATGTACCTTTGACAATGAAGAGACCAGGTTATTTATGTACCTTTGACAATGAACAGACTTCAGGTTATTTACGTACCTTTAACAATGAAGAGACTTCAGATTATTTATGTACCTTTGACAATGAACAGACTTCAGGTTATTTATGTACCTTTGACAATGAACAGACTTCAGGTTATTTATGTACCTTTGACAATGAACAGACTTCAGGTTATTTATGTACCTTTGACAATGAACAGACTTCAGGTTATTTATGTACCTTTGACAATGAACAGACTTCAGATTATTTATGTACCTTTGACAATGAACAGACTTCAGATTATTTATGTACCTTTGACAATGAACAGACTTCAGGTTATTTATGTACCTTTTCACTGGACAGAAATGGCGTGGCCGTCAATTGAGATGCGTTATTCATACATCTATACATTTATCTACGTCAGTGTTCTAGAGAAGTCTATTTAGTCGAAATGCCAGTCAACTCTCATAGTTATTTTGTGTTGTAAATCAAGCAATCGATTTCAATTTTTATTCTCAATATTAAAAGATAATTAATATTCCCTCCGTGTAATCTCGATGTTTATTTTTTTAAAAGATAAGTTTTCCTTACATAAATAAAACAATTCTTCTTTTGTTTATCATACTGTGATGGGTGTGGTGTTGGTGTTGTTATGGGTCACCCTAGGATGCGAGGAGATGATGAAACGATGAAGATGCAATGGGGACGATACAGCAACCACAGCAGAAGAGGCAGAACACGCAACACGTGTTTACATTTTTCATCTATCTTTATTTCGGCGACACACCGCCAACCACGCTCCTCTCTTGACCACTCTCCAAAAGACGACTAAAGACCAAAGACGAACTCCCCTTGTTGAATGTGGGGAACGCTTCCGGCTTCCGCCGCTTTCGCGGACGAACTCCCCGCACTCTCACACACCATATATCTAAAAAGTCCGGGCGGCAAAGGGGACTCCACTAAACAATTCTGGAACTGCTGACTAAAACTAATGCTAACGGGTACATCTGTGCTAACGTACTTTCGTCCTAACATAAATTCCTTCTAAACTACCTAGAGTTATATAACACTTAAACTATCAAAAAATACTACATTAAATACTCTTTAAATACTTCCTTACCATATAATTCACAAAATAAATTATAAAATAAAATAATTAACTATATTCATGTGCCAGGGGGAAAACCATGTACACATACATAAATCATAAAATACACTAAGAAAACAATATAAACTAACTTACAAAGTTATATAAATATAAACTACATCCTACTAACTATTAGAATATCTAAACATCAACTTTACTTGATAAATGAATAATATAATAAAGGCGGTTAAACACGTACACAATGGCACAGCCATACACATTACTATATAGCAGACCGCGCCGCGCGATTCAAACTAGCGGCCGATGACCTACTTTGCTACCCGGCAAAACAAGCGCTACGCACACACTCTGTACACACGTACATCCACCCTTCCACAATACAATTAAGTTGAAATTGCTTCTTCATTTAATCCAGTACAACTAATGAAAACGTTGAGCTGTTGTTAATTCTGGTCATGCAATGAAAACTGTTTATTCGGTTTATCACTTTGTAATTAAAATGAAATAACGTCTCTTTAACCCTCTTTATGTCATTTGAAGAATGCTGTTAAAGTTAATTTTTTAACCTGAACAAAATGTCGAATTCATTTTATCCCCAGATGAGTTAAACTATCACCATCTCTATCCTCGGAGTCAATGCAACAACACTAGTTCTGGCTCGGGGAAAATGAAACAACAATACTTCTGTGCAATCAGAGGAAACGAAATAACAACACTTGTGTGTAGTTAGAAGATACGAATCAATAATACGTATGTGTCATTATCAGATATGAAATATAATTACTGTTATTCTCATGAGAAATACATTAACACTACCCGTGTATCCTCGTGAGAAAAGAAATAATACTACTTATGTGTCATCAGAAGAAATATAATATATCAATAGTTTTTCCTCAAATGAAATAACACTACTTATCAGTTATACACTATAACGTGAATCTTCACCAGAAAATTATCCAGTGTTTCTTCTATACTCTAGCAAGTAAAAAGTTGTTCCCTTCTAAATGCAAAAGCAAAATCATTACCAAGAGGATAAACTAGCCTTACCAATCAGATATACAGCCGATATCACGTGACACAAAGAACGAAGGATCCTTAACCAGGATATATAAATAGTCTGAATTGCGTCGCATCTGAAATTTGTGTGCATGTCTCTACATTACAAGATTTCCTGGCTTTTAACCGACGTTATATCAAACCAACTTGGCATTCGCAGTAGAAGTAAAAGACTAAGGAATTCATCAAGTCAAGAACCATAACAATGCTGAAAATGTTTGCATGTCTTTGGATTTGCATAGGTATGTCCATTGTTTTATATTTTAGTGTAAACGTTTAAACCAGAACGCGTGTGAATATCATAACTTCTATGAAGTCGAGTCCCGGGATTTTAAGTGGACTTTTCTTAAATTATCACCGGACATACAATTACAAACGTGCACAGTGAGACAGAGAAGATGAGTAATTTTATGCGTGATAATCGTTCTACCTGACTAGATTTACAGAAGAATACTTGCTGAAATTTAGAATTTTTTTTTGTTTCGCCAGCACAAATAATTATGTCAGTAGTTGAGCAATGGACCGGTTTCAGCTTAGCGTTTGCATACCTGGAGATTTAACTGCCATAACGCGCAAATATTTCGCTATTTATACAGAAGATGGTGACTTGCATTTTTCCATTTGTGTTAGAATATTTAGGGAGGGTATTTTATCTATATAACTCTGTGCCTTGCAATACTTTAATTAACTATTATACATTTTGTTATATAACTCTGTGCCTTGTAATACTTTAATTAACTATTTTACACTTGGTTATTTAACTCTGTGCCTTGCAATACTGTAATGAACTATTTTACATTTTGTTATGTAACCCTGTGCCTTACAATACTTTAATGACTTATTTTACGTTTTGTTATATGGCATGAATGTCGTTAAAACAAATTCCAAGCTGTTTTGATCCTTAAGGAAGCGTGAATCATCAAAAGTACATTTAAAGCAACATGTACAACAGATGTTAGAGCTTCACAAGAGTCGGTGTTTACAACTGAGAGCTAGGGACATTTTAAATGCGCAGTGCAATGATTTTCCATCCGTCAGGTAGGACTTGGCGTGTCAGTGATTGTACACAAAACAGCATTTAAACGCTGGTGTAGCCATCGTGTTCATTCATGCGTGTAAGTGCCTAAATGATCGCAAGTACACTGAGTATGCGTACTGAGATAAATCTGTTTCATAGGCCGTGAGAAACTGATAACTGTGGATGATTGTATTTTGAGGACGACCCACCCATTACCTTTCCTTCTCTTGCAGTGTACTTACAGAAAAAAAGACACACCAAAGGCAAATAGCCGAAACTGAACAAATTATGAATGATAGAATTAAATTTAAAAAACACATTTCTGATTCAAAAGTCTACTAAAATTTTAGATGCTGATGTAAACTTTAATAACAAAACTACTACAAACAATATTATTATAGTTGAAAAACAAGTATATATAGTTAAAGACTTTATTTGTAATGTTTGTGAGCGAAATACGCTGTCCACGCTTTATTTAGATGTTTGCTTCTCTTTAATTAGAAGAGTAAGAAGTGTAAATGATACATAGAGTTGTCTTACCTTCATGATGACGTGGCATTTAAATTTAATCAGTCAATAAAACAATGTGCATAGTGAAGGTGAACATAGAGTTGTCTTACCTTCATGATGACGTGACATTTAAAATTAATCAGTCAATAAAACAATGTGCATTGTGAAGGTGAAATACAAAAAAGTAGAAATTCTATGATGTTTAATTCTCCTTGGTTAGGTGTGTGTGTGTGTGTGGGGGGGGGGGGGTTCTGTGACAACACTAAACTACGAATATAGTTGTATGAGTGTCTATCTCCACGTTTCCTATTTACACCATGTGAGGATTATATCATGTACTTTTTCATAGAATGTGATTGTAAAATAAATTAAAACATCATGATATCTGAAATACTATAAGATCTGCCATAAATAACTATCTAACCAAGTCCACACAGACAAACATCTAAACTAAACAAAAAATATAAAAACTATTGTTTCTGAACTGTGATGGAATAATACTCATAAATGCATAATACAGTAGAAAATAATTGACTATAAAGAATTATACTTCACACCAATCACAAAATGCCTGAAATAAATATCAATAATAAATGTAATGAAGACTAGGACAGATTTAAAAACTTCAAACGGAATGCAACAAGATTAAGTGTAAGTACATTAATATGTATTCCTTCAAAACAGATATTTTATTGCAAAGATTTAATATTTAAAACTCTAAAAGATTAAATGTTTTACATGTTAACCCACGACTCTTTTAATTGCGCTTGTCAGCGTCGGTACCCCTCATAAATAATTAATACCTTTGACGAGATAATTGAGGTCGTCACTTCCGGTAGCTTGTACAAGCCCCCAGAGGAATGATTTTCTCACAGATAAGATAAGACAAGGCCAGACTCAGGACATATATTAGACAGATTTGATGATTACAGTTATGGATGTCACACTAGATGAAAATGGTAAGGAAATCGACACAACAATTGGTGAAAATTTGACAAGAAACCTTATATAAAAACAAGCCAGAAAATAAAAAAGGACAATTTATAAAAGAATTTCAATTGCAAGTTACAAATAATGTTTTCTAACTTGTTTATAGAAATAATAGCCCTTCCTATGAGTTGTTTTATCCTGAAAGTTATTCAATGTCACAGTTCTTTACAGTTCTTCCCCCTTTTCTGTAGGAACTACGACTGTAAGTTTAATGTACACGCTCCTTTTCAATGCCTTGGTTTTGGGTAGTTAACTAACTTGGAATCCAAAAATGAAGATTCAAGCATTGCTGACTGACACAGTGTCGCACACAAACTCTGTACTTCAGCCAATGGGTAGCTGCACCCAATACTTTTTGCATGCAGCTATCTAAGGTCTCAGGTCAACAGTTATTAGGTTGTCAGGATATTTTATAAATCTCGCCTGGATCCCAATAATAAATATTTCAAAAATAAATATAGAAAATAATACAAAATTAGATTAAGAAATAAGTAGAAAACAAAATCTAAATGTAGATGCAAAAGGCAGTTTAACAAGGGCTTATACAGACATAATTAAGTAAGGTTTTTTTCTAAGCTGAGTGAAGAGAGTTTGTTAGGTTTCTCTATACAAAGGTTTTTCATCTCGTAATGCTGGCCTGTGTCTTACTATTCTTCAGCATGCATTTTCAGTTGACTATGAATCATGGTCCAGGTCAGGTTACGGGGATGAAAGATACATTTAGTCAAAATGTTATATAGTTACCAGTTTATATTTAATGACCCTATCTCAATATAAGATTTTAGGGTTATTAATTTCAATATTTACACCTATACTGATAACAGACTGGTTGCCTAATTCACTCTTCATTCTTTACAATTTAATTGCCCTCGAGTTCTGGCATTCAGTAATAATGACAGGTATATTTGTGTACAATGCACGGGTTGGAATAGTTATCTTAATTTGACTCATTATGACATAGAAGATCATTCATATTCACTTATAGCTCTGCCCCCAACAACCCATCGGTCACACTAATAATCAAATCGAATGTTATTAAGATAACGAAAATAAAATTTTATAATTTACAATAAAATAATACAAGAATCAGATAGCAAAACTTTGTGACCACTTTGTGACCACAACAGGGGAAATAATAATTTCAAAAAAGAAAAGAAAATATTTTTTTTAGCGATTATTCCCCTTTTATCGTGACAGAATAGGCAATCTTGGAAAGACCCATATGTTTATATTGCCTATTCTGTCACGATAAAAGGGGAATAATCGCTAAAAAAATATTTTCTTTTCTTTTTTGAAATTATTATTTCCCCTGTTGTGGTCACAAAGTGCGTAGTAGTTATTTTGTGGAGTGAATGTAGTGTCGATTGTGCATGATAGTTTTGTTATGCATGTGTATCATTTTAACAATAATGATTTGTTTATTCATTTATCTCGAAATTAGTTAACTATGTTAGGGGTAGACAGAAATTATATTTAATCATTTTGTATTCTTTAATGTAATTTTCAGATAGGAACCATATTTATATCTATATATAGTTATTGAGAATGCGCATCTGGACTACTTGAGAAATGCCCTAATACAATAGTGTTTACCAACCTCCGGACATTTTAAGCATTTTTTTGACGTGCTCCTGTACCTTTGACGGTTTAGGGATTTTGACTGACCATTTATAAAACACCAAGACGGTATAGGGATTTTGACTGACCATTTATAAAACACCGAGATGCCTTTTTACTGCAGAATGTGTATGCACGACCTGAAAGGAAGTGCAAGTTTGACGACAAATTTTTTCACTGCACTATAGTCGGCGCCGGTCTTCATTGAATTTTCAAGAATTCCAGTAAAGACTCTGCGAATGTTCACCGTCGTGCTAGACTCTGACTATTAGTGATTTGAGTTTCCTACATTTCAGTCTGTTCGTGATTCATGTCGGCGTGACCCAGAGTCTTGTCTTCCAAACGGAATATACCCCAGATGGCAGCTGTCATCAGTGTCCCGACGGAATTGACGGAACAGGGCCATGCTTGGAGTGGACATTCGTCACCACTTTAAATTGAGCATTTGGTCATCACCATTTGTGATTTCGACGTTTATCAACGTGAAACGCATTCCAGAAAGATCACCCTGGGTTCTTCAGCCCTCGTATATGTAAAGAAAACTGGGTTCATCAGCCCGCGTATATGTAAAGGAAACTGGGTTCTTTAGCCTGTGTTTGAATATGCATGTATTTTCCGTTCTGATCGGGGGGAGATCACCTTTCATATTTTTGTTCCAGTCTTTACCGAGGAACATTGTTTATTTTCATGGAGGAATTCTGTTTATATATCGATTTCACATATTATTCATGGACATATTGTCGTATTCTTTTTGGACGTGTTTAGTCAAGTTTCATCAACCCTTCAAAATAACTGTAAGTAGAAATATTTAGTTAGGGTGCATTCTCATAGGTAGGTAGGTGGTTTAGATTATTTTTATTGTTGTTTATAATATTACTAGAGTGAAATAAGATTTTCTTTTCACATTTAATCGATATATAAACACGCGTCTTCATCCACACATCTGTTTTACCCGTGATGTTATAGGTACTGTTTTACCCGTGGTGTTATAGGTACTGTTTTACCCGTGAGGTTATAGGTATTGTTTTACCCGTGGTGTTATAGGTACTGTTTTACCCGTGAGGTTATAGGTACTGTTTTACCCGTGAGGTTATAGGTATTGTTTTACCCGTGGTGTTATAGGTACTGTTCTACCCGTGATGTTATAGGTACTGTTTTACCCGTGATGTTATAGGTACTGTTTTACCCGTGATGTTATAGGTACTGTTTTACCCGTGAGGTTATAGGTACTGTTTTACCCGTGAGGTTATAGGTACTGTTTTACCCGTGGTGTTATAGGTACTGTTTTACCCGTGGTGTTATAGGTACTGTTTTACCCGTTAAGTTATAGGTACTGTTTTCATGTGGATCACTTATTAGCATGTTCTTCAGTCTTACTTATAGACCACCTACGCCCGCGCGTCCTATGTATTCACCTACGTCATCAACAGGAAAACATATCTCCATATATGGACATAGAGTGTCTGTCAACAAGTCCCCTCCTCTAATGCCTTCATTCATCATTCACCTTTCAACTGTCCACA
Organism: Sinotaia quadrata; assembly: GCA_028829895.1. NCBI lineage: Eukaryota > Metazoa > Mollusca > Gastropoda > Architaenioglossa > Viviparidae > Sinotaia > Sinotaia quadrata. The sequence continues at coordinate 72,970,461 of CM054177.1, read as the reverse complement.
CATGATGGTCAAGTGACTTATACTCTTAGTACATGACAAAGCAAGTATTGCACTGCAGTTTGCATGGCCAGCTAACTATGCGATACTCATTATAGAAAAAAAAAGAGAAACATTAATTAATAAAAATCATTAATTAAAATAGGCATAATTTGCATAGACTCTTCAAACACTGATCAACCCCCATCCAATGACCTGTATTCTGGCAAACATCGCATTAGTATCTTGACTTGGATAACTATGTCAAATGTTTGCATGCAGACTTTCTTATACATCTTGTGTATCTGATTTTAATTTGTTTCAATATTTATTTATAAATTAGTTTATTGATGTGAGCTCATCAAAATGTTATACCCTCAACTGAAAGTTAGACACAATGCATGTTAACATTACAGAAACAATGCAAGTTAACACTACAGACACAATACAAATTAACATCACAGATAAATGCAGAATACGATGCTATTGTCAAAATGAAATATATACATATGATTTTGTCTTTAAATTTCTGGTGAAATGAAAACGCTTCTATACTTGCCCTGAAAGTATGTCATGTTTACTCATCACTTTCTAAAAATACTCTCCCAGTTGTAGCTGTTATAATCAGTGAACCAGTAGATTCATTTAACACGTGAAAGGCACGCTTTGTGTCTGGAAAACATAATCAGGGGACAAGCACTAAGTTTTCCAGTTTATCACTTTTAATTCTATCTTGCATTCCAGTCTGAACTTGCAGATTCCTGCAACGTTATTTATTAAGCCAAACCATGCACACAGCTTCCTAGTTCAAACACTCTTGGACATAAAAGTCAACTCACGTAGTGAATCTCTACATAAAACACAAATAACATATCAATAGTAAAAATGCATGAAACATTTCTAAGCCCATTCTCACTCAGTCAGTCATCTAACTTACCATCATAAAGAGTGCTCAAGGTCGGATCACTCTGACAATGTAACAATTTATATAACAAATAATTTTAAAATAGGGAGAGGCAAAGTTAATCTGAAATGTTTAGATAAAGTAAAAATAACATGTTATAATTTACATAATTAGCATAATATGATATAAAATTATTAGATTAAGTAAAATACTATATTATTATTATTATTATTATTATTATTATTATTATTATTATTATAAACATCGTTATATGAAATAAAATGTCATATTATTATTATACTCATTGATAGATGAAGTAAAAATGCCACGTTAAATAATTGTAAAAATGAAAATACTATATTTTATAAAATTGTTAGATAACAAAAAATTACCATTTTACATGAAGTAAAATGTCATATTGTTATAAACATCATTATATAAAATAAAAATGCAATATTGTTATTATAAATCTCCGTTTCGTAAATTAAAAATACCATATTATTATACACATTTGTTAGATAAAGTACAATACCATATTATTATTATAAACAGCGTTTATAAAGTAGATTATTAACATTCACATTATTACACAAGGCAACAAAATATGCTATGACATACATTGATGTATAAAATTCATATAACAACATATATGTTCTTTTTCTGTTTTAAACAGTACTGTGCATTTCACTATCAAGGGGCCAGAGCTGCCTTAGCGGTCTCTTAACTGGAGTACAAAATTGCTACAAAGCCCAGGGCCTTAACTTCAATTCGCAAGGCAACGAGACGGTAGCGACCATCTTGAAAAAAAACACTGACCTTGACCCATCGGTCCAGTGCGCGTAAGTCTGTCAACAGAAGTAATTGTCCAAGTGTAAAATTACTTCTATGTAAATGTGTTAAACATTCAAATATATGCACATACTTAATATTTATGCAAACACCAGGACATGTGGTTTGCCGCTTCTAAATCACATTTCGCGATGTATGTATATACTATAGACTATGCACAGCCACGCATGCAATGTTGAGTAATACATGAGTACAGACTATGCACAGCCACGCATGCAAAGTTGTTTAATACATGTATATCAGTACGTACAAAGAAAGATATCCCACAGACAGACATAGGTGGACATGCATGCAGTACACGCAATGATAGATAGATAGATAGATAGATAGATAGATAGATAGATAGATAGATAGATAGATAGATAGATAGATAGATAGATAGATAGATAGATAGATAGATAGATAGATAGATAGATAGATAGATAGATAGATAGATAAATAGATAGATAGATAGATAGGTATGTAGGTAGATAGGATGGGGTGGGGGTGAAAGAAATAACTGTATTACACCACATCACATGACATCTAGTAGCTAAAAATCACATCATATCGCTTTGTATCTTATCCTATCTAATACCACGTCAAGTATGTGTATATCTAAATTGATAACAAATTGAACAAATAATGTACACTTAAGAAACAAGAAATAATATGAACTCATATTGTTACCTCAACGATTATTTATTCTGACAGAGACATCAACAAATACAAGAGTGTGACGAGCTGTAGTTTGAACTTGATAAAATCCTGTTTGATGACTTCAGGCGAAAGCGGATTGATGCCAGACATCCAATTGATGAATCAAGGGATTGATTACTTTTGCAGCAATTTAAATAGTAAGCTGTTTGATTTTCTGGTTTTGATGTAAGATGAATTTCATATTTGAATATTTACGGAATTGACCAGTGTGATAATCCAATAGTACTTTGACGTAGGATGAATTTCATATTTGAATATTTACGGAATTGACCAGTGTGATAATCCAATAGTACTTTGAAATATGAACTTGTTTGAAATTGTCTTAATACCCCCAAAGCAGTGTTTTGATGTTGTCTTAATACCTCCCAAAGCAGTGTTTTGATGTTGTCCTATTATCCATGTGACACCAACGCCACCTAGTTAATTATTATAATTATCTTTTAATTAATCATCCAAAACTAATTAAAAGTGATGAGATTCTTAATTTGTTTTATTAATTATCTTCGTCTCTCTCACTTAGCGGATGTGCGGGCGCTGTAAATTGCTTCTCTCTTTCACAACTTTAAAGATACGCATTTACCAACACACAAGATTTCCATAGGTGGAAAACGTTTCATTAAACTAGATGAAAAATCCGTCTTAATCTATATTTAGCCAATCTATATTTAGTCAGCCCCATCCGCCCACTATCTTCTCAAACAAATGATTATCAATACGCGTAAGAAGTCAATAAATCTAACAATAAATGTATTAAATCAACAATCAAATAATACACTTAACAAATACAATGAAATAGATTACTTGACATTGGTGTTACCATGAAAAGACATTCAAATAATTTATATATTTTATACAGTCTTATACAGAAAATACAATTCAACATGTCAGTACAAATCACAGGTTAGTTCTAATCAGAGACAGAAATGGAGTTATTAGAGTTAAGCACTAATAGTCTTTATGTAATGTTGTATTGATGAAATCACAATTGTCTCTGTCACTCACATTTCCATATCAAAGTCAGAAGTTCACGTCTATCAGCCTCTCTCCATACTCGTTGGAAACATTATTCTGCAGCTTATTCTCTCGAGCCAACCTGTCATTCTTCTATCATACCAGCTCCCTCAAGGAAAATAATGATTACAACAACCCTAGTACTTCTGTATATAAAAATTCTTGTTAGTCAGCATATCTTGCCGCAATCATCAAATGGAGTGTAGTGTATCCTTCACACTTACACACTGCTTTCCGACTCTAGCACAATTAGTTGTAGCAGTTTACAATCAGCAAACCAGGAGGTTCATATACAGAACAGGCTGCTCACTGAAAAATATAATCAGAGAGCAAACCTAAGTTCCCAGTTTATCGCTTTATAAATGCATTCTTTCTTACATTCCAGTCTCGACTTCAAAATTTCCTGGAACAGTATTTATTATCCCGATACACGCACACAGCATAATATATACATCCTCATCTAAACAATGTCAAGTGTTAACATACCATGCATAAGCATTATAATTCAAACATTTGTAGAAACAATAGTCTACTCACATAATACATCTTATTAAAACACAAGTATAACAAAACAATAGCAAATTGCACAACATATTTCTAAGTCAAATTCTCTCTCAACCAGTCAGTAATTTTATCATCAAGCTAACGGCTAACTTTCAAGACCGGACTTCTTTGCCACTTTAAATTCAAGTGATCAGACTATAGATTTCTCTACAGTAAATTACTAGATCTCATTTCATTGGCTGGTCTCGTTCTCGTAAATCATAACCATTGGATAACACTGCGTCACCAAAAAAATGTGAAAGTTGTCTAAGATTTTTCAACTGATTTAGAACACTTTTGCAATGCTGAATTTGTGACATCAGTTGTTTCTAATTAGGTCAGGTTTTTTTTATCTAATTCGATTTTTAAAAATCCGATCTTAAAGCTAAATCGATTACATTTTGTAACATTATTAGGCAATTTTTGTTATTTATTTCCAAAATAGGTTTTTAAATTAAAAAAATTTAAATTTTAAAAAATCGTTTTTTAACACAATTCATTTATTAAATGTTACAAAAGTTGATTAGTGTACATGGAATAGTGGACATTGATAATGGTAAGTTCATATAATTTCAATATTAGGTCATCGTTGTTCAAAATTCAGGGCATGAACTTCCCTATCTTCGAAATTCTAGAATACTCAGCAGGAATGTCTCTCTTTAGAGTCCAACGGTAATCAGCCATCATTGCTGCATCCCAGCGTCCATGATACCTAGTCTCCATCTCTTTCATGCTTGATGAAATCTCTCCCCTTGCTCGTCGCTCATTCATCCCAGATTTTCAGGAAATCAATCTATATGTGAAAATAAGTAATGCATTTTGATGCTCATGTTGCATCCAAGGTTTCTGAAAGCAGCCAGCATATTGGCAACAAGATCTGCATAGTTCCTGGCCTTATTGTTGCCAAGAAAGTTTTTCACGACCAGAACAAAAGCCTTCCATGCTTCCAGTTCCACTTAATTCAGTGAGTTTTCAAACTCTGGATCTCTGATTAGCTTACTTTCTTACTTACTTTGCCAGCTGATCACAACGAATTTTCTCCAGCACGTATTTCACTGCTTCATACTTCTCCTTCAGTGTAGTCGAGTGAGCTAGAGGTACAGAGGCAAACTGGGTACCATTGTGTAGCAGAACACATTTCAGTGATCGCTAGCTGCTGTCAATGAACAATCTCCAATCTTCAGGTTTATACTCTGGCACTCCAAACTTGTGCAGAAGTGCACAATATCTGTACAGTACACCAGGTCCTTCTCTGTAGAGAAAAACACTGAGATACTCTTGATGTCTGTTGCTGTAGAAAGTGATGCGAACAGTCAGAAATGACCTTTTTTTCCCTCAATCTAGATGCCAACTGTTCAGCAGATGACTTTGACAAGCTGAGATCACGAACTAGATATTTAGTTCCTTTTGCAAAAAAGGATTTGGAACATCATCATCAAGAACCACTAATTCTTCTTCTCCATATTCTTCAATAGAGAAATCTTCTTCACTAATGTTGGTAAGTTCTACAGGGACAGGTACTGGAATTTCATCACAATGAGCACTGGACGACATGCTGATTCAAGATCATGATAGTTAAGGCTGCTCCGTTTTTTCTGTTAATGCCAGTCACATCAATAGCGCAGAAGTCGGTTCCCTCCAAACCATAGGAATTCCAAACTTCAGGCAAATCTTCTTACCCTTGGTCCAACGACGAAGAATTATCGGTGCATGTCTTGCATACCATGTGTGGGACCAAACTTTATCATGATCACCAAGTTTTATACCAAATTAACATGTATGCACGCTTTACAATACCTTTTGCTGTATTCCAGTTAGGAACAATGGTGCATTCGCTGCAGATGTAGCAAAATACATCGGGTTTATTTTTGCAATGTCTTCGGCTGATTCCATTTCATTACCTAATGAAGAAAATATCATTTAAATCAATTATTCAAAAATTAGCTTATAACCTCTTCATAATTATGTTAAACAAATTATAATTTGTTTAAGAAATAAGAAATAATTTTACATCATATAAATAGAAAATACCCTTATGCCAATGTAAATAAAAAATAACAAAAATATAATGTCCCAATAGATCAAAACGTTGATCATAAACAGCTCAAAAAGTTGACCAGATTGAACAAAACTGATGTCATTTTTGGATCCAGCACAATAAAACTGTCATGAATCCATAAAAAATCTTATACAGAACATTTGTTGTTGCCCAGTGTAATAAAACTACTCACCAGTTTAATTAGTCTGCTTTACATCAGCAATTTCTAGAATATTCTCAGCTCTTGTATTTACTTCCAACTCCAACATTTTCGAAAATACCGTCATAAGGAGTGCACAAGTTCGGGTTACTCTGACAATTTAACAATTTAATTTTAAAAAATAGGGATAGGCACATTTACTATGTCACAATCCCCAAAGCACGTTGAAACGAAATACTTGTTTTCATGTTGTCTTATTATCTCGAAAGCAGTAGTTTTTATGTTAGAATGTCTGTTTACAAACATATTTTATGTTTCGTTTATAGATACTGTATAGAGCTTTAAACTATTCGTTGCTAATAAGCGATTCGTTTAGATAACAGTAGTCATCATCATCATACAAATAAGTAGCAGCATTTTGATCATCACTACCATGACCACATCATCATGAATAATAACACCAAAATCAGCATTATTATCTTTCAGCATCCTTATCGTCTTCATCGTTTCTCATCATTATCATCACAACATTTTGCGAGTCCGTCTGTCAAGATCTAATTCATACTGGCTATAACTGTCTAAGGCTTCTGCACTTGAACATTTTACTTGCATAAACGGGCAATACAGAAGACAAATATGAGCTATACAACAAAGCCTAGTGCACTACATTAAGTAAACGTTTAGACAAGTGCATATGTACGAAGCCTTAACTGGTTATTATCATTCGTTCATTTACAATAGGTAACATAAAAAATAAAATATACCTCTTAAGACATCTTGAAAGGGTTGTTGTTGAAGACAGAATCACATATGTAAGTACGATTGGTTTTCCATTCATTGTGAAAATGTGTAGATTCGTTTCACTGTTTTCTGTTGCTGCTATTCTTTGGGTTCTTGCCACGAGCTGCTGAGGAAAGCGTTAGTGAAGATTACCTGAGGCTATGTCAACATTATTATATATTATATATTACAATATTATATTGCTAAGAAATTAAATGATTTAGTTTCTAAAGAAAATTGACTAGTAAAAGGGCAACACTTATCTACGAAAGTGACACCAAAGGGAAACAACCTTCACTCACTCACACAGCACACAACATACATTCACACACGCGTGTGCGCACTCTCCAGCACACATTTGCGTAGACCATCACTTGATATTATGTACACTTTATTAAATTCTAGCGTTAACACAGCACAGTTTATCCAACTAACTGACAATTTTCCCTTCGACAGGTATGGATCTTGTTTGCTTTAAAGAGAGGATTCCACGTGTGACGCAGTGCGCATATAACGTGGGATATGAGATCGGTCGAAGTCATCCAGAGGTCTCAAGAATGACGGCAACTGAAATCTTGTGCTTGTAAGAATTTCGAAACAAAAGTTAAATTTTTTTTGTTCACAAATTTATAATTATTATAATGGTTGAATAATACGTTTATTTTATGATTTACAACAGAACTAATTGAGATTTATTTGTTAGTTAACACTATGTCGGATATAAACAACATATTTCAGGATTATATATATATATACATTTGCGTGTATGTGTGTGCGTGTGTGTTTACGTGTCTGTGGTACGTGTAGGTATTTATACAAACATACACACATTTAATATCTTCTAAAAATTCCATATACAAGTAGTAGGTGTAATCTTGAATATTAAAACTAGGTCTTTAGACATGATCGAGAGTTACATCCCATATCTATATAAATAACAAAAGTAACATTAACAATTAAAGTAACATTAACAATTAAAGTAACATTAACTATTAAGTAACATTAACAATTAAAACGGAAATAGCTCGTGCTCTCTCAGAACGATTCACCGGAATATCAGCGAGGAGGGCAAAAACTTGAAAATTTCGAAACAGACAGTTTAGTACACAGATAATAAAATTTTAATATTGTGGCGAAAAGGGGTTTTTCTCTGTTTGCGTCTTGGTTATTAATTAATATTCTAATTAATCTCTTTCATGCCAATCGCTCACAACCTCCTTAAGGGTCTTGTGCGGTCTGAGAGTGACTAGGTCAAGCCTTGGATAGTCCGTCAGTCAGTGACCGTCTCCCAAGTGTTACCTGTCTCAGAATAGTGACTACACTGCATTTATCTTACTAGTCGTTCCATCACTATTCCGGCCCTACCACAAATCTCTCGTCGTCGTCGATGATGGGAACTATTTTAAAACATGTGTATAGACCGTCTTCTCAATTGTATTACGTCATTGGCAGCCCCCCCCCCCCATCATCTCACATGTACATCCCCAGAAATGAAGGAGTAAATAGTTTTTAAAAGAAAACAAATATATTAAAAGAAATAAAGATAACAATTTTAATAAATTTACATTGAGTTTCCAAATCGCGCACTAGGCGATTTCTAAATCACAAATCTCCTAAGACTTACAGAATACAATTAATGAAAAAATATCAAAGCAATCCTCTAGAATAATTATTAGAGAATTTCATCTGAATAACATCAATACAATTTAGTTAAGCTTACATAAATGCTCCACATAAATAAGCCAACTAGATAGTACAATTTAGTCAAAAATACAGCAATGTCATACAAGAATCAGAAATAGAATAAGGAATGAAAAATATTTCTTGTAATGTACAGATTACACAGAAAATTCATGTATTTGAATCACCTGATTATGGCCTTGTTCAGCAGTAGCCTCGTTCTCAGCAGGTTTGGCTGGCAATTGAATGTCTTGTGGTTTAGCCCACCTGGTGACGTTAAATGAATGTTCCGTAAATTGTACACAACACAATTTGTCCATGAAAGGTTTAGCACAGTATATAGAATCCTTTCACTGGCACTGAATAACATATAGTCAGAGTTATTCACAGTTCAGTGCACACTGGGTTGGAAAGTTATCCTCGTAATTACAAGTGAGTCAGATCATGCTCCTGCTGCAGCTCACTTCGTAATACCGTCTCCCTTGATGGCCCCGATACATATGGAATCCAATCAAGAATTTTACTCCTCACTGGCCCTTAACACATTCAGCAGGCCAAGTGGCAGTACTGTTGTCAAACCAAGACAACCAGGAAAATTGCGACATACATCCCATCCAATACAGAACGGCTTGAACTGCAACCAAATAGTGTAATGGCACACATCAGGATCATGTTTTAAATTTCTGCAATCTGTACTTTTATTTTCGTTTCTCATTATAATTCCTTTTAACAATTAATTTATCTGATTCCTTATTTAAACAAAAATAACAGCATCATATTTTAAACTTGTTATAACATTTTACAAGAAACATAATTCAAACAGTTTTAAAAGTAAGTGTAAAAAATCAGTTACAACGCAATCTCTATATCGGACATACCTTTCTTCCAGTTCTAACCATGAGCCATGCATGGGACCCCAAAGATGTGGTAAAAGAGTGTAGAGAATTTTGAGTCTGCTCTTTTATGTGTTTTCAAAGGTCATGGAAGTTTCTAGACTTTATTAGCCTTTGGCTAGGACTTGTTTTTCTTCCTGTGCCTATTGACTCCATAGTTATGGCTGAATGCACGCACATAATAGACTGAGTGAGTGAGGTGCCAGAAGTATACCCATGTTATGTAAGAATTAGTGACTCCTGACTCAAACTCCCTTTAACTGTGGATGTGGGTCAGCGTTGTTTATGCCAAACAATTCTACTCAACTTTGAATTGTGAAATTCAAATCAAAATTTGATTTAAGAACTTGAAAAATTAGCAAAATTAATTAATATTAATTTAATTAATTACGTGATTAGCATTTTTCCATCACAAATATATTTATATAAGTAAGCAATGCGATGCTTTCTTCTAAACGACTGTTACATCTTCAGGCCGTTACGTGACGACAGTTCCAATAACAAACAATGTAGATCACTAATAAAAAAAACCAAGATTTATAAATCACTGTAGGGAAAGAAAATACGTACCTGGTCGACAGGTTTGTTAAGGTGTTCATATTTTACATTTTTAAACAAGCAAATACAATACTAAAACTAAAATAATAAAATATTCCCAATATCATTTTCGCAACACAATAATAAATTTTTGCTATGCTTCCAGTTACGTTTCCTGCATGAAGTAATAAGTTGCAATGGTTGAAATGCGTTATTTATCTCTGTACAAATATGAGTAATGGAAGAATTTTGGGAACCGAGGTGTAAGACAGAGTGCTGTATTGTTGTTTACATCACACATTCCAAGAAAATACGCAAATAATTAATCTATTTGTGTACAGACATTGGACACTGCTTATTATTTTCGTAAGTGTCAAAATTAGAGCAAACAACTCAGGTGGAGAATTTGCGAGAACTTACTGATGCAATACAAACCAGTTCTAAGTAGATGGTTAGTTTTTTTTTGACTACTTGTCTAACATATGTTCATAACAGTCACCCAATGAGGATGGACCAAAAGTTATTCTAATCACTTTGATGTTGACGTAACTAAAGTTTGCTGGTAAAGGTGATCATTAACTTATGACAGGAGTGTGCCTTTTAAAAAAATTCATAGCCTTGTTTCTGCATGTTGGACTATCACCTGATAAGAAATGAAAGTGACTTGTTAAAAACTACATGTTTGTGAACACATGCCAGGAACAGCTGCTCTCATTGAAAAAAGTTATGTACATTGACTATAATTATCTCTCTGAAACTCGATCTCATATCTTTGAGGAATTATGTCTGTAAACAACTTATATATATATATATACCTAGCAGTACTCGGATTTTTAATTAATATATCTAGAACTATACTATTATAAATTTAATAAAACTCACTATACAGGTATACGTTATAATTTGTCTTTTAGGAACATGTCAAACGTCGACGGTTGAAAATCCAGATACCCAATATATTTAGTGTAGTGATGGCAATGATAGCTGTACGTTACGTAATCGAAGTCAATTTATATCCAGGAACAAAGATAGAGGGCCAGTTATTCAAGGCGTGTGATCAGCTGACTTAAATATCGAAACAATACTAAACTTGACACAATGCTGAAAGCACGAATGTACAAATGTATTTGACTGCTTAAGTGTGAGTCTAAATATGTGAGTGTATGCGCGCGCGAGCGTGTGTGTATGTGTGTGTGTGTGTGTGTGTGTGTGTGTGTGTGTGTGTGTGTGTGTGTGTGTGTGTGGTGAGTAAATGTGTAAGTGGATGTGTAGATGTGGTAATGGGAATACGAAAAATATGTGGGTGCGATTTGAAATTGTGATCCCATGGCCTGAATTTAGTAGGCAAGCACTCGCAAGCAAACAATTTCTTGGAAATGCAAAACAGTTCCTAATTATGTTAAGACTCACATCGCAAAAAAATCCGATAAACTATCAAGTATGTCCAAAGAAACTAGCAGTAGCCATTACATGATGTAAATTACATCGTATATTTATTAGTTGTTTTCCTTGTTTTATGGAAACAAAAGACAAGAACTATCAATACTATCACATTTACTGTCAAACGCACAGCAGTCTAAGGTAGTGAGATAGTTTTATCTCGTATTTTAACACTAATATGCATATTAGCAAATATTTATACTTCCAAAACTGAAGTTATTTATCACTAATATGCATTCTAGCAAATATTTATACTTCCAAAACTGAAGTTATTATATCACTAATATGTATTCTAGCAAATATTTATATTTTCAAAACTGAAGTTATTATATCACTAATATGTATTCTAGCAAATATTTATACTTCCAAAACTGAAGTTATTATATCACTAATATGTATTCTAGCAAATATTTATACTTTCAAAACTGAAGCTATTATATCACTAATATGTATTCTAGCAAATATTTATACTTTCAAAACTGAAGTTATTATATCACTAATATGTATTCTAGCAAATATTTATATTTTCATTCAATTTGTTTTCATATCTAGGTCATATGACATCGGCTATGACTGCATCTCAGTACATATGTCGAGCTGTCCTAAAAGCACGGCACAAATCTACCTTAACCTAGGTAAGTGTTCCGACTGTGAAAGGTTACATAAAGCATATCTATATCCATTCGCATTATCGTCTGTTTATTTTAACGATAAACTACATTCGCAATTAATGATCTAGATCCCGTGTCCAATGCATCATCTTAACAGTAAAAGTATATTTTTATATAAATTAAAGATAGCGGAATTGCTAAACATTTTGTATATATTCTTTTCCGCCGAAACGTCCCTATTATAAATCTTATAAATCTTATTTGCAATGAAAGAAAGTATTGATAACCCGTAAAGACTTCCCTCAAGAAATGAAATAAATGAACTGTATAGCCTTTCTTTCATTTCATTTCAGTGGACAAATATATTCTTCCTTCTGCGTGCCTTGATAAGAATCCGAGCCGAGCTAACAGACAATCATATACGTACTTAGCGTCGGATGGAAGGGGACACCATTCAGACCACCATTATCTCATCCTTTTATTTGGCGTTTTCTCTCTCTTTTCCTTGATTTAGATTATCAATAATTGTGCCTATTAAGTTCATTGGCCTGGATAGAGCATAGTAACACGTTTCTACTCATTCGTTTTCATTTATGTTATCTGCTTATGTATACACACATTTACTGGTTACTTTAATTAATATAATGTCATTTATGTTGATCATACGGTTAGAATGAGGGGATAATATATTTTACGTCCTACTTTAAGGGTTTCAACTGTGAGCGGTCGGCCTGATGAGGTCGGAACCTGAATATGTTGAGAACCAAGACCTCACAGAGTTATCCCGGGTAGAGAACGTCGTAAGATTAAAAGTCACACTGAAGTGCTTGACGGGAAGGTAGCCAACGGGTCCACCAATCAAGTTATCCCTAACAAATCAAACCGCTCTGAGAATTTCACAACGTCCCTTTTCATATATCAAACATTTAGTGTCATGGACACAATATTTAAATAAATAATTTAAGATAATTTTGCCTCTAGACGGTGTGAAATAATATCGAATTGCCCAAATTATAAACGTTCATAAAATTACAAAGCAAATGATGTCGCAACTAAGCAATCATGATTCACCTAACATACCGGAGTAAAAGCAATCATAAAACAAAGATAATATGTGTATTTCAAACTTGTCTTTGTAAATATGTATAAATATATGTATTTCAAACTGCCTAATGAAATTTACAGAGCGTCAAATTTTCGTGTAAAGTCCAAATGTTAACAAGGAAAAGGATGTGGTCTTTAAAAAAACATAATAAGAAAAGCGCACTCAGCAACTAAATAGTAAGAAAACGACGATATTGTACAAGTAAATGTTAAAAATATTAAAGCACCTATTAATTACAATTAATAAATAAAAAAGAAAATTTTCCATTTTTGGCAATTAATTTATAAGATTTATTTTTATTTGCACTTTTCAAACTTTTAGTTTTATAAAGTAATAACTATTATACTTTTGTATGTTATTACAATTACGATATAATGTATTCTAAGTTTCATTGTGTGCTTAAACTCTATAACTAATAGTAATCTTTAGAGAAGGACGTTATTTCTTGTTTTGAATACAATGAGAGGCTGGTAATGTCAACTTTTCCTTGGAGTTGATGACAAATACTCCTCAAGATACTTCTATCTATCCATCAATCTATCCATCCATCCATTCATATCTGACCCAACGCCAACCTAGTTATACGGTAGGATTATTATTATTAATTAATCATCCATTACTAATTACAAGTGATTTTTTATAACACTATTTAGAAAATGTCTTGCTTAGTCTATCCTTTTCTCTCTTTGAAATTTTTCAATTAACGTTTTGATATATATTATTGATTGCGTATTCTATTGAATCATATATTACCATAGTTTCCATTAGTCAAGTACGGAGATTATAACGTTTACATTCACAGTACATTTTAAGTACTAGATTTAAAGTGTACTGGTTGCTTCAGTGTGTATAGAGATTATACCGTTTACATTGATTGTGCATTTAAAGAACAAAATTAAAATTTGCTAGCTGCTTGAGTTTGTGTTGATACACTTTTGTCAAATCTGTCAAATAGCTTAAAAATTTGCTAGTTGTCACGTGACCATGGTAGAATTATTTTGTGATTTATAAATGGAAATTTATAAAGGTGGATTGAGGCGGATAGAAGAGGGGGAATGGTAATAGGAGGGACGGTCCTCTCTGCAGACACAACTTAAATGTATGTGAAAAACTATGTAGAAATAAAACCAAAGACAAATGTGAAAGAGAAGAACTAGAAAATAAAAGGGAACTTGAAAGAGAAGAACCAGAAATAAAAAAGAGAGAAAATAAAATAAAATGGAAATAGAAGTGAAATACAAGCATAAACAGAAAAAATACTGATTGAAAAAGAAGAAATTGTCAAATGATTGAAGATTAAATGAGAACCGGCATTCACCAAAATGGATGCTACACTCTAACGTATAATTTACAAAATTATCATCAATGAAAAATATTTACAATGTAACAATAATATTGCCATTTCCCCATTTCCATAAATCTAAATAGTTACAACATAATCACTGAATGGTTTATATTAAATTCATATCAGTAATTATTTCAATCTCTCATTTAGCTTCACTTACTACAAATGGTTTTACAATAATAAAAGCAAGGTACACTATACATGGATTTATCTCAGTGCATCATCTACACGTTCACTATGAATTTTCTCTAATGCCACAAAACCTTCTTTGAAAGAGATATGCATTAGTTTCATACAACAATCATATAACCAAAAAGATGAAAAAGATACCTTACATCAATATTTTCATGAAACCACATTCGAATAGATTTTAAACTGTACAATCTTATATCCTAAAATACAATTCCATAGGATTAATGTTAATACAAATCATAGGAAAAGTATTATCAGAGAGCAGAAATGGAGTTATTAGAGATAACCTGAATTGCTTAACCTGAATTATATGCTGTATCAATAGCCTTTCACATGCTTTTATTTTTTGCAACCAAGCAAACAAATAATTACAGTCATTTCCACAAGATTCTGTCCTCATGTAGTAGAACAGTGATTCAGTGTTATTCCCTCAAGTATTAACCAGGGTGCTCTTTTGCCATGTTTTGCTCCCTCAAGTAGAACAATAATTGTAACAATTTCCAGTATCTTCCTTGTACCAGAAATTGTTTGATGTAGTCAGCATACCTTTCCACTACACTTCAGTGGGAGTGTATTCCTTACACTTACACTGTGTAGATATTTCCCACGTCTACCACGGTCGTAGAGGTTTATAATCAATAAATCAGAAGATTCAGATAATACAAGGAAGGCTGCTTTTTCCCTGAAAGATATAATCAGGGAACAAATGCTAAGTTTCCAGTTTATCCTTTTTAACTCCATTCTCTTTTATTCAAATATCATCTTACAGTTTACTGCAACTGTATGTATTAGCCCCATACACGCATACAACATAATAAATAGGGCATTATAGTTTTATGAATGATTTCATTACAAACAATATAAATTGTTTAGCATACTATATACGAGCATCTTAGTACAACCGTGTAGAAATAATATTCTACTCACATAATACATCTCTACATAAAATACAAGTATAACATGTCAATAGCAAAAATGCATAAAAGACTGGATTTCTTGCCAAAAGGTGATTAGACAATACAATTCTCTACAGCAAATAAACTTTTGATCTCAGCCCTTTGGCGGGTCTCGCTCACGTTAATCATAACCATTGGATACTAAAACTACTCATCCAATTGGAACTTGTTTGCATTGCATCAGCAATTTCTAGCATATTCTCAACTCGAATGTTTACTCCTACTCTGACACTTTCCAAAAAACACCATGAGTAGTGCCAAAGAGCGGGTCACTACGACAATTTAACAATTAATAAAACAATTACGATTTAAAATAGGGATGTGCACATTTATTCTACCGCAGAAACAAAATCCATTATTTATTCAAAACATAATTTCATATTTCTTTAAGAGAAGATTCCATACTTTGACCTTAAGAGAAAAGGGTCTCTCAAACAGCCGACTCAGATTAATGAAATTGGCAAAATTGGCAAGCATCTAAACATGATGACATAATCTCTCTTAGTACTATTGTTAGCACCATTATCTAGAACAGAGCCAGAAACAGAGCTCCTAACCTAGCCAGGCACTGGAATAGATTAATCCTAAGACCGTTCATGTATCTCCTTCAACTGAACAAGGTACACAAGCAACAAAGAGAAAGTGACTGAGGCCACTACTGCACACACGCGAACAAACGACAAGAAGAAATGGAACAACCTACTGACACTAAATAGAAAGAAAGTAGTAATCAACAGCAACCATAGCAACAACATAAAAGGCAAAATAATTTTTGGCCTGAATGTCAGTTTAGCTATTGTACTCTCCCCTTGCCCCCCACCCCCCCACCCGGCCGATATGTTACAACGCCTCATAGATCAAGGAATGTTAACCAACCACGAGTCTCGGAGGAATACCGAGAACAACCGACTCAACGGAAATATCGGAGCCAGACGCAACACTTAGGGACCATGCAAGCTCGCCAGCAGCAACATTAGCGGGGTGCATATCCTTCTGCGTACATATTGGGTGTGGTACTACTCAGAAGTCGGCAAGATACATCTCTAGAACCACCAGATAATATCATCCACTAAGAACAACACTGCAATTGATTTTGGTCGGACAGCACTTCTTCCTTATCATCATCGTGTCACGTCTTCTGTCGTGGAAATGCCACTCAGCTACTATCACCATCATGAACCACTACCGCCACGCTTCTATGCTGCTCTTCACCTCGTTCCAAGCAGAGATATCACAGACAGAGATCAATATTACAACAATTCCTTGCGCGAAATCATCAAAATCTGGAAGCGCACACTAATTATTCAGTTACGATTTGATGTGGATTAGGGCTTGTCCACTTCATTCTTTGAAACTTTAAATATCGAGACATTCATTGAGAAATCACTTAGATCTGAAGCAAGCCAATGTATTAAACTTCACATTTAGATCTGAAACTTATTTATACATTTTTACCCCACAGTTTGTTTATTGTTATTGACTCTGTTCTGGCTTTCACTCTCTTCTTGCTGTCTTTTTAAATGAAATACGATTGCTTGAAAATGTGAGCACATATGATAAAATTCAGTTTCTTGAAAAGAGAATTATCACTTTTTACATCCAATAACAATATGATGAAATTTATTTCGTAATTACCGATACCAAGGCTTAGTCAGTGCATCATAACGTTTAGGCACGCAATTATTTGAGAAGTTTAAATTATTAGTATCTTTAAATGGAAAATAAAATTGTAAGCAACATGATCACCTCTTGAAACACTCTATCCGTTTTGCTAGCGTGTGTGTGTGTGTGTGTGCGTGTGTGTGTGTGTGTGTGTGTGTGTGTGTGTGTGCGCGCGTGTATGTGTGTATGCGTGTGTGTGTGTGTGTGTGTGTGTGTGTGTGTGTGTGTGTATGTTTGTGTGTGTGTGCATATATTTGTGTTTACATTATTATTTCTTTATATTATAAAGTGCTGCAACCATTTTTTATGAAAAGCGCAGAGTTACCTGTTATATTTATATTATATTTTCTTCTTCCCCTTTTTAGTATCAGTAGTCAAACATTCCGTCGTAGCCCTTGCACTTTGGACTTTGCTGTATCGGCAAAAAGTGTGTAATTTTCCGTGACCAATCTTCTATCGCGTGAATTGAAAATTTATCCCCCACCCCCTCTACCATAATATATAATCATATCGAAAACAATACTTGATTCAAGTTAAAATCCGTAAGCCTAACCATTATGCAAACAAACGCACACTTGAACATAGCCGGACGATTTGCATATATAAAATAGTGATTTGTGACGTTCTTGACTCTTTAGTTGTTCATACGTTTACAGAAGTATTTATAAATGGTGCTGTAATAAATAGTCCGTTATAAAAATATCTATAAATGGGGCTGTAATAAATAGTCTATTATAAAAATATCTATAAATGGGGCTGTAATAAGTAGTCTGTTATAGTGAAGTGTTTGTAATTGGTGCTGTAAAAGTAATCTGATACGGTGTATCTATAAATGGTGCTGTAATAAGTAGTTTGCTACAGAAGTGTTTGCAAATGGTCCTATAGTCAGTAGTCTGTTACTGAAGTGTTTGTAAATAGTGCTGTAATAAGTAGTCTGTTACTCGAGTGTTTGTAATTGGTGCTGTAATACGCAGTCTGTTACGGAAGCATCCATAAATAGTGCTGTAATAAGTAGTCAATTACAGAAGGTTGTGTAAATAGTGCTGCAATAAGTAGTCTGTATTTATAAATGTTGCTGTAATAAGAGGTCTATTACATAAGTGTTTGTAAATGGTGTTGTAATAAGTCTGTTACAGACGTGTTTGTAATTGGTGGTGTAATAAATACTCTGTTACAGAAATGTATGTAAATAGTGCTAAAATAAGTATTCTGTTACAGATGTGTCTATAAATATTGCTTTAATAAGTAGTTGCTTGCAGAAGTATCTATAAATTGTGATGTAATAAGCATTCTGCTACAGAGGTGTTTGTAAATGGAGCTATAATAAGTAGTCTGTTATAAATTTATCTATAAATGGTGCTGTAATACGTAGTCATTTACATATGTGTATATAAATGGTTCTTTAATACGTATTCTGTTAGATATGTCTATGAATGTTGTTTTATTACTTAGACTGTTACAGAAGTGCTTGTAATTGTTGCTGTAATAAGTAGTTTGTTACAGATGTGTCAATAAATGGTGCTGTAATATGTAGTCTGTTACAGAAGTGTTTATAGTTGTTGATATAATAAGTAGTCTGTTACAGAAATTTTGTAAATGTTGCTGTAATAAAAAAGTATCTTACAGAAGGGTTACATTGCCCTGTAATAATTAGTCAGTTATTTTGTATCTATAAATGGTGCTGCGTCACACTTGGAATCCTCTCGGAGAGGCAAGCAAAATCTGTCGAAGGGAAATTGTCAGTTATTTGGACATGCTGTCGCTGGGTTAACGCTAGAGTTTAATACAGTGTACATAATTTCAAGTGATGATCTACACAGATGTTGCGCGCACGCATATGTATGAATATGTGCTTTGTGAATGAGTGAAAGTTGTGTCCTTTGAAAAGGACAGCTTTAGTGTTACGTTTTGCCCTTTTACTAGTCAGTTGTTTTTTCTTAGAAACAAAGTTATTTCATTTCAAGGTGTAACAGCGATGTTGTAAGAAAGACTACAAAGAGTCCATATGCATGACTGCTTTTCTTTTCTTTGCATAATTTCAAAGTAGGCAGAGTCCATGAAGTTAATCAAAATTATATCTATCTATCTATCTATCTATCTATCTATCTATCTATCTATCTATCTATCTATCTATCTATCTATCTATCTATCTATCTATCTATCTATCTATCTATCTATCTATCTATCTATCTATCTATCTATCTATCTATCTATCTATCTATCTGTCTATCTATATATCTATCTGTCTACATGTCTGTCTGTCTGTCTGTCTCTCTATCTATCTGTGATGAGTGGTTTAATTGATTAGCTACCCAAGCCCTAATCTTAATTCCACCCATAAAGGTCTTCATAATTTTTTCAGACAGCGAAAACTCAGTCAAAATCAGAGATGTTAACCATTAACTAATTTATTCAACCTGTCCCTGAGCGTTACCATGTGAAAATGATTATTATTAATAATTAATCTTTCATAACTAATTACAAGTGATGAGAATCTTAATTTATTTTATTAATGATTCTCCAACAGACACCACTCGTCTCTCACTTGGTGGATATATGGGCACTGTAAACCTTTTCTCTCATCCACAACATAAACACATTTACAATCACATATAGCAATGTCAAAATGTCACAGTGTCCACGTCAACATGTGTCTCCCTCCACACATGTAGAATGTCAAAATGTCACAATGTCTACGTCAACATGTGTCTCCCTCCACACATGTAGAAAACATTTACACACTATTGTATTCTCGAAACCAACTTGAGCGTCATCTTTGCCATGTCATTTCCTTCAAGCAGACATGATTACAGTAATTCTGGTAACTTCAACGTACTAGAAATTTCCTGATGTACTCAGCATACTTTGACATTATACATCAAAAGTGTATAGCATACTCCCTTACACTTACACACACTGCAACAGACATTTGCTGCATCTTCCTCGTCAATCAGGTTTATAATCACTGAACTAGTAGATTCAAATATCATGTAAAAATTGTAAACTAGAAAGGCTACTTACTCACTGCAAAATATAATTAAGGAGCAAACCTAAATTTTCAGTTTATCGATTTATAACTCCATTCTTTCTTACATTCCAATCTCAACATGCAATTTCTTGCAACAGTATTCATTAGTCCGATACATGCATATCTCATAATAAATGCAGCATATCAAAACAATGTATCAACACACTAAATGTTAACAGCTTAGTTCAAACATATGTACAAATAAAAGTCAACTCAGCAATATTTACACAAGTATAACATATCAATAGCAAATATTGCATGAAATATTTCTAAGTCCATTCTCTCCAACCAGTCATTTTAATTCACCATCAAGCTAATGGCCACCTTTCAAAACCAGACTTTCTTCTTGCCACTATAAATTCTAAGTGATCAGAGAATAGAATTTTCTACAGCAAGTAAACTTTTTTAACTTCAGCCCATTGGCTGGTCTCGTTCTCGAAATCATAACCATTGGCAAGAAAGTAATTAACCAAGACTACTTTTATTCTCGTCTTTCTCTCTTCCTGCTCTCAAATGTAACAAAACGCCACAACCACATAAATACCTCATCACTTCCATTGACCAGGCCTGCTTTATATGTATAATCGATGAAATGAAACATACTTTTCTTGAGTTGTCTTTTTATTTGTGGGGCTTTAGATCCTAAAATCCCAGTTCATGCATTTGCGAATGCCCAAATGCTTCCTCTCAGCAAGACAAATCCATTGATATATGATATGTAGACTAAAAATGGGAATTCTTAGGTTTGTAGCAGACAAACAGATTGAAATAATCTTTATTGTTTTGTTTTCAGAGCCTAAAATCCCATTTCAGACTTTTGAACTTCATGTAAACTCTCCGTCATCAAGAAGAATCCATTGATATAGGAAGTATTGGTCTTAAAATGATATTTCTTAGGTTTTATAGCAAATAGACAACCAATAGACAGACATTCAAAATTATACCTTTAATGACTTCTTTCATTTGATCAAATAAAAAGCTAAGACAACATGATAAACTCACAGGCTTTCTATTAAAAAAAATTAAATAACAGTTTAGAATAAAAGGATGTGTTTTATGAATCAGATGCAAAGGTATTTTCCATAAAAAGCCACAAAACCGTAAATGAATTAAAGTATGTTCCTCTCGTGCATTTTCCATCTTTTATGATCTCAAGGTCATATCAGGCAATACACAAATCAAACGCATCCGATAATCCTAGTATTCCAAATGTTTTTCTATTTATAAGCAAAGAGAAAAAAATAGACAGCAACAACAACATCAAAGACAGCCAATACAAAAATAACAATAGCAGTACTGCTGCTATTATTACTACTACTACTACCACTAATAATAATAAGAAGGCTCCATACTACACCACCCTTTATTAAAGACATGATAACATATATTTTCTTCAAATAATGTGTCTCGGGTGAGTTTGTGGGGTATTTGGAAAGTGTCATCAGTCTTCTCCTCTGAATAAATTTGCTGGTATTTCGCCTTGGTGCAAGCGTGCTGTACGACGCTCCAGTAGGAAGCAGTTATATGTTTGGTAAGTTAATGTAGTCGGAGGGTATGCATTATTTCTTTATAAAAAAAAAAACGCGCATATGTACGCAGACACTTTGTCGTCAGAAGGTCATATATGTCCTTAGTTTATGTCCATAGAGCAAACATTTCCTGGACATCAGTGTGTAGAATAATGTCCTCTGATATAATTACATGAAACAAAACACGTGCATGCACATTCATACGCGCAAGCACCATTCACTCCTATTTACGCACCATACGCACGCACGCACGCACGCACGCACACACACACACACATACACACACGCACGCACGTACACAAACGTTGGCCAACACACCACGTTCGTCCCCATCACGCAAACAAACAAAGAAGTATGAATAAGTATTTAATCTGAAACTTTCTATTTTGTTAACACACTCTTCCGAGCATCATCATTTCTTCCGTGAACAAGAAAGCACACTCGTCAGTTGTCACTGAGTACGATGTAAATTTGTACAATGCTCATTACCGTTCACTTTATCTTTGTGATTTTGGAAGAGATTGTATGGAATGTTGCCAAGTGACTCACATATATTTTTTTCTCTATTTCTGCAAAAAAATCAACGTGCATGCTTACATTGCAAGAGGGTGCCCGACATATTGCGATATTTCGCTTTAGAGCGGCTGCTGAGACAAAAATAGAAACATCGCAAATTCGCACTGCGCAGTCATGTCGGGAAATATTACAACGATGAAGATCAAGTTTTGTTGCTTCGTATTTCTTCTCGGTCAGTACTATGCTTTTTGTGAATTGGTAAATGAAAGAATAATTACAAGTGAGTCTTTCAATGTGCTCTTTACTGTGGGGTGTCTGAGAATTGAGTTGGTAGTGCTGTTCACTTTTGAAATTATTATGATTATTATGATATGAGAGTGTTCTGTTAAACATTTCACAAACACGCCTTTAGCCTTTCTTGAAATGAGTCTTTGGACGTGTGCTTGTTAGAAGATTTTGTCTTGATATATGTATTGCTACAATTGTAAGTTTCGCTTCCACTGTTTGTATGAGTGTGTGCTGTACTAAGGGGAGAGAATCAAGATAGTAAGAAAGAAAGAGAGCGATAGTGAGGAAGTTCAAGGTGAAAGCAGGGAGATAATGTAGGGAGAGTGCAAAAGAGTCAGAGACTTTGAAAGAAGCCGTTCCTGTTTCTTGCGAATACCTTATCTGTGGTAGTGATTAAGGGAGTTGGTGTTTATGTGTTCCAGCGCTTTTTTGTTTGGCTATGGATTGGTTACTGTGTTTAGAGGGGTGGGTGATTGAGTAAGGTTAGGTCAATGTATGGTGGGGTAATTGTCCAAGGGGATTGGAGTTTGGTGTTTGGGTCTTCTGTGTTGAGGGGGTAATTAGGTTGTGTTTTTCGAATAGTCTTTTAGTTGATATGGGTGGGGGGTGTCTCCACTGTTGTGTATCCTTGTTTGTCCCAATTCTTGTTCTGTAGGTGTGAGTTTGTGGGGAGGTTGTTTCCATGTTGTGTTCTTTTGACCTATTAGGTGTTTGTTTCTCTTTTCTTTCCACTAATGTTAGTGTTTTGTTAGCTTTGATGATGCTATTTTCTATGTGTTTACTGAATTGTATGTTTTCGTCGAAGGTGATTCCTAGGCATTTATGCATCTTTGAGTTTTGATTTTTTTTAGTTTAAGTTTGGAGAATATTTCTTTGAATATTGTATGTTGGTCTGGTTTAGTTTAAGTTTGGAAAATATTTCTCTATGGGGGCAGATAAGTCAATAGATGTCGTTTTGTCACGAGTTAGATCTAAGCCTGTTTGCCCAGTCCTCAAGGGGTTTTAGGTGCTACATACTATTTGTGTCTATGTTTGCTCAGTTTCATGTTTCTTACATACGATTTTGTCTTTATGTTCAGTGTTATGTTTCCTATATTCCATGTCATGCTTTTTGTGTTCACTTATATGTTTCTTACTTAAAACGTTTTTAGTTTGTCATTTTGTTTATTTTTATGATTAGAAAGGAAACGAGGTCAGCATTGTCTGGCCAACATTCTTCCTGAAATTCGTATAAGTGCTAAAAGAAAAGTAGACTTGCAGAACGCTCAAAATGTCCTGGACTTCATGAATCAAGCGTCTAAATTTGGTATAATGTCAATGTGCACCTGAGATTTCTAATCTTTCGTTGTATCGATTAAACCCTTCTTTTAAATAAAAACTTCTTTAGTAAACGATTATTTGTAAGCCGTTCTAATTTACAGCTTAAAAATATTAGAACATGAATGTTCACATTAGAACCTTATTTATATTTTTTAACTGTATCCATCAGTAATATATTCTACTACACCTGGATTGACTTTGATGCGAGATAACTGCAAAATGTTTCCCTCTATGTAATATTATTATTGTGTTTATGGTATGAGTTAGCTGAAAATTGCCTCACTCAGCCATTTCGAATCTATTTCAGGCAATAACAAATATGACATTCGAGTAAAATACGCTCCCGACCAATAGCGAGTATATCCAGCTAAATATAGAGCATAACAGAGATGATACATACATTAGAAGATGCATTTTACATAAAATTAAGATGATAAGAAATGACGAAAATGAGTGAAAAATTAATAAAAGGATAAATAGAAGAAAATAAATAATTCTATTAAAATACCTATCAATTATAATTTAAATTATTAATCCACTTATCTCAGAGGGATCTAGCCTATTTAGAATGTTTTCTATTTCAATTTGGTTCCCAAAATGTTTATCATTCATCTACAGTGTTTATTCTCTCGAAGTAAATGTTTCTTGACTTTACAGTTTTCTTGACTTTACAGTTTTCTTGACTTTACAGGTTTCTTGACTTTACAGTTTTCTTGACTTTACAGTTTTCTTGACTTTACAGTTTTCATGACTTTGCAGCTCGAACGAAACAATACACTTCATGACACTAATGTTCAGGGTAACACTGTCTTATACACCACTCATCTAATGACCTTGCATTTCTTGTCATCTGCTTATTACACATGGAAATCTCCCTCTCTTGGATCCCCTCCCAGCACTGATATCACAAAGGATTTTCTCACTCAGTTCCAACCAAGAAGGAACTAGACTGGAGATTGGATCAAGAATGCTGCATGGAAAGCAAACCCAAACCAGAAACTAAACTGAAGAAATAATGAAGACCATGTAACCAACAGAAGCAGTACTAAATATTTCACAACAATTAATTGACCGAACATGAACTAGAGGCAGACCCTCTTAGTACTATACTGGAAGAGAATAATAGATTAGACTCTGCGTAGTGTTCTAATATTATTATAATTTAAAATACTCATACCTTACACACATACATGGTTTTAAAATTATTATACTCTCATACACAATATTTAAGCAAATATTGTACCTCGAGTTTCTGCCAAAACAAAGGGTGAAAGAAACAATGTGTTGATGATTCCTGAATTATGTTACAGAATACCATTCATTCTTTCTTCTTAGAGTCTATATCACTCCCATACATACCAAGCAGTTTACGAGTTTTAATGAATTGAAATATCTTCGCTTCTAGGCTGAAGTCTAGGATATCTCTCGAAGGAATGATATCAAGAACCAACACACCAAGTCATACATCAAACAATATCCGTCACAGGAAGCCACCAAAGTGCCTTTCACAATAATCAACACACCAAATCATACACTATGCAAAATACACCCCAGCAAGCCATCAGTAAGCATCTCACCACAACCAACACGCCAAAACACCAGAAGCAACAACTGTTGCACAATGTTGTTGTGTACAGGCAGCAAACATCATGCCAAGATATTCACACGTAACAACTAAAAACAAACTTCAAATTCGTAACGACCAACACGCCAGACAACAGCATCTACCAATGTACTAAGACATCAATATGTAGTAGCCAATGCAACAAAACCTACATACACACCAAATGAGCAGCAATTACCAATGTAAACTGACACAATATCGAACACATCATTCACACAACATGCTAATACACAACATTCAACTCTCCAACCCAACAATATACCATCTAATGCACCAAACCAACAACATGCAACATTCAATAGTCCAAGATACAAACAAGCAACATCCAATGCTCAAAGCCAAACACATTTAATATTTAACACACCTAACCAACAACATGAAATATGTGCTAGATGACAATTTGGTGTTTAAAAAGTTTCTGAATGAGAGTAGCACATACATTGCTATATAAACAAGAATAAATGTGAAAGAATTATTATAGAAAGTAGAAACTATATTAATATAAAAGAATTGTTACAGAAAATGGAAAGTATAATAAAGAAAAGAAATTATTATAGAAACTAACATAAAATGCAAACATTATCATAGCATTTATATCAGAATAACATAATAAATCTTCATTATATCACGATTAGTGATGAAAATTATTATTTAAATGTAAGATGTTATAAAGGAATTATTATTATTATTCAGCCTCTTTCCACAACTTCTGTTTAATATTTGTTTATTTGTGTGTCTTTATGTGAGAACTATCCTCTGGGGGCTGAAACGAGTCATTGGAGCGATTGACCTAAAATTATTGTGTATTTCATGTCGTCCGTCGTACGGGGTACCAACATAGGTCACCAAGTGATTAGCTAATCCGATGATTCTGTAATTTAATAATGCAGTGGCATGAGACTCCTGACTATAATTTAAAGTATTCAAGTGTCAATGGTTATTAATTTTCTCTCTGCAACATTGATACTAAGCTGAAAGAAAAGGTGTGAATTAATTATGCATAAAATATTTTACAAATTATTCTTCTTATTGCTACATAGAGTTTAAACCATAGATTTGAAAACAGTTAGCGCATACTTTTTCTCATTCTGTGAAAACCAAAAAGAATCAAAATGTAATTAGGTTGGACTACAAAATGAATTCCACCCTTAGAAATATTCGTACTCAGTTGAGTCTTTCTAGACTTTTCATTCAAACAATTTTTCTTTTATATTCCAGTCTTAAGGTAGGATTAGCCTCTTCTTATGTTAAGTAAGGTTTTTTCTAAACTGAGTGAAGAGAGTTTGTTAGGTTTCTCTATACAAAGGTTTTTCATCTCCGTAATGCTGGCCTGTGTCTTACTATTCTTCAGCATGCATTTTCAGTTGACTATGAATCATGGTCCAGGTCAGGTTACGGGGATGAAAGATACATTTAGTCAAAATGTTATATAGTTACCAGTTTATATTTAATGACCCTCTCTCAGTATCGGACTTTAGAGTTATTAATTTCAATATTTACACCTATACTGATAATAGACTGGTTGCCTAATTCAACCTTCAGTCTTTACAATTTAATTGTCCTCGAGTTCTGGCAATCAGTAATAATGACAGGTAAATTTGTGTACAATGCACAGGTTGGAATAGTTATCTTAATTTGACTCATTATGACATAGAAGATCATTCATATTCACTTATAGATCTGCCCCCACCAACCCATCGGTCACACTAATAATCAAACCGATTGTTATTAAGATAATGAAAATAAAATTTTATAATTTACAATAAAATAATACAACAGCCAGATAGCAAAACAATATACATATGGGTCTTTCCAAGATTGCCTATTCTATGTCACGGTAAAAGGGGAATAATCGCTAAAAAAAAAATTTCTTTTTTGAAATTATTATTTCCCCTGTTGTGGTCACAAGGTGCATAGTAGTTATTTTGTGGAGTGAATGTAGTTTCGATTGTGCATGATAGTTTTGTTATGCATATGTATCATTTTAACAATAATGATTTGTTTATTCATTTATCTCAAAATTAGTCAACTATGTTAGGGGTAGACATGAATTATATTTAATCATTTTGTATTCTTTAATGTAATTTTCAGATAGGAACTATGCTTAGTTATTTATATCTTTATATAGTTATTGAGAATGTGCATCTGGACTAGTTGAGAAGTGCCCTAATATTTTACCAACCTCGGGAAATTTTAAGCATTCTTTTGAAGTGCTCAATATCCTGAACCTTCAATGGTTTAGGGATTTTGACTGACCATTTATAAAACACCAAGACGGTATAGGGATTTTGACTGACCATTTATAAAACACCAAGACGGTATAGGGATTTTGACTGACCATTTATAAAACACCAAGACGCCTTTTTACTGCAGAATGTGTGTATGCACGACTAGAAAGGAAGTGCAAGTTTGACGACGCATTTTTTCACTGCACTATAGTCGGCGCCGGTCTTCATTGAATTTTCAAGAATTATAGTAAAGACTCTGCGAATGTTCACCGTCGTGCTAGACTCTGACTATTAGTGATTTGAGTTTCCTACATTTCAGTCTGTTCATGATTCAGGTCGGCGTGACCCCAAGTCTTGTCTTCCAAACGGAATATACCCCAGATGGCAGCTGTCATCAGTGTACCGACGGAATTGACGGAACAGGGCCGTGCTTGGAGTGGACATTCGTCACCACTTTAAATTGAGCATTTGGTCATCACCATTTGCGATTTCGACGTTTATCAACGTGAAACGCTTTCCAGACAGATCACCCTGGGTTCTTCAGCCCGCGTATAAAGGAAACTGCGTTCTTCAGCCCGCGTGTATGTAAAGGAAACTGCGTTCTTCAGCCCGCGTGTATGTAAAGGAAACTGCGTTCTTCAGCCCGCGTATATGTAAAGGAAACTGCGTTTTTCAGCCCGCGTATAAAGGAAACTGCGTTCTTCAGCCCATGTTCGAATATGCATGTATCTTCCGTCCTGATCGGGGGGAGATCACCTTTCATATTTTTGTTCCAGTCTTTACCGAGGGACATTGTGTTTTATTTTCCTGGAGGAAGTGTATTGATATATCGATTTCATATATTATTCGTGGACATATTTGTCGTATTCTTTTGGACATGTGTTAGTCAGGGTGTTTGTCAAGTTTCATCAACCCTTCAAAATAACTGTAAGTAGAAATGTTTAGTTAGGGCGCATTCTCATAGGTAGGTGGGTGATTTAGATTATTTTTATTGTTGTTTATAATATTACTATAGTGAAATAAGATTTTCTTTTCACATTTATTCGATATATAAACACGCGTCATCATCCACACATCTGTTTTACCCGTGATGTTATAGGTACTGTTTTCACGTGGTGTTATAGGTACTGTTTTCACGTGGATCACTTATTAGCATGTTCTTCAGTCTTACTTATAGACCACCTACGCACGCACGTCCTATGTATTAACCTACGTCATCAACAGGAAAACTTATTTCCATATATGGACATCGATTGTCTGTCAACAAGTCCCCTCCGCTAATGCCCTCATTCATCCTTCTCCTTTCAACTGTCCACACATGATGGTCAAGTGACCTATACTCTTAGTACATGACAAAACAAGTATTGCACTGCAGTTTGCATGGCCAGCTAACTGTGCGATACTCGTTAAAGAAAAAAAATGAGAAACATTAATTAATAAAAATCATTAATTAACATAGGCATAATTTGCATAGACTCTTCAAACACTGATCAACCCCCATCCAATGACCTGTATTCTGGCAAACATCGCATTAGTATCTTGGGGTGACTTGGATAACTATGTCAAATGTGTGCATGCAGACTTTCTTATACCTCTTGTGTATCTAGATTTTATATGTTTCAAATATTTATTTATAAATTTGTTTATTGATGTGAGCTCATCAACATTTTATACCATAAACTGAAAGTTGGACACATTGCAAGTCAAAATTACAGACACAATACAAATTAACATTATAGACACAATGCAAGTTAAAATTACAGACACAATACAAATTAACATTACAGATACTCTACAAATTAACATTACAGACACAATGCAAGTTAATATTACAGATACAATACAAATTAACATAACAGATAAATGCAGAATTTGATGCTATTGTCAAAATGAAATATATACATATGATTTTTGTCTTTAAATTTCTGGTGAAATGAAAACGCTTCTATACTTGCCCTAAAAGTATGTCATGTTTACTCATCACTTTCTAAAAATACTCTCCCAGTTGTAGCTGTTTATAATCAGTGAACCAGTAGATTCAATAAACACGTGAAAGGCACGCATTGAATCTGAAAAACATAATCAGGGGACAAGCACTACGTTTTCCAGTTTATCACTTTGTAACTCTATCTTACATTCCAATTTCACTTACAGTTACCCGCAACGTTATTTATTAGCCACACACACGCACTCAGTTTAATAAATTCCGCATATCAAAACAATGTCAAGGCCGGCAAACTATAAGTGAGCTATATAGTTCAAAAACTCTTAGACTTAAAAGTGAACTCACATAGTAAATTTCTGCATAAAAAACAAGTAGATTATCAATAGTAAAAATGCATGAAACATTTCTAAGCCCATTCTCACTCAGTCAGTCATCTAACTTACCATCATAAAGAGTACTCAAGGTCGGATCACTCTGACAATGTAACAATTTATATAACAATTAATTTTAAAATAGGGAGAGGCAAAGTTACTCTGAAATGGTTAGATAAAGTAAAAATAACACGTTATTATTCACATTGTTAGTATAATATATTATAAAATTATTAGATTAAGTAAGATACTATATTTTATAAATATATATAGATACTATATTATTCTAAACATTGTTATATAAAATTAAAATGTTCTATTATTATTATACTCATTGTTAGATGAAGTAAAAATGCCACATTATAGAATTGTTAAAGTAAAAATACTTTATTATTTTTTATAAAATAGTTAGATAACGAAAAATTACCATTTGTATTTACATCGTTTACATGAAGTAAAATGTCATATTGTTATAAACATCATTATATAAAATAAAAATGCAGTATTGTTCCTACAAATCTCCGTTTCGTAAATTAAAAAATACCATATTATTATACACATTTGTTAGATAAAGTACAATACCATATTATTATTATAAACAGCGTTTCATAAAGTAAATTATTAACATTCACATTATTACATAAGGCAACAAAATTAGCAATAACATACATTGATGTATAAAATTCATATAACAACATATATGTTCTTTTTCTGTTTCAAATAGTACTGTGTATTTCACTATCAAGAGGCCAGAGCTGCAGTAGCGATCTCTTGACTGGAATACAAAATTGCTACAAAGCCCAGGGCCTTAACTTCAATTCACAAGGCAACGAGACGGCAGAAACCTTCTTAAAAAAAACCAGCGAACTTGACCCATCGGTCCAGTGCGCGTAAGTCTGTCAACAGAAGTAATTGTCCAAGTGTAAAATTACTTCTATGTAAATGTGTTAAACATTCAAATATAAGCACATACTTAATATTTATTTAAACACCAGGACATGTAGTATGCCGCTTCTAAATCACATTTCGCGATGTATGTATATAAACTATGCACAGCCACGCATGCAATGTTGTGTAATACATGCATATAGACTATGTACAGTCACGCATGCAATGTTGTGTAATATATGTATATAGACTATGCACAGCCACGCATGCGATGTTGTGTAATACATGTATATAGACTATGCACAGCCACGCATGCAATGTTGTGTAATACATGTATATAGACTATGCACAGCCACGCATGCAATGTTGTGTAATACATGTATATAGACTATGCACAGCCACGCACGCATGCAAAGTTGTGTAATACATGTAGATAGACTATGGACAGCCACGCATGCAAAGTTGTGTAATACATGTAGATAGACTATGGACAGCCACGCATGCAAAGTTGTGTAATACAGGTATATAGACTATGGACAGCCACGCATGCAAAGTTGTGTAATACATGCATATAGACTATGGACAGCCACGCATGCAAAGTTGTGTAATACATGTATATCAGTACGCACAAAGAAAGATATCCCACGGAAAGACATAGGTGGACATGCATGCAGTACACGCAAAGATAGATAGATGAATAGATAGACAGACAGACAAACAGACAGATAGATAGATAGATTAGAATGAATAGATAGATAAATTCATAGATAGATAGATAGATAGATAGATTAGATAGATAGACAGGTAGATAGATAGATAGATAGATAGATAGATAGATAGATAGATAGATAGATAGATAGATAGATAGATAGATAGATAGATAGATAGATAGATAGATAGATAGATAGATAGATAGATAGATAGATAGATAGATAGATAGATAGATAGATAGATAGATAGATAGATAGATAGATAGATAAATTGGCTATTAGGTGAGTAGTATATATTGTGTACAAAACAAAAAAGAGAGAAGGAGGATGAGTGGGGTTGAAAAAAATAACTGTATTAATAACTGTATTACACCACATCACATGACATCTAGTAGCTAAAAATCACTTCATATCGCTTTGCATCTTATCCTATCTCATACCACGTCTTGTTGTGTATATCTAAATTGATAATAAATTGAACAAACAATGTACACTTAAGAAACAAAATAATATGAACTCATATTGTTACCTCAACGATTATTTATTCTGTCAGAGACATCAACAAATACAAGAGTGTGACGAGCTGTAGTATGACCTTGATAAAATCCTGTTTCATGACTTCTGGCCAGAGTGGAATGATACCAGACATCCAATTGATGAATCAAGGGATTGATTACTTTTGCAGCAATTTAAACAGTAAACTGTTTGTTTTTGTGGTTTTGACGTAAGATGAATTTCATATTTGAATATTTACGGAATTGACCAGTGTGATAATCCAATAGTACTTTGAAATATGAACTTGTTTGATATTGTCTTAATACCCCCAAAGCAGTGTTTTGATATTGTCTTAATACCTCCCAAAGCAGTGTTTTGATGATGTCTTATTATCCATGTGACACCAACGCCACCTAGTTAATTATTATGATAATTATTTTTAAATTAATCATCCAAAACTAATTAAAAGTGATTAGAATCTTAATTTTTTTATTAATTATCCTCGTCTCTCTCACTTGGCGGATAATAGGGCGCTGTAAATTGTTTTCTCTCTTTCACAACTTTAAAGATAAACATTTACCATCACACAAGATTTCCGTAGGTGGAAAACGTTTCACTAAACTAGAAGAAAATTCCGTCTTAATCTATATTTAGCCAATCTATATTTAGTCAGCCCCATCCGCCCAGTTTCTTCTCAAACATAAGATCATCAATAATTATCAGTAAGAAGTCAATAAATTTAGCAATAAATTTATTAAATCAACAATCAAATAATAGTTATGACAAATACAATGAAATAGATTACTTGACATCAGTGTTTCCACGAAACAACATTCAAATAATTTATATATTTTATACAGTCTTATACAGAAAATACAATTCAACATGTCAGTACAAATCACAGGTTAGTTCTTATCAGAGACAGAAATGGAGTTTTAGATTTAAGCACTAATAGTTTTTATGTAATGTTGTATAGATGAAATCACAATTGTCTATGTCACTCACATTTCCATATCAAAGTCAGAAGTTCACGTCTATCAGCCTCTCTCCATACTCGTTGGAAACATTATTCTGCAACTTATTCTCTTGAGCCAACCTCTCATTCTTCTATCATACCAGCTCCCTCAAGGAAAATAATGATTACAGCAACCCTAGTACTTCTGTATATAAGAAATTCTTGTTATTCAGCAATCATCAAATGGAGAGAAGTGTATTCTCCACACTTAAACTCTGCTTTCCGACTCTAGCACAATTGGTTGTAGCAGTTTACAATCAGCAAACCAGTAGGTTCAAATCATACACAGAAAAGGCTGCTCACTATCTGAAAAATATAATCAGAGAGCAAACCTAAGTTCCCAGTTTATCGCTTTATAACTCCATTCTTTCTTACATTCCAGTCTCGACTTCAAATTTATTATCCCGATACACGCACACAGCATAATAAATACATCATCATCAAAACAATGTCAAGTGTTACCTTACCACTCACAAGCATTATAATTCAAACATTCACAAGCATTATAATTCAAACATTTGTAGAAACAATAGTCTACTCACATAATACATCTTTTTAAAACACAAGTATAACATAACAATAGCATATTTCTAAGTCAAATTCTCTCTCAATCAGTCAGTTATCTTATCATCAAGTAACGGCTTATTTATAAGACCGGACTTCTTTGCCAATTCACATTCAAGTGATCAGACTATAGATTTCTCTACAGCATGTAAATTTCTAGATCTCAGTGGGAACTATTTGGTCTCGTTCTTGTAAATCATAACCATTGGATAACACTGCATCACAAAAAAAATTGTGAAAGTTGTCTAAGATTTTTCAACTGATTTAGAACACTCTTGCAATGCTAAATTTGAAAATGACATCCGTTGTTTTTAGATCAGGTTTTTTTATCTAATTCGATTTTTAAAAATCCGATCTTATTGCTATATCGATTACATTTTTGTAACAAAATAAGCAATTTTTGTTAATATTTCTCTTACAAAATAGGTTTTAAAATTAGAAAAAAATTAATTTAAATTTTAAAAAATCGTTTTCTAACAATTCATTTATTAAATGTTACAAACGTTGATTAGTGTACATTGAATAGTAGACATTGATAACGGTAAGTACATATAAATTCAATATTAGGTCATCATTGTTCAAAATTCAAGGCATGACCTTCCCTCTCTTCGAACTTCTAGAATGCTCAGCAGTAGAAATTAAAGAGAGACATTTCTCCAGAGTCCAACAGTAATCAGCAATCATGACTGCATCCAAGGGTCCCTGATACCTGGTTTCCATCTATTTCATATCTTGATGAAATCTCTCTCCTTGCTCGTCGCTCATTCATCCCAGATTTTCAGGAAACCAATCTATATGTGAAAATAAGTAATGCATTTTGATGATCATTTGCATCCAAGGTTGATAAAAGCAGTCAACACATTAGCAACAAGCTCTGCATAGTTCCTGGCCTTATTGTTGCCAAAAACGTTTTTCACGACCAAAACAAAAGCCTTCCACGTTTCCAGTTCCACTTCATTCATTGAGTCTTCAAACTCTGGATCTCTGATTAGCTTACGAAGTTGTGGACTATCAAAAATGCCAGCTTTCAACTTCTCAATGGTCAACCTTGAAAAAGCATGGCACAAGTAAGCGAAACAGCCACCATCCTTGTCCAAAGCTTTCGTGAACTGTTTGATTAAACCACACTTAATGTGCAGCGGTGGGAAAAGTATCTTGTCTCTGTCCACCAGAGGGTTGTTTATGAGGCTCTTTGCTTTGCAAGGTACAGGCCAATTCTGCTTCGTGTAATGCTGTGCTTTGTCCCTACTATCCCACATGCACTGAAAGCTCGGGTACATGGTGAATTCAGACTGTTGTCCCAACAGAAGGTTTATCATCTTCAGGTCAACACAAAGTAACCATCCATGCTGATTATAACGAATTTTCTCCAGCACGTACTTCACCGCTTCATATTTCTCCTTCAGTGTAGTCGAGTGAGCTAGAGGTACAGAGGCAAACTGGTTACCATTGTGTAGCAGAACACATTTCAGTGATCGCCTGCTGCTCTCAATGAACAATCTGAAAACTTCAGGTTTATACTGTGGCACTCCAAGCTTGTGCATAAAATGCGCAATATCTGTACAGTACACCAGGTCTTTCTCTGTAGAGAAAAAACTGAGATACTCTTGATGTATGTTGCCGTAGAGGTGATGCGAACAGTGTCAGAAAGAACGTTTTTTCCCTCAATCTGGATGCCAACAGTTCAGCAGAAGACTTTGACAAGCTGAGATCACAAACAAGATCATTTAACTCCTTTTTTGAAAAGGGATTTGGAGCATCATCATCAAGAACCACTAATTCTTCTTCATATTCTTCAACTCTAGAGAAATCTTCTTCACTAATGTTGGTAAGTTCTCCAGGGACAGGAACTGGAATTTCATCACAATGAGCTACTGGACGACGTGCTGATTCAAGATTGGGATACTTAAGGCTGCTCCGGTTTTTTTCTGTTAATGCCAGTCACAGCAATAGCGCAGAAGTAGAAGTCAGTGACATGGTTTGTCGGTTCCCTCCAAACCATAGGAATTCCACACTTCAGACAACTCTTCTTACCCTTGGTCCAGCGACGAAGATTATCGGTGCATGTCTTTCATACCATGTGTGGCGCCCAAACGTTATCCTGATCGCCAAGTTTTATACCAAAATAATCATGGTATGCACGCTTTATAAAACCTGTTGCTGTATTTCTGTTAGGAACAATGGTGTATTCGCCGCAGATGTAGCAAAATACATCGGGTTTATTTTTGCAATGTCTTCGGCCGATTCCATTTCATTTTACCTAATGAAGAAAAGTATCAATTATATCAATTATTCAAAAATTAGCTTATGTAACCTCTTCATAATTATGTAAAACAAATTATAATTTGTTTATTTAAAGAAATAAAGGAAGGATTTTATATCATAAAAATAGAAAATACCCTTATATGTAAAAAATAATAATAATAATGTCACAATAGATCAAAACGTTGATAAAAAAAATAGCTCAAAAAGGTTACCTGATTGAACAAACCCGATGTCATTTTTGGATCCAGCACAATAAAACTGTCATAAATCCATTACAAAAATCTTAGACAGCAAATTTGTTATTGCCCATTGTAATAAAACTACTCACCAATTCAATCAGTCTGCATTACATCATCAATTTCTTGAATATTCTCAACTCTTGTATTTATTTCCAACTCCGACATTTTCGAAAATACCGTCATAAGGAGTGCACAAGTTCGCGTTACTATGACAATTTAATAAGTTAAATTAAAAAATAAAGATAGGCAATTTACTCTGTCACAATCGCCAAAGCACGTTGAAACGAAATACTTGTTTTGATGTTGTCTTATTATCTCGAAAGCAGTATATTTTGTTAGAATGTCTATTTGCAAACATATTTTATGTTTCGTTTATAGATACTGTATAGAGCTTTAAACTATTCGCTGCTAATAAGCGATTCGTTTAGATAACAGTAGTCATCATCATCATACAAATAAGTAGCAGCATTTTGATCATCACTACCATGACCACATCATCATGAATAATAACACCAAAATCAGCATTATTATCTTAAGCAGCCGTATCGTCTTCATCGTTTCTCATCATTTTCATCACAAAGTTTCGCGTATCCGTCTTTCAGGATCCAGTTCAAACTGGCTTTAACTGTATAAGGCTTCTGCACTTGAACATTACACTTGCATAAACGTGCAATACAGAAGACAAATATGAGCTATACAACAAAGCCTAGTGCACTACATTAAGTAAACGTTTCGACAAGTGCATATGTACGAAGCCGTAACTGGTTATTATTATTCGTTCATTTACAATAGGTAACATAAACAGTAAAATACATCTCTTAAGACATCTTGAAAGGGTTGTGGTTGAAGACAGCATCACAGATGTAAGTACGATTGGTTTTCCATTCATTGTGAAAATGTGTAGATTCGTTTCACTGTTTTCTGTTGCTGCTATTCTTTAGGATCTTGCCACGAGCTGCTGAGGAAAGCGTTAGTGAAGATTACCTGAGGTCATGTCAACGGACTAATTCATATTATATTGCTAAGAAATGAAATGATTTAGTTTCTAAAGAAAATTGACTAGTAAAAGGGCAACACTTATCTACGAAAGTGACACTTACCAAAGGTAAACAACTTTCACTCACTCACGCAGCACGCAACATACATTCACACACGCCTGTGCGCACTCTCCAGCACGCATTTGCGTAGATCATCACTTGAAATTATGTACACTGTATTCAATTCTAGCATTAACACAGCACAGTTTATCCAAATAACTGACAATTTTCCCTTCGACAGATATGGATCTTGTTTGCTTTAAAGAGAGGATTCCAAGTGTGGCGCAGTGCGGATATGACGTGAGAGTTGAGGTCCGTCGAAGTTATCCAGAGGTCTCAAGAATGTCGGCAATTGAAATCTTGTGCTTGTAAGAATTTCGAAACAAAAATAAATTATTTTCGTTCACAAATTTATCATTATTATAATGGTTGAATAATACGTTTATTTTATGATTTACAACACAACTAATTGAGATTTATTTGTTAGTTAACACTATGTCGGATATAAACAACATATTTCAGGATTATATATATATATATATATATATATATATGTGTGTGTGTGTGTGTGTGTGTGTGTGTGTGTGTGTGTGTGTGTGTGTGTGTGTGTGTGTGTGTGTGTGTGTGTGTGTGTGTGTGTGTTAATTTGATTACATATGTCTATGGTAGGACACACTGAATGAGTGTCTAATGTTTAAACAGACGTTATTGTGAAGTGATGTAAGCAGAAATGGTTTAAAAAATTATATTCATATGTTGTATATTTGATCGTTGATTTAATTAATTTATTAATTAAACTTGTTAACCTTTGTGTGCATGTATCAAAACTTATATTGACGTAATAGTTAGTGAATGGGGGCTAGTCAAATATAAATAAAAGACGAATTTTATTACTCCTTTATTACTCCTGCAGAACATTATGCAGCAGTAAAACATCTGTCTTATTATCCACCTAGTTGGAGACATTTTGGTCTTGTGGAGACGTATTAATAACTTTAAATTAAGATTCACGATCACTTGTAAGTAGTTATGTGTTATTAATTAATAAATAATAAACATAACGATGAAGGTGCTCAGAGATGTGTCACAATATATAGAGAGAGGGAGGGAGGGAGATAATTACACTCATAAGGTCTGTAGCACGATGTGATGTGATACAGAGTCAACCAAAGGAGGAAAAATAATAAAGTGTCAGTAGAACTAGTATAAATACTTCAGATTTACATTTGTTCTAAACAAAAATCTACTTAAAATGTAAATACATAGAGAAATGATTTAATAACGTTAGAACTACACTGTTATAGATTTAATAACTTTATCACTACACATGTTTGGCTGCTCCGATGTATCTCTCTCTCATGAGGAGTGCTCAGCTCGTGACATGTGGCAGTAATACGTCGTATTTTAGATTTTACAAAAGACACAAGACAGACACCATTCATAGTTGGGTGGTGCCCGAATTTTATTCTGTCATGCAAAGGAACGTTTTATTGGCTGTGCGAGTGAGTGTGTGACAGTGATTGTAATGAGTACTAGACAAACAAGATGAATGAAACGAAACAATACAAATATGAAATTTTTCGCCCCTATCAAAAACTGTGAATAACGAGTTTTTAGAAAGTGTAAATTAGGTTTTAGGTTTTAACCTAATGGGGCATCTCTCTCTCATACAGTGGTTAAATCAGTCATACACCTTTCCAATGTCATACACTCTAGGGAAGGCTGGATGAAAATGATGAAATTCAAAATAGTGAAAATAAAAGTAAATACAAAATTCTTATGCATTTAATAAAGCTAGCACTGTTCAGTTATAGATTCAATAATACTAGCACTAGAGAATTATACATTTAATGAAGCTACCAATGCACAGTTATAGATTTAATAATGCTATTACAAGAGAGTTATAAGTTTCGTGAAGTTAGTGCAACACTTTTATAGATTTCATAAAGCTAGCACTATACAAATTTATAGGTTCAACAAACACTAGCAGTACAGTGTTAAAATTCAATAACTGTAGCACTACACAGTTATACAGTTAATGAAGCTAGCACTAGAAAGTTATAAATATTATAAAGTTAGCAATAATAAATATCGATTTAATAAAGCTGCTTCTACACATTTATAGATTTAATAAATCTAGCACTACACAATTATAGATTTAATATAGAAAGTAATATACAATTATAAATTTCATAAATAAATAATTCATATTTATAAATATAATAAAGCTATCTCTACACAGTTATAGATTTATTAGAGCATACACTACATAGTTATAACTTTATCAACTCTTGTACTGCACAGTTATAGATTTAATAAAGCAACCACTCAACAGTCATAGATTAAATAATGTTACACTACACAAGTATAGATTTATTAAAATCAGTCAACACAGTTATAGTTTTCATAACGCTTTTACTACAGAGTTATAGATTTAATAAATATAGCACTACATAGTAATAGATTTAATAAAGTGAATCATACACAATTAAGCATTCAATAACGCTAGCACTACAGTATTAAAGATTCAATAAAGATAGCACTACACATTTATAAATTTATAAAGATAGCACTACACAGTTATAAATTTAATAAAAATAACACTACACAGTTATAAATTTAATAAAGATAGCACTACACAGTTATAAATTTAATAAAGATAGCTTACACAGTTATAGGTTTCATGAAGTCAGTCAAACTCAGTTATAAATTTAAAAGCTTGCATTAAACAGTTATAGATTTAATAAAGCTAGCACTAAAGAGTTATGGATTCAATAACACTAGCACTACACAGTTTTACATTTAATAAAGCTAGCACTACACATTTATCGATTCAATAACACTAGCACTACACAGTTTTACATTTAATAAAGCTTGCATTACACAGTTATAGATTTAATAAAGCTAGCACTAAAGAGTTATGGATAACACTAGCACTACACTGTTCTACATTTAATAAAGCTAACACTACACATTTATCGATTCAATAACACTAGCACTACACAGTTTTACATTTAATAAAGCTAACACGACACAATTATAGATTGAATAACATTATCACTATACAGTTATACATTCAATGAAGCTAGCTCTGACCAGTTGCTAACGCTAGTAATACAGAGTTATAGATTTCATACAATTAGCGCTACTCTATTATAGATTTCATAAAGCTAGCACTACAAAGTTACAGATTCAATAAGGTTAACTCTACAGTGTTAAAGATTCAATAAATGTAGCACTGCATAGTTATACATTTAATGTAGCTAGCTCTACAGTGTCTACACAGTTATAGATTTAATAAAACTAGCACTAAAAAATCGATTATAATAAAGCTAAGTTCTGTACATTTGTATATTCAATAAAGCTAGTACTATAAAGTTATAGATTTAATAAAGTACAACATATTTAATAAAGCTACCTC
The DNA here is from genome assembly GCA_028829895.1 of Sinotaia quadrata. NCBI lineage: Eukaryota > Metazoa > Mollusca > Gastropoda > Architaenioglossa > Viviparidae > Sinotaia > Sinotaia quadrata. The sequence continues at coordinate 72,929,597 of CM054177.1, read as the reverse complement.
CAACAGTTATAGATTTAATGAAGCTAGCATTACAGAGTTCAAGATTTAATAGAGCTAGCACTAAAACTGATCGATTTAATAAAGTTAGGTTTCAAAGTTATTGATTTAATAAACTAGCAGTATACACTTATAGATTTAATTAAGCTAGAACTGCACAGCTAATATTTAATAAAACTAACTCTACACTATTTAGGTTTAATAACGCTAGTACTACACAGTTATATATTTAGTAATGTCTGCACTGCACAATTACAAGTTTAATAAAACTAGCACTATATATTTATATATTTAAATACCTATCACTACTCATTTATACATTAAATTAATCTAGCTATCCACAGTTATAGATTTAATAAAACTTACACTGCAGATATAGGTTTCATAAAACTAGCACTACCTAGTTATAGATTTAAAAATCCTAGCACTACACTGTAATAGATTTATTAAAGCTAGCACTGAACATTGATACCTTTAATAAATAAATTAATACACAGAGATTTAATAATGCATCCAATACACATTTATAGATTTAATATAGCTAACACTAAACATTCATAGATAAAGATTTCACTACATAGTTATATATTAAATAAAGCTAGCAGTACTCAGTTATAGATTTAATAAGGTCAGTAATACTCAGTGATAGACTTAACAAAGCAAGCACTACATAGTTATAGATTTAATAACGCTAGCATTACATAGTTATAGATTTAATAACGCTAGCATTACATAGTTATAGATTTAATAACGCTAGCACTACATAGTTATAGATTTAATAACGCTAGCACTACATAGTTATAGATTTAATAAAGCTAGCACTACATAGTTATAGATTTAATAACGCTAGGATTACACTACTTCCAGAATTAATAACGCTAGCACTTCATAGTTATAGATTTAATAACGCTAGCACTACATAGTTATAGATTTAATAACGCTAGCACTGCATAGTTATAGATTTAATAACGCTAGCATTACACTAGTTCCAGATTTAATAAAGCTAGCACTACATAGTTATGGATTAAATAAACCTAGCAGTACTTAGATTTTTTTAAAATATATCTAGAACTATACTATTATAAATTTAATAAAACTCACTATACAGGTATACGTTATAATCTGTCTTTTAGGAACATGTCAAACGTCGACGGTTGAAAATCCAGATACCCAATATATTTAGTGTAGTGATGGGAATGATAACTGTACGTTGCATAATCGAAGTCAATTTATATCCAGGAACAAAGACACGTGGCTAGTTAGTCAAGGCGTGTGATCAGCTGACTTAAATATCGAAACAATACTAAACTTGACACAATGCTGAAAGCACGAAAGTACAAATGTATTTGACTGCTTAAGTATGAGTCTATATATGTGAGTGTAAGCGCGCGCGTGTGTGCGTGCGTGCGTGCGTGCGTGCGTGTGTGTGTGTGTATGTGTGTGTGTGTGTGTGTGTGTTTGTATATGTGTGGTGAGTAAATGTGTGAGTGGATGTGAAGATGTGGTAATGGGAATACGAAAAATATGTGGGTGCGATTTGAAATTGTGATCCCATGGCCTGAATTTAGTAGGCAAGCGCTCGAAAAACAAGCAATTTCTTGGTAATGCGAAACAGTTCCTAATTATGTTAAGACGATCATCGTATAATAATCCGATAAACTATCTATTATGTCCAAAGAAACTAGCAGTAGCCATTACATGATGTAAATTACATCGTATATTTATTAGTTGTTTTCCTTGTTTAAGGAAACAAAAGACAAGAACTATCAATACTATCACATTTACTGTCAAACGCACAACAGTCTAAGGTAGTGAGATAGTTTTCTCTCGTAAGTTATTTTAACACTAATATGCATATTAGCAAATATTTATACTTTCAAAACTGAAGTTATTTATCACTAATATGTATTCTAGCAAATATTTATACTTTCAAAACTGAAGTTATTATATCACTAATATGTATTCCAGCAAATATTTATACGTTCATTAAATTTGTTTTCATATCTAGGTCATATGACATCGTCTATGACTGCACCTCAGTACATATGTCGACCTGTCCTAAAAGCACGGCACAAATCTACCTGAACCTATGTAAGTGTTCCGACTGTGAAAGATTGCATGATACTTATCAATATCCTTTCGCATTATCGTCTGTTCATTTTAACGATACACTACATTCGCAATTAATGATCTAGGTCCCGTGTCCAATGCATCATCTCAAAAGTATATTTTGACTTTTTATATAAATTAAAGCTAGTGGAATTGCTAACATTTTGTATACATTCTTTTCCGCTGAAATATCCCTATTATAAATCTTATAAATCTTATTTGCAATGAAAGAAAGTATTGATAACCCATAAAGACTTCCCTCAAGAAATGAAATAAATGAACTGTATAACCTTTCTTTCATTTCATTTCAGTGGACAAATATATTCTTCCTTCTGCGTGCCTTGATAAGAATCCGAGCAGAGCTAACAGACAATCATATACGTACTTAGCGTCGGATGGAAGAGGACACCACTCAGACCACCATTATCACATCCTTGTATTCGGCGTTTTTTCTCTCTTTTCCTTGATTTAGCTTATCAATAATTGTGTCTAAGTTCATTGGCCTGGATAGAGCACACGTTTCTACTCATTCGTTTTCATTTATGTTATCAGTTTATATAAGCACTCATTTACTGGTTACTTTAATTAATATAATGTCATTTATGTTGATCATACGGTTAGAGTGAGGGGATAATATATTTTACGTCCTACTTTAAGGGCTTTGACTGTGAGCGGTCGGCCTATACGGTCGGAACCTGAATACATTGAGAATCAAGACCTCCCAGAGTTATCCCGGGTCGAGAACGTCGTAAGATTAAAAAGTCACACTGAAGTGCATGACGGGAAGGTAGCCAACGGATCCACCATCAAGTTATCCCTAACAAATCAAACCGCTCTGAGAATTTCACAACGTCCCTTTCCATGTATCAAACATTAGCGTCATGGACACAATATTTAAATAAATAATTTAAGATAATTTTGCCTCTAGATGGTGTGAAATAATATCGAATTGCCAAAATTATAAACGTTCATAAAATTACAAAACAAAGAATGTCGCCACTAAGTAATCATGATTCACCGAAAACAGAGAAGTAAAAGTAATCATAAAACAAAGGTAATATATGTATTTCAAACTTGTCTATACTGCCTAATTAAATTTACAGAGCGTCAAAATTTCGTGTAAAGTCCAAATGTTAACAAGCAAAAGGATGTGGTCTTTAAAAAAACATAATTAGAAAAGCGCACCCAACAACTAAATAGTAAGAAACCGACGATATTGTACAAGTAAATGTTAAAAATATTAAAGCATCTATTAATTACAATTAATAAATAAAAAAGAAAATTTTCCATTTCTGGCAATTAATCTATAAGATTGATTTTTATTTGCACTTTTCATACTTTTAGTTTTATAAAGCATTAACTATTATACTTTTGTATGTTATTACAATTACGATATAATGTATTCTAAGTTTTATTGGTCCTCAAACTCTATAACTAATAGTAATCTTTAGAGAATGGCGTTATTTCTTGTTTTGAATACAATGAAAGGCTGGTAATGTCATAAAAATCAACTTTTCCTTGGAGTTGATGACAAATAGTCCTCAAGATATTTCTTTCTATCTATCTATCGTCTTCTCTATCTTCTAATCTATCTATCTATCTATCTATCTATCTATCTATCCATCCATCCATCCATCCATATCTGACCCAACGCCAACCTAGTTATTCTTTAGGATTATTGTTATTAATTAATCATCCATTACTAATTACAAGTGATTTTTATAACACTATATAGAAAATGTCTAACTTTGTCTATCCTTTTCTCTCTTTGAAATTTTTCAATTAACGTTTTGATTTATATTATTGATTGCGAATTCTGTTGATGCATGTATTACGATATTTTCCATTACTGAAGTACATAGATTATATTGTTTACATTCATTGTGCATTTTAAGTACTAGATTTAAAGTGTACTGGTTGTTTCAGTGTGTACGGAGATTATATTGTTTACATTCATTGTGCATTTTAAGTACTAGATTTAAAGTGTACTGGTTGCTTCAGTGTGTATGGAGATTATATTGTTTACATTCATTGTACATTTTAAGTACTAGATTTAAAGTGTACTGGTTGCTTCAGTGTGTATGGAGATTATATTGTTTACATTCATTGTACATTTTAAGTACTAGATTTAAAGTGTACTGATTGCTTCAGTGTGTATGGAGATTATATTGTTTACATTCATTGTGCATTTTAAGTACTAGATTTAAAGTGTACTGGTTGCTTCAGTGTGTATGGAGATTATATTGTTTACATTCATTGTGCATTTTAAGTACTAGATTTAAGTGTACTGGTTGCTTCAGTGTATATGGAGATTATACTGTTTACATTGATTGTGCATTTTAAGTACTAGATTTAAAGTATACTGGTTGCTTCAGTGTGCATGGAGATTATATTGTTTACATTCATTGTGCATTTTAAGTACTAGATTTAAAGTGTACTGGTTGCTTCAGTGTGTAAGGAGATTATACTGTTTACATTGATTGTGCATTTTAAAAACAAAATTAAAATTTGCTAGTTGCTTGAGTTTGTATGGATACACTTTTGTCAAATCTGTCAGATAGCTTGAAAATTTGCTAGTTGTCACGTGATCATGGTAGAATTATTTTCTGATTTATAAATGGAAATTATGCTAGAAGAAAGATTGAGGTGGATAGAAGAGGGGAATGGTATTAGGAAGGATGGTCTTCTCTGCAAACACAACTAAAATGTATGTGAAAAACTATGTAGAAATAAAACGAAAGACAAATGTGAAAGAAAAGAACTAGAAATAAAAAAGAGAGAAAATAAAATTAAATGTAAATATAAATGAAAGACAAGCATTGACAGAAAAAATCTGATTGAAAAAGAAGAAATTGTCAAATGATGCTACACTCTAACGTATAATTTACAAAATTATCAACATTCAAAAAAATTCACAATATGACAATTATATTGCCATTTACATAAGTCTAAATAGTTACAACATAATCAATGAATAGTTTATATTAAATGGTGAAAGATGAATAATGACACATAAAGACACAAGACATAGCTAAAGTGACACTTGTCTTTCATATCATCTAGAATCTAGATAATATTGCTTTGGTTTATTTTATAAACAATTTTCGAAAATTGATAATGACATATGTGCTATCATTGTTTACCACACCTTGAATTATTTCAGGCAATTGAAATAATATATCATCTAATTTCATGTAAGGTTAATCGAACTGAATCAAGCAGAAACAATAGACTGATGAATACATGAAGACAGAACACCCATAATCACTGATTATATAGATGTCAATAGCAAGACGAGTGCTAAAGTGAGAGGAGCAAGCAATTACTTCACCCAGACAATAACAATCTTATCGAAGTATATAACACCCATATACGATGGAAACATTTGGTAAGAACAGAGGACGTTCTACTCTGACTGAAATGTAACCTGGTCATTGTGTTCTTCTCCTAAACTATAAACACCGTAACAACCATTCAAAACACTACAAATGGAGAACCACTACAATCAATCACCAGTGCTCAAAATCAGCATCGCTAACATTCCAAACCTACAAATCTCCAAGAAAATCAAAAAAGCAAAACCAGATACACATTAACAGTGAATTCGACTCCAATTCGTCGTCAACAGAAGACGTTTGCAAAATGCCAGACATCTCAACCAGTCTGCAAACAAATCCACATTTGAGCAGAAAAAGGTCGCGTGCTTCATACCATTAATGAGGTCTGATGATCTGCATAGATAAAAGGTTTTGTCATATAATTGACTCTAGTTCATAATAGCTATATAGAGTGTCTATACATGGAGCAGTAGTAAGTAGGCTGTGAGTGGAATGTGTATGGGTGTGTTTCGTTATCTTTACTTCATATTATAAAGTTCTGAAATCATCTTATTTACATGCAAAGTGCTGAGTCGCCTAATATTTTATTATCATCATTACAATCATATATATATATATATTGATAATACTGTTTATTAAGTAAAATATCATTTCGCAAATTTCTCTCTTTCTATTATCTTTATTATAGTTATCTTCGACATATTTCATATTTCAATAGATTTCGTGTGAATTCACGTGTAGTTTTTGAATGTTGTATAGGTCCACCTAATGCTGGTTTTTAAAGCATTGTTTATCTAAAGCTGGATGTAGGGTTATATATATATATATATATATATATATTGATCAATGTCTTCAACAATCGAAGAATGGAGATGCGTAGCATTGTTTTTTTCTTTTACATTAGTCGCTGTTGATGATATATTTCATTTCGTTGACTAGTACTCTCTAGTCAACTGTAACTCTCTCAACTTTAAAAGGTGTAAACTCTGTAGCTAGGAATAATTTCAGAGTTCAAAGAACTAATCACGTTACTCTACCTCTGCAAATCTTCCCTGAATACTTGTCTACAACCTACTACAACTCACAAGCTTTCTTCATATGCCGCTAATGCGTACAGGCTAGCTAACTAAAACTATCAGCATAAGCAGTGCCCGAGGTCAAGTCACTTTTTTTGTTTAACAATTAAGAAGTTTAAGAAGATTAAGAATTAAGTATAGAAATAAGGGTAGGCAAATTTACTCCGCCAAAGTTATATATCTCATAATTAATAAATAGAAATATAACGTTTCCAACTCAAGGCAAGTCAGTTAATCTGTCTGTCGTTATGTTAGACGATTAAGGGTCCTAACAAATAATCACGTTTAATATAGATGTTAAAGGGCCGATTAGGTCGAATGGGCGTTTTCAGTATTAAACCTAATATAATAAATTTCATGATTAATAATTATGAGTTTTAATATAACGACGGTCATGAAATAAGATAAGGATGATAAAGAAAGTGGTTTTAGCACTTTATAATATGAAGAAATGATGACGAAACACACAATCACATACACACATCCACGCACGCACGCACGCACGCACACACACACACACACACACACACATCCACTCACAGTCTGCTTACTACTGCACCATTTATAAACACATCTATATAGTTATTATGAACTAGAGTCAATTATATGACAAATCCTAAGTGCTTTATCTATGCAGATCATCAGTCCTTATTAATTGTATGAAGCACGTGACCTTTCCTGTTCATGTGTGAATTGTTTGCAGACTGTTTTAGAGTGAGAGACTTGAGTGTAGCAGGGTCAAGAGAGATTATACTTGACCTCTTAACCCGCTTTCGTTTAAATTCGTTATTTTTCTTGTTTGGATGCAGTTCTTTGTAAGAGTGACGTAATCGTCATGCTCTGATACACACGCCTTATTCATAGGGAGAAAGAGAACTCACTCCAGTTATGTAACATTTAAGACAATGGCCGATTGTAGATCGAACCAAGCGTTATCATGTGACTAATAATTCGCGCCATAAATTCGTATATTCCTTTAAATACTCTGATCGCACTATAGACCAGCAAAGGGAAAAGGGCAGACCGATGCGAGCGTCTAAGTCATCTGAAATTCCGTGAATAACGCAAAGGCCCGCTGCTGATAATACTGTTGTATAGAACAAGGTAACACATCGATTTCTTAAAATATTGTTGTATTTCCATTTAAAATATTGTTGTGCGAATTTATGCATTTTATTGTTGCAGGAGATATATTATTGCAATTTTCTCCAAAACATGTGGCTCGATAAAAGTGTGGCTAAGTTGAAATGTTACATCCTTTAAATTAATTGTTAAATTGAGAAACAATAATTTTGTAAACTAAATATAACTGAATTGTATTACAGAACGTCTGTGCACGTTTTTGTAAATTTCTTGTTAACAATTTAAATTCATTTTGCGTGTATTATATTGATGTAATTGTAAAGCGCATATGCATGATTTTTAAATTGTATTTTTGATTTTCTTCTTATTGAATTTCATTTGTAAAAGTAAACATAATGCTTCCTTGAAATTCATACGTTTCATGTGTACGTTAATGGTGAAAACGCACATGCGTGACCGCATTGTATCTTTTATTATATATTTAAATATTAATGTAAAGATACTAAAATGGTCGAGGAATAAGCTATGCTATTGTCAACCATGTGTGTTGGATTGCGAAACCGTGAGAACTATCGCTCATAGGAATTCATTTATTTCCAGAGCGGATTTCTTGGTCTCTCGATCTTGGTCTTTGTCTGACATATATAGTCTGATGTCTTGGTCTTTCTCATCATCATAAAATTCACCGCCCAGTGAATTGGCCTGTATATTGCTTCGATTGGTGTCCAGCAATTGGCTGAGTCTGAACTCCTGATGTGATTCAGAAGAGGTGTGTAATTAATGAAAGATTGTCGACCAAGTTGGTGATAACTAGGCCGTTGAGTCCGGTAATCCAACAGGAATTTCGTTGGGACTATGTGCTTCATTTATTGTCGCTATTTGGATAACCAGCTAAGTGCAAGGACTGGTGTACTTGAACTAAATAAACTCTATCTGCAATCTATTCGAACACTTCGAATGTTAGACAAATAGCATAGTATTAGGAGACTTAATGTCTGAATCTTGAATATCTATTGTTATTTGTTAAATTTTATTAAATTCATTTTAATTTGTTAATTAATTATTGTAGTTGGTTATTTATGCAAATAGACCGATAGGATTGGGTGGGGACGAATGAGTCGAGAAAAAGGAGATTGAATGCATAATTAACTATAATTGTTTAACATTTCCCAGTCCGTGCTTTGTACACAAGTTTGCCTGTCTATAAATATGTTGGCTTAAACTAGAAGCGTTAAATTTGATCAGACTGAAGGGTGAATTTGAGCAGCCAGTCTGATTTCAGAATAGGGGAACGAATTTTAATTAACATAGATTCTAAATTCTGAAACAGGGTCTATAAATAAATACTGGACACGTAACACTGAGCTTGATTCAAATTTCTATTTCGATGCGATTAGAGATTTTGAAAGTAGGAAATAGGCCGAGGAGAAATACTGTAGAGTGTAGACGTTGGGCGGAGCTGCAAGAACAATGATGACATTAAGATGAATTAGTATCAGGTGAACTGTAACGTACATCAATTGCTAGGATACATTAATATTCTTATGCATGCGTTTAGGATCTCAGCACATAATTACTATATAGATCATGTCACATTTAACATCATTTAAAACAAAGAATTAGCTTTCAGCAAGTCACAAGATGAATGAGCTGCATTAAGTACCCATTTAAATCTCAGAATGTATTGTAGTGTAGTATAGTGTGGCTTTAATATGAAGATGGTGACGACAGTCTTTCAAGAAGTTTAAAGTGGGTTATTAAAATATTTAAGATGTTTGTTTACGACATTTGTAAGTATATGTATCATGTGTCAGTGTTCAAAGAATACTGCTCCCAGAATTCATTGTAACAAAACAGATCATTTACTTTTTGGAATATTATATTACTTACAATTTTCCTTCCAATGAGAAAAAACAGAGTAATCCAAAATATTTCAAATAATTGCACAGCTAAATGCCAAGATGCACTAAATGCCTCGCTTCACAATTTAACTTAGAACCAGCAATGTGTCAATATTTCAATTGCAACACTCCAACACACAAATAAATACTCGACTAACAACTTCCACTGAGGACATGGTCAAATGACCACAACGAATCACAAAATTTCTAATATTCAGTTTCTCGTTGTCAACCAAATACTAGATTTGGAATAACCAGTGACAACTCTAATCTACCATAATTGTGATTAAAACCTAAAATAGTCACAATACTATTATTATATCACAGGATACAGGTCAAGTGATAAGTTCCAAATTGTCAGTTTCTCGGTATCAACTGAATATAAGAGTTGATGCACCACCAACAACTCAAATCAACTCGAAGTTGAATTTACATTGAAGTTACATTGAAGCACCACTCTATCAACAATACATATCAAATTTTCAATGCAATCACAATATCAAATGTATTTACAGTTACTCATGCAATAAAACTTTCAAATCATCCCATGCACACCAACTGTTGCATTCCTCTATGCCTATGGGCAACAATCTTAGCTACAGCTCAGTGTAGATAGCTTGTGGTGTCCTCATACATCCAAATAATCGGTCAACTTCTCCACGTAAGAATGGTTCCCACAACATCTTTTGTGTGACAACACCACTTCTCTCTTCTTCCGAACTTTGTTTGTTCAAAACGTGATCACTTTTCACCTATCTGGAGGTGTGTTATCCACCAAATCATATTTGGAATGAAGACACGCAGGTTTCTTTTCTAGCTGAGACAGCACAAAGTCATGATTCCCCTGAAAAGTATCAAGTGTTTAAACCCAAGTATCTCTGGTAGGGTCAATCTCAGTATGACCCACCTCTACCCTTATTAACAATTTCAAATTCTCTGATGCATTTTGCATTATGTCATTGTCTCTTGAACACTGGCAATCTACTGACTTACTTTCTGACCCTTTTGTCATTGAACATCTTTCAAATATCAAACTCGGCCTTACCTATTTTTTTGTGTACATTCATTGCTAAGCTGTTTTAACTAGGTATCGTACTTCTAGTTTGCGTGTAATCAGAACTGCTGAAGTTTCTCTTGGAGTCAAGATTAAACATCGATCTTGCTTCTGGTCTAACATCATAAAATTTCTACTGTCATTCCACATGGAAAAACAACAATTTGGGAAACTGTCATATCTCTCTCTCGCTCGCTCGCTCGCTCTCTCTCTCTCTCTCTCTCTCTCTCTCTCTCTCTCTCTCTCTCTCTCTCTCTCTCTCTCTCTCTCTCTCTCTCTCTCTCATCTGTCCTTCAATTACTCTGTCGTTTGTAACCATACCAACTTGTGTATCATTCGTCTGTAATTACCTGTATGGTGCTATGTCAGCTGCAATATATTTCTTTCTATTTTTTCACTGCCTACATCTATGATAGTCAAGTCTATCTCACGGTCAGTGGTTGTGTCTATCAAGTCTATCTCACGGTCTGTGGTTGTGTCTATCAAGTCTGTCTGTTAATGTCTGTTTTTGAGTGTGCTAACTCTGCACATGTCGCTAATGTCAAAGTCTGCTTTTCTTCTGAATATGTACTTAGTCTTATACAAGCATGTTCAAATTAATCAGTATTCTCACATTGCGATGTCTAACTCTGTGGTCCTGGCATCTATATTTCTCTGTTTCTGTTTCTCTAATTTTACTTTCAAGTCATGAACTATACAATGCTCTGTTTGGAATCTACCTTGTGTAGCTGAGTGAATTTGCCTCTCCCTATTTTAAAGTTTAATTATTATATAAATTGTTAAATTGTCAAAGTGACCTGATAATGGGCATTCCTTGTGAAGGTATTTTTGAAAGTTTGATTTGAATACTCCCGAGTTGAGAACATGCGTGAAAATCCTGATGTAATGCAAACCATCCACAATGTATGAGTACTTTTATTATCCAATGGTCATGATTTACTAGAACGAGACCAGCCAATGGGATGAGACTAAAAAACTGATCTGCTGTAGAGATATCCACTGTCTAATAACTTCGAGTTTGAAGTGGCAAAGAAGTCCAGTCAGGAAAAGTGGCCATTATGTTGATGGTGAGTTAACTTACTGAGTGAGAGATAATGGACTTAGAAATATTTCATGTACTTTTGCTATTGATATGTTACGTATGTCTTAATAAGATGTATTATGTGAGTAGTCTATTATTTCTACAAATGTTTGAACTAAGCTGGTCGTTTATTGTGTACTAATCAGCTGACATTGTTTTGTTATGCTGCACTTATTATGTGGTGTGCATGTATTGGGCTAATAAATACTGTTGAAGGGAACTGTATGTTGATACAGGAATGTAAGAAATAAACTGAAAGCTTAGCGTTTGTTTTCTTTCTTCTGCTATCATTTAAACGTTTGATTTCAGCTTCCTGGTTTATTGTTTGTATAGCGCTACAACCGACCATGATAAAGGCAGGAAGCAGCATGTAACTGTAAGAACATATTACACTCTACTGATGTATGGCAGCAATATATGCTGGCTTCCTGAACAATTTCTGGTGGAGAGAAGTTGTTGGACATTGCTACATTCATTGTGCTGTTTGAAGGAATTGACACACTGAAAAGAAGCGCCCAGGTTTACTCTAAGTAGTAGAACAGGTGGTTTTTTTCAACGTGTGAGTGAAACACGTGGAGCTGAAAATAACTTGTCTTTGTTGCAAAAGTGCGGGAAGGACTATTGAGACAGCAGTTAAACAAGGTTATGTAAATCAACAACCTATTATCTCTTAACTCTAATAAATCAATTAATTTCTGTTATCTTATAAATCAAACCTTTGATTTGTATTACATACTTGTTTAATTGTGTTTGAGTATCAGACTGTGAAACATGGGAATTATTCGAACATGTTTTCATGGAAAAATTGATGTCAAGTAATCTATTTCATTGTATTTGTAACTTACGCATATTGATAACATTATGATGGAGAAGGAAGTGAGTGGATGGAGGCTCGCTAAATATAGATATAAAGAAGGATCTGTCTTCACCTTTAGTAAGACGTTTTCCACCTATGGAAAGATTGTGTGACCGTAAACGTTTATCTTTAATATTATGGAAGAGAGAAAACGTTTATAGCTCCCGCATCTCCGCCAAGTGAGAGGAGTAGTGTCTGCTGGAGAATCATTAATTATAATTATTAAAATAATTAAGATTCTCAACACATGTAATTAGTTTTGGATAATTAAGTTAATTAATTATAGTCATAACCATTATCTAAGTGGCGTTGATGTCACAACTTCTGCCTCATCATGCATTGAGTCTTCAATGACAGGTGTGTCAGTCATGGGCGTGGCATCAACATCTGTGCCATGAGATCCTGTCATCGCTCTAGCTACAGTTTCACTAGCAAAACCTTGCATGGTGTAATAAATTATAAACCTAAAATTACAACATTCGTTGCATCTTTCATCACAGCGGGCTTTCAAATTCAAATTCAAAATCATATTTTATCTCTATTTCAGCTACTGGCTATGTATAGTTATTGTCATTAACAAATTTCACTGGTACCTTCAACAATTTCTAAAACCATCTCCTAGTTTTCCGTAAAAATTGGGTCAAAGGTTAACTCCACTGCACACAGTTCGTGGAATTTTACATTAATTTGTTTCTAGTCAACCATAGACATAATGTTATAGTATTGTATTATCTATGAGCAGAATAAATTTCAAAACCATTTTCTCTTAAACATAATTTTAATCTTATAAAACAGGGTGATTGCACGGAAGAATATAGTTAGTGCACACACTAAAGAACCCGAAAATGATGCGTACTGAGCACAACCCCTCCAGAGAAGATAGCATGTAAAAACACTCAAAGAAAACCCCCTACTGGAATTCACGTACAAGAATTCAGATTGTATACACATAATTTTTGGCTAGTCCACACATACAAATATTCAGCTACTATACAAAGAAAAATCCATGGTCCACACATACAAAAATTCAGCCAGCATACGCAGAAAACTCCGCTAGTCCAAACATACAAGTATTCGGTAAGTGCACTCATGTACTGCACACACTTGCCTGAAATAGTTTATTTGACCTACTTAGAGCAAACCTATCCCCGAATGTCGTAGACGTCATTATTACGTCTCTAACACGTGACAAACAAAGGGAGCGGCTTCAGAAGCAAACACAAAAATATTTCTCTTGCGTACGGGTTGCAAGATTCCATCACTATGTCGCCCAAACCCAAACACAAGATTTTCAATTATCAAGATTTATATTGTTTCCTTCATCAACCTATCAATTTAATTAATTTAAAGCAAATAATCTTGAGAGTCTTCTATGTTCAAAGAGAGATGCTTCCTCTTTAAATCCAATAACAATACCAAGATGGAAAACACAGCCCTAGTCAATCAGATGTATAACTGATATCACGTGACAGAAAGAACAGGATGTGTTCTAAGAGGGAAATATAATTAACCTCAATTTGCATACAATCTGCAAGATGCATGCTTACCACTTGTTATATTTCCTGGCTCTTGACTGATGTTATATCAACCCAACTTGGCATTCGCAGTGCAAATACAGACCATCCAAGCTATCATTAAGAACTCCAGGAATGCTGAAGATGTTTCTTTGTCTTTGGATTTTCATGGGTATGTCCATTTCTTTATAGCTGAATGTAAAATGTTTAAAACCAAAGAATGTGTCAGTGTTTCGAAGTCATTAGTCGACTTCTTTTAATTTTAATGGTTTTCATTCATAGATCTGTACACAGAGATAGAGAACTATAACAATTTTCTAAGTGTTAATTAATCTACCTGACCGAATTCTCATGAAAAGGCTTGCCGTACTTTTGTACTCTTGTAATGCCAGAACACATACCTGCGTTGAAAACAAACAGCAGGCTTAAGAATGGCAGGTGCTGCTGTAGATTAACTGCCAATTCATGCTGCATATACTTTGTTGCTGAGAAAGTATTAGTTTCTAGTGACGAATTCCCTGTTCCTTTTTTTAAAATTTACATTTGAATTAACTGAGGGGATCGAAGAGTCAATACAAACTTTCGCCATTCGATGTTTTGATTATATATCTACTTTGCTTTTCTTATACGGTATACATTTATCATTGGAAAAAAAGTTCCAGTCTGTTTTATTTCTGTGACACGGGGCACGCCACTTTGTTAATGAAGATAGTTATTATTATTAATTAATCTTTCATAACTAATTTCAACTGTTGAGAATCTTAATTTTATTTTATGAAAGATCATCCAACAGACACCACACGTCTCTCAATTGGCGGATATTTTGGCGTTATAAACGTTTTTTTTCTATTCCACAACATCAACCAACATTTTCAGTAACATAAGTTTTCCGTGAGTGGAAAACTTCTTACTAAAGGAGAAGACAAATCCGTCTTTAATCTACACACTTTCTTCTCCAACATAAGATTTTCAATATCATTATGTGTAGGAAGGTTAATAAATTTAACAATAAAATTATTAAAAGAAAATCAAATATACATATTACAATTACAATGAAATAGATATTTAACTCAATATTCCATGAACCCACATTTGGATAACTATTGTTTACAGTGTCCCTCCCTCTCTCTATATATATAATATATAATTACAGTTCAATGATAGAATCAATATCAGTTGCAGGTTAATCCTATCAGAGAACAAAAATGGAGTTATTAGAGTTAAATGTGTAAATTTACATGACATGGATTAAGCACTGCTTGACACTCTTTCACTTGCTTTTGCAACAATATCACAGTGAGCTCCCACAGTAAGTCACTCCCTTTGCAACAATGTCAAAATGTCAAAATGTCCTCACTGTGTTCCCGCCACTGGAAACTCTAACAAGCTGCTATATTTCTGAATGCCTCCTCCTGTGTCAGTCCTTCATGATGACACGATTTCAGCAATTTTGGTAACTTCACTGCACCATAATTCTCCAGAATGTACCCAGCATATTTGCTCTGATACATCAATAGTGCATAGCGTATTCCTTTACTCTTGCACACTCTGCAACACACTTTGAAATTTTCCTGCGCTTTCCTGGTGACTCAAGTCATGACCAGTGAACAAACGAAGGGAAGCTAGGAACTTGAAAGTTGAACTTGATGCTCCACTTGAGACTCTCATTGAGACAACCAATAATAAAGCACTAATGACTGTCTTCATGCCAGATTTTCTTCTACTTCCAATTCAAAAATGATTAGGGTGAAGAATTGTCTAAACTGACTGAATTCTTTTAATCTCAGATCATTGGCTAATCTCATTTTCATAAATGTTTATCATTTGATAATAGAAAACTGCTCACTCATTTTACCATTAGGTTAGCAAATCTACAATATTATTGCTTCAGGCTGTTTACTTCAAACTCAGATACTTTCAAACTTAAACCATAAGGAGTGCCCAAGGTCGGGTTACTCTGACAATTTAACAATTTATATAACAATTAAAATTACAAATAGTGAGGGGCAAATTTACTGTCACAATTTCCAACAACAGAAAAGGCGTCAATCATTGTGGTTAAACAGGTAAATTTTTAATAAAAATAATTATGCATCAAGGGTTAAACCTGGAAAAAATACGCTGTTCACAGTTATGAACTATGAAATAAAATATGTTACACGAACAAGCATGTTGTACTCCACTCGTCAGTGAAGACTTCTGATATGTGTAGCTGTAGGGCTCTGCATACATAACGACACTTAATGTCTGCTACAGATTAATAACTGTGTAGTGTGTGCGTGCATGGATCTGCAGATGTACAGACCAGTGAGAGAAATGTTTACCCTAGAATCTACAGTTAGCAGTTACACTAGTCATTTGTCACTCGTGATCTAGGCCAGTGAACGTGGGCCGGGTTCGAGAAAAAAAAGCGCCAGTAAGCCGGATCCATATTTCTAGCCTTTCATTATTTTTTTAGTACAACTACTTGAAATGGTTCGAAAAAGTATTCAGAACATAAAGTATTAATTTTATTATTTTAACCACAGAAAGTACTCATTATATAATTATTATTAATAACTTAATTTATTCATAAAAGAGCTACTCACTACTTCCTCATTGCTGTCGACAACTTGTCTCAAGGCATTATATAATTATTATTTAATTATAGATAATTTGAATTATAAAATTACGCTCCTCAAATTAAATTTAACAATGCCTCAAAATATATCTTTTTAATTTTGTATAATCGCTTTCAATTCTATAATAAAACAATTTCATTTTGGAGGCATAGTGAACGAATATATGAATGAGAAACTTGAAACTGTTTTGAAACATCAAGAAGTTTTGTAATGTCTGCCGGAATGTTTGTTCTATTATTCGATTTTACTAACACTGAGCAACAACAAATTTGCTAACATTTTGTGACAGATTTATGACAGTTGTATTGAGCTGGATCCAAAAATGACATCGGTTTTGTTCAATCAGGTCAACGTTTTGAGCTATTTTTGATCAACGTTTTGATCTATTGTGACATTATTTTTTGTTTGTTTTGTTTAAATGTAAGGGTATTTTATATTTATATGATGTAAAATTATTTCTTATTTCTTTAAATAAAAAAATATAATTTGTTTTACATAATTATGAAGAGGTTACATAAACTAATTTTTGAATAATTGATATAAATGATATTTTTCTTCTTAAGGTAATGAAATGGAATCGGCCAGTAGACATTGCAAAAATAAACCCGATGTATTTTGCTACATCTACGATGAATACACCATTGTTCCTAAAAGGAATACAGCAACAGGTTTTATAAAGCATGCTTACCATGCATATTTTGATATAAAACTTGGTGATCAGGATAAAGTTTGGGCACCAAATATGGTATGCAAGACATGCACCTAAAATCTTCGTCGTTGGACCAATGATAAGAAGAATTATAAAAGTTTGGAATTCCTATGGTTTGGATGGAACCGACAAACCATGTCACTGACTGCTACTTCTGCGCTATTGATGTGACTGGCATTAACAGAAAAAATCTGTAGCAGTCTTAAGTATCCTGATCTTGAATCCGCATGTCGTCCAGTAGCTCATTGTGATGATATTCGATTACCTGTCCCTGGAGAACTTACTGACATTAGTGAAGATTTCTCTAATGTTGAAGAATATGAAGAAGAAGAATGAGTGGTTCTTGATGATGATGTTATAAATCATTTTTGCACAAGGTGTTAAATGATCTACTTCGTGATCTCAGCTTGTCAAAGTCATCTGCTGAACTGTTGGCATCCAGATTGAGGGAAAAAGTTCTTTCTGACAGTGTTCGCATCCCTTTCTACCGCAACAGACATCAAGAGTATCTCAGTTTTTTCTCTACAGAGAAGGACCTGGTGTACTGTACAGATATTGTGCAGATTCTGCACAAGCTTGGGGTGCCACAGTATAAACCTGAAGATTGGAGATTGTTCATTGACAGCAGCAAGCGATCACTGAAATGTGTTCTGCTACACAATGGTAATCATTGTGCCTCTGTACCTCTTGCTCACTCGACTACACTGAAGGAGAAGTATGAAGCGGTAAAGTACGTGCTGGAGAAAATTCGTTATGATCAGCATGGGTGGTTACTTTGTGTTGACCTGAAGATGGTAAAGCTTTTGTTGGGACAACAGTCTGGATTCACCAAGTACCGAGCTTTCAGTGCATATGGGATAGTAGGGACAAAGCACAGCATTACACGAAGCAGGATTGGCCTGTACGGGAAGATATTGTACCTTGCAAAGCAAAGAACCTTATAAACAACCCTCTGGTGGACAGATACAAGATACTTTTCCCACTGCTGCACATTAAGCTTGGCTTAATCAAACAGTTCACCAAATCTCTGGATATGGATGGTGGCTGTTTCGCTTACTTGCCATGCTTTTCCAGGGCTGACCATTGAGAAGTTGAAAGCTGGAATTTTGATGGTCCACAACTCCGTAAGCTAATCAGAGATCCAGAGTTTGAAACCTCAATGAATGAAGTGGAACTGGAAGCGTGGGAGGCTATTGTTCTGATCATGAAAAACTTTCTTGGCAACAATATGGTTAGGAACTATGCAGATCTTATTGTAAATATGCTCACTGCTTTCAGAATCCTTGGATGGAACATGAGCATCACAATGCATTACTTATTCTCACATATGGATCGTTTTCCTAAAAATCTGGGATCAATGACGGACGAGCTCGGGGAGAGATTTTATTAGGATATGAAATAGATTGAAACCAGGTATCAGGGACTCTGGGATGCAGTTATGATGGCTGATTCCTGTTGGACTCTAAAGAGAGACATTCCTATTGCTGAGCATTCTAGAAGTTCGAAGTGACAGAAATTCATGCCCTGAATTTTGAACAATGATGACCTAATATTGAATTTATATATACTTTCTGTTATCAATGTACATTACTCAACTTTTGAAACATTTAATAAATGAATTGTGTTTGAAAACAATTTTATGCACCAGCATAAGGAATGCCCAAGGTTGCGTCAATTTGACAATTTATATAGCAATTAAATCTAAGAATAGATAAAGGCAAATTTACTCTGCCACAGTTAGCTAGATAGATGGATGAATAGATAGATAGATAGATAGATAGATAGATAGATAGATAGATAGATAGATAGATAGGTAGATAGATAGATAGATAGATAGATAGATAGATAGATAGATAGATAGACGGATGGATGGATAGATGGATAGATATAGAGAGAGATAGATTGATTGATTGATTGATAAATTACTAAAAAGGAAACTTCCCTAATTCACATTCTTAAAGAATTTTAGCACCTCTGTATACTACTTGGTTATTTACAGTTCAATATTATAATCATTATTATAAGCAGTGTTAGTGTGAAACCAAAGGCACCTAATTAATGGATATGATTATAATTAATTAATTTTCAAAAACTAATAATAAACACACTAAAGACACACATTGTCTCTGAAAAACACAATCACGGGAGAAGCACTATGTTTTTCAATTTATCACTTTTAACTCTATCTTACATTCCAATCTCAACTTTCAGTTTCCTGCAACGTAATTTATTAGCCACACACACGCACACATCTTAATAAATTCAGTATATCAAAACAATGTCAAGGCCGGCAAACTATATGTGAGCATCCTAGTTCAAACAGTCTACTCTTAGAAATAAAACTCAACTCACATAGTAAATCTCTACATAAAACACAAATAACAAAACAATAGTAAAAATGCACGAAACATTTCTAAGCCCATTCTCACTCAGTCAGTCAGCTAACTTACCACCAAAAATTCTATCATAAGCGGTGTTCATGGTCGGATCACTCTGACAATGTAACAACTTATAAAACAATTAATTTTAAAAGAGGGGAAGGCAAAGTTACTCTGAAATGGTTAGAAAAGTAAAAATAGCATATTATTATGCACATTGTTAGCACAATATATTATAAAATTATTAGATTTAGTAAAATACTATATTATTATTATTATTATTATTATTATTATAAACATTGTTATATAAAATAAAAATGTTATATTATTATTATACTCATTGTTAGATGAAGTAAAAATGCCATATTATAGAATTGTTAAAGTAAAACTACCATATTATTTTTATAAAATTGTTAGATAACGAAACATTATAATTTTATACACATCGTTTACATGAAGTAAAATGTCATATTGTTATAAACATCATTATATAAAATAAAAATGCAATATTTTTATTATAAAACTCCGTTTCTTAAAGTAGAAATACCATATTATTATACACATTAGTTAGATAAAGGAAAATACCATATTATTATTATAGCAAGCATTTCATAAAGTAGAGTATTAACATTCACGTTATTACACAAGGCAACAAAATATGCTATGACATACATTGATGTATAAAATTCATGTAACAACATATATTTTTTTTCTCTAAACAGTGATGTGCATTTCACTATCAAGAGGCCAGAACTGCAGTAGCGGTTTCTTGACTGGAGTGCAAAATTGCTACACTGCTCAGGGGCTTAACATTTCGCAAGGGAACGAGACGGTAGAAACCATCTTGAAAAAAACCTCTGACCTTGACCCATCTGTCCAGTGCGTGTAAGTCTGTCAACAGAAGTAATTGTCCAAGTGTAAAATTACTTCTATGTAAATGTGTTAAACATTCAAATATATGCACATAGTTAATATTTATGCAAACACCAGGATATGTGGTTTGCCTCTTCTAAATCACATTTCGCGATGCAGCCACGCAGGCAATGTTGTGTAATACATGTATATAGACTATGTACAGTGACGCATGCAATGTTGCGTAATACATGTATATAAACTATGTACAGCCACGCAGGCAATGTTGTGTAATACAAGTATATAGACTATGTACAGTGACGCATGCAATGTTGCGTAATGCATGTATATAGACTATGTACAGCCACACGTGCAATGTTGTGTAATACATGTATATAGACTATGTACAGTGACGCATGTAATGTTGTGTAATACATGTATAGACTATGCACAGCCACGCATGCAAAGTTGTGTATAGATAGATAGATAGATAGATAGATAGATAGATAGATAGGACAGTAGTTGAGTAGTATATATTGTATACAAAACAAAGAAAGAGAGACTGTATTAGAAACTGTATTACACTACATTACATGACATCTAGTAGCTAAACATCACATCATATCGCTTTGTATCTTATCCTAACTCATACCACGTCAAGTATGTGTATATCTAAATTGATAATAAATTGAACAAACAATGCACACTTAAGAAACAAGAAATAATATGAATTCATATTGTTACCTCAACGATCATTTATTCTGTCAGAGACATCAACAAATACAAGAGTGTGACGAGCTGTACTATGACCTTTATAAAATCCTGTTTCATGACTTCTGGCCAGAGTGGAATGTTACCAGACATCCAATTGATGAATCAAGGGATTGATTACTTTTGCAACAATTTAAACAGTAAGCTGTTTGTTTTTGTGGTTTTGACGTAAGATGAATTTCATATTTAAATATTTACGGAATTGACCAGTGTGATAATCCAATAGTACTTTGACGTAAGATGAATTTCATATTTGAATGTTTACGGAATTGACCAGTGTGATAATCCAATAGTACTTTGACGTAAGATGAATTTCATATTTGAATGTTTACGGAATTTACCAGTGTGATTTTCCAATAGTACTTTGACGTAAGATGAATTTCATATTTGAATGTTTACGGAATGGACCAGTATGATAATCCAATAGTACTTTGAAATATGAACTTGTTTTCATATTGTCTTAATACCTCCCAAAGCAGTGTTTTGATGTTGTCCTATTATCCATGTGACACCAACGCCACCTAGTTAATTATTATGATAATAATTTTTAATTAATCATCAAAAACTAATTAAAAGTGATGACAAACTTAATTTATTGTATTAATTATCTTCGTCTCTCTCACTTGGCGGATATGCAGTCTCTGTAATTTTTTTTATCTCTTTTACAACTTTAAAGATAAACATTTACCATCACACAAGATTTCCGTAGATGGAAAACGTTTCACTAAACTAGAAGAAAATTCCGTCTTAATCTATATTCAGCCAATCTATATTTAGTCATCCCCATGCGCCCACTTTCTTCGTCAACATTAAATTATAAATTCGCTTAAGAAGACAATAAATTTAGCAATAAATTTATTAAATCAACAATCAAATAATAGATATGACAAATACAATGAAATAGATTACTTGACATCAGTGTTACCATGAAAAGACATTCAAATAATTTATATATTTTATACAGTCTTATACAGAAAATACAATTCAACATGTCAGTACAAATCAAGGTTAGTTCTTATCAGAGACAGAAATGGAGTTATTAGATTTAAGCACTAATAGTTTTTTTTGTAATGTTGTATAGATGAAATCACAATTGTCTCTGTCACTCACATTTCCATATCAAAGTCAGAAGTTCACGTCTCTCTGCCTCTCTCCATACTCGTTGGAAACATTATTCTGCAGCTTATTCTCTTGAGCCAAGCTGGCATTTTTCCAGCATTCCAGCTCCCTCAAGGAAAATAATGATTACAGCAACCCTAGTACTTCTGTATATAAAAATTCTTGTTATTCAGCAATCATCAAATGGAGCGTAGTGTATCCTCCACACTTACTGCTTTCTGACTCTAGCACAATTGGTTGTAGCAATTTACAATCAGCAAACCAATAGGTTCAAATCATACACACAAAAGGCTGCTCACTATCTAAAAAATATAATCAGAGAGCAAACCTAAGTTCCCAGTTTATCGCTTTATAACTCCATTCTTTCTTACATTCCAGTCTCGACTTAAAATTTCCTGGAACAGTATTTATTATCCCGATACACGCACACAGCATAATAAATACGTCATCATCAAAATAATGTCAATTGTTACCTTACCACTCACAAGCATTATAATTCAAACATTTGTAGAAACAATAGTCTACTCACATAATACATCTTATTAAAACACAAATATAACATAACAATAGCATATTTCTAAGTCAAATTCTCTCTCAATCAGTCAGTTATCTTATCATCAAGCTAACGGCTTACTTATAAAACCGGACTTCTTTCCCACTTCAAATGAAGTGATCAAACTATAGATTTCTCTAGAGCAGGTAAATTTCTAGCTTTAATTTCATTGGCTGGTCTCGTTCTCGTAAATCATAACCATTGGATAATAAAACTACTCACCAATTTAATTAGTCTGCATTACATCATGAATTTCTAGCATATTCTCAACTCTTGTATTTACTTCCAACTCCGACATTTTCGAAAATACCCTCATAAGGAGTGCACAGGTTCGCGTTACTCTGACAAGTTAACAAGTTAAATTATAAAATAGAGATAGGCAAATTTACTCCGTCACAATCCCCAAACACGTTGAAACGAAATACTTGTTTTCATGTTGTCTTATTATCTCGAAAGCAGTATTTTTATGTTAGAATGTCTGTTTGCAAATATATTTTATGTTTCGTTTATAGATACTGTATAGAGCTTTAAACTATTCGTTGCTAATAAGTGATTGGTTTAATCAACAGTCGTCATTATCATCATAAACATAAGCAACCACATTTTGAGCATCACTTCTACGACCATCATCATCATCAATAATCACATCAGAAACAGCATCATTTTCATTATCTTTATGCTGCCGTATCGTCTTGATTCTCAAAATTATCATCACTTAATTGTGCGTACCCATCAGTCAGGATCCAATTCATAGTGGCTATAATTGTATAAAGCTTCTGCACTTGAACAATTCACCTGCATGAACGTGCTATACAATAATTTTTAGTACACTATATTAAGTAAACGGTTGTTTTATTTACACGTGCCTTTATACAAAGCCTTAAATGGTTGTTATTACTGTTCGTTCATTTGCAATAGGTAACAAAAAAATGTAAAATATTCCTGTTAAGACATATTGAAAGAGTTGCAGTTGAAGACAGCATTACAGATATAAATATGATTGGTTTCCGATTCATTGTGAAAATGTTGTAGATTCATTTCACTGTTTTCTATTGCAGCTATTCTTTAGGATCTTGCCACGAGCTTTTGAGGAAAGAGTTATTGAAGATTGCATGAGGCCAAGTCAACAATATTATATATTATATATTACAATATTATTTTGCTAAAAAAATTAAATGACTTAGTTTCTAAAGAAAAAAACGGACTAGTAAAAGGGCAACACATATCTACAAAAGTGACACTTACCAAAGGGACACAACTTTCACTCATTCACACAGCACACAACATACATTCACACATGCTTGTGCGCATTCTCCAGCACGCGTTTGCGTAGATCATCACATGAAATTATGTACACTGTATTAAATTATACCGTTAACCCAACGACAGTTTATCAAAGTAATTCACAACTTTCCTTCGGCAGATATCCATTATGCTTGCCTGGCCGAGAGGATTCCAAATGTGAAGCAGTGCGTGCAGACTGTGGAATATGCGATCCTTCGAAGTGATCCAAAGATCTCAAGAATGACGGCAAATGAAAATTTGTGCTTGTAAGAATTTCGAAACAAACAGCTAAATTATTTTCGTGGACAAATTTATAATTATTATGATGGGGGAGTAATACCCTTTTATTTTAGATTTACACCAGAACTAATAGAAACGCATTTGTTATATAACACGGTGTCAGATACAATATATATATATGTGCGTGTATGTCTGTGTTCGTGTGTGTTTGCGTGTCTGTGGTACGTGTGCGTATTTATGCAAATATACGCACATATAATATCTTCAATTACTAAAGTTTCCATATACAAGTAGTGTGTGTAATCTTGAATATTAAAATTAGGTCTTTAGACATGATAGAGAGTTATATCCCCATATCTGTATAAATAACAAAAGTAACATTAACAATTAAAGTTACATTAACGTTCAATACGGAAATAGGTGGTACTGTCTCCGAACGGTATATCAGCGAGGACGGCAAACAATTTTGAAAATTTTGAAACAGATATTTCAGTACACAGATACTAAATTTTAATATATTTATACACGTAAGCAGTGCGATGTTTTCTTCTAAACAACTGTTACATCTTTAGATGGTTGCGTGACGACAGTTCCAATACCAAACAATGTAGCTCATTAAGAAATAAACCAAGATTTCTAAATCAATATAGGGAAAAAATACGAGCATTAGGGATACGTTCGTTAAGTTGTTCATATTTGCTAATTTACAACAATTTACGTTAATACATTTTTAAACAAGCAAATACAAAAGTAAAACTAAAATAATAAAATATTTCCCAATATTATTTCAGCAGCACAATATTTTTGCTATGCTTCGGTTACATTCCCTGCATGAAGTAATAAGTTGCAATGGCTGAAATGCGTTATTTATTTCTGTATGAATATAAGTAACGGGAGAATTCTAGGCATAGAGTACTGCATTGTAGTTTACAAAAACAATATTGCAGAACACACAAATACACCCCACATATATAATCTATTCATGTATAGTCACACACACGCACACACACACACACATACACACACATACACATATATATCATTCTCTCTCTCTCTCTCTCTCTCTCTCTCTCTCTCTCTCTCTCTCTCTCTTATATATATATATATATATATAATGTGACCAGACACTGGGCCTTGCTTATTTTCGAAAGTTTAAAATTTGGAGTAAACAACTCAGGTGGAGAATTTGCTAGAACGTGCTGACGCAAACCAAACTAGTTCATAGTGGGTGGCTAGTTTTTCTGACTAATCGTCTCACAATTGTTCATAACAGTCATCCAATGAGGATGGATCAAAAGTTATTTTGTTGAAGAAAGTCCTATATTCTAATCACTTTGATTTTGACATAATTCATGTCTGTTGGTAAAGGCGATCATTTACTTTTTAGAGGAGTGTGCCGTTTTAAAATTTTCATAGTGTTGTATCTGCTTAAGACAACAATAATTAATTACTGTACTCTGCCCGATCACTTTGGCATGTGCAACCATGATTGTCGACGAACTTATCAGTTCATGTGTTGCTCTAATTTGATTCCTGCTAATTCCATTCAAGAGTCAATACAGGGGGAAATTGAGGCTTGTGAAAGTTTCTTGAATAGTTCTTGTGGAGTGTTGAGAAGAGCACCTAAAGGTTCTCGAATTCTGTGTCTGATGTTCTTTGATAGTATATGTGAAACTCTGGATGATTCTCCATGGTGTGCTTTGTGAACGCATCGAATAATCTGGAACAGTTGTGTAACGTGCCTGGAAAGGGTATGTTGGACTGTCATCCGATAAGAAAAGAAAGTAGCTTGTTGCAAATCGCGTGATTGTAAACATGTGCTAGGAACAGTTGCCGTCGTTATCTCATTTCTGTGAGGAATTATGTCTGTGAACAACTTTATAAATTTATATATATATATATATATATATGTTAATTTGACTACTGATATCAGTGGTATGACACACTGAATGAGTGTCTACCGTTTAAACAGACGTTGTTGTGAAGTGATTTAAACAGCAATGCATTAATAAAATTATATTTAAATGTTATATATTTGATCATTGATTTAATTAATTTATTAATTAAAGTTGTAAACCTTCATACACATGTATTGAAACTTATGTTGGAGTAATAGTTGGTGAATGGGGGCTCCTCAAATATAAATAAAAGACGAAATGTTATTACTCCGTTAGTGAAAGTGTCCACCTGCAGAAACATTATGCAACAATTAAACATCAGTCTATTTCTATCTTATTATTGTGTAAAGAGTAGAATTTTACGACACCGTTATAATCCGCCAAGTGGGAGACATTTTGGTCGTGTGGAAAATTATTAATAACTTTAAATTAAGATGAACGATCACTTGTAATTAGTTATGTGTTATTAATTAATAAATAATAAACATAAAGAGTGAATTTGCCAAGATAAGTATCACAATTTATAGAGAGGGGGAGGGAGGGAGATAATTACACTCATAAGGTCTGTAGCACGATGTGATGTGATACAGTCAACGAAAAGAGGAAAAATAATAAATTGTCAGTAGAACTAGTATAAATAATTCAGAATGATATTTGTTCTAAACAAAATCTACTTTAAACGTAAATACGTAGAGGAATGATTTAATAACGCTAGAACAACTCTGTTATAGATTTAATAAATTTAGCACTACTGTACTATATATTCAATAAAGCTAGCACTAAAGTGTTAAAGATTCAATAAAAGTTGTACTACACAGATAAAGATTTAAAGAAGCTATCTTTACACAGTTGTAGATTTAATATAGCTAGTACTAAAAATATTGATTTAATAAAGCTTTCCCTGCAATATTATAGATTTAAATAAGACAATACAACACCGGGATAGATTTAATAAAGCTAGCACTACAAGTTATAGATTTAATAAAGCTAGCACTTAACAGTTATATATTTAATTAAAGTTAGTAGAACCTGTTTATAGATTTAATAAAGCTAACAGTTCACAGTTATAGATTTACTAAAGTCGGTACTGCATAATTTTAGATTTAATAAAGCCAGCTCTGCACATTTATACATTTAATAAATTTAAATTTTATATTATAGATTTAATAAAGCAAACTAAACACACATATAAAATTATAAATTTAATAAAGTTAGCTATGTACAGTTATAGATGTAATAAAACGAGCTCTACACAGTTATAGATTTAATAAAGCTAGCACTACAAAGTTATAGATTTAATAAAGCTAGCACTACAAAGTTATAGATTTCATAAAGCTTGCACTACAAAGTTATAGATTTAATAAAGCTAGCACTACAAAGTTATAGATTTAATAAAGCTAGCACTACAAAGTTATAGATGTAATAAATCTTGCACTACAAAGTTATCGATTTAATAAAGCTAGCACTACAAAGTTATAGATTTCATAAAGCTTGCACTACAAAGTTATAGATTTAATAAAGCTAGCACTACAAAGTTATAGATTTCATAAAGCTTGCACTACAAAGTTATAGATTTAATAAAGCTAGCACTACACAGTTATAGATTTAACAAAGCAGGTTCTGCACAGTTATAGATTTAATAAAGCAGATTCTGCACAGTTATAGATTTAATAAAGCTAGCACTACATAGTTATAGATTTAATAAAGCTAGCACTACAAAGTTATAGATTTAATAAAGTTAGCACTACAAAGTTATAGATTTCATAAAGCTAGCACTACAAAGTTATAGATTTAATAAAGCTAGCACTACAAAGTTATAGATTTAATAAAGTTAGCACTACAAAGTTATAGATTTCATAAAGCGTGCACTACAAAGTTATAGATTTCATAAATCTTGCACTACAAAGTAATAGATTTCATAAAACTAGCGCTACACTGTTATAGATCTCATAAAGATAGCACTACAAAGTTATAGACTTTTATGAAGCTAGGACTACATAGTTATAGATTTAATAACGCTAGCACTACATAGTTATAGATTTAATAAATTTCGCACTACTGTACTATATTTTCAATAAAGCTAGAACTAAAGTGTTAAAGATGCAATAAAGGTAGCACTACACAGATAAAGATTTAAAGAAGCTATCATTACACAGTTGTAGATTTAATATAGCTAGTACTAAAAATATTGATTTAATAAAGCTTTCTCTGCAATATTATAGATTTAAATAAGTCAGTACAGCACTGTGATAGATTTAATAAAGCTAGCACTACATAGTTATAATAGATTTAATAACGCTAGCGTTACTCAAGTTCCAGATTTAATAACGAAAGCACTACATAGTTATGGATTAAATAAACCTAGCTGTACTCAATTTTTATTTAATAAATCTAGAACTATACTGTTATAAATTTTATAAAACTCACTATACAGGTATACGTTATAATCTGTCGTTTAGTAACACGTCAAATGTCGACGGTTGAAAATCCAGATACCCAATATCTTTCGTGTACTGAAGGCAATGATAGCTGTACGTTACGTAATCGAAGTCAATTTATATCCAGAAACAAGGACACGTGGCTAGTTAGTCAAGGCGTGTGATCAGCTGACTTAAATATCGAAACAATACTAACCATAACACAATGCTGAAAGCACGAATGTATAAATGTATTTGACTGCTTAAGTGTGAGTCTAGAGTGTATGAGTGTGTATGTGTGTGGTGAGTAAATGTGTGGGTGGATGTGTAGATGTGGTAATGGGAATACGAAAAATATGTGGGTGCGATTTGAAATTGTGGTTCCATGGCCTGAATTTAGTAGGCAAGCGTTTGGAAAACAAGCAAACAATTTATTGGAAATTCAAAACAAAGTCTAATTATGTTAAGACGCACATCGAATAATAATCCGATAAACTATCTATTGTGTCCAAAGAAACTAGCAGTAGCCATTACATGATGTAAATTACATCGTATATTTATTTGTTGTTTTCATTGTTTAAAATAAACAAAAGACAAGAACTATCAATACTATCACATTTACTGTCAAACGCACAACAGTCTAAGGTAGTGAGATAGTTTTCTCTCGTAAGTTATTTTAACACTAATATGCATATTAGCAAATATTTATACTTTCAAAACTGAAGTTATTATATCACTAGTATGCATTCTAGCAAATATTTATACTTTCAAAACTGAAGTTATTATATCACTAGTATGCATTCTAGCAAATATTTATACTTTCAAAACTGAAGTTATTATATCACTAGTATGCATTCTAGCAAATATGTATACTTTCATTCAATTTGTTTTCATATCTAGGTCATATGACATCGGCTATGACTGCATCTCAGTACATATGTCGAGCTGTCCTAAAAGCACGGCACAAATCTACCTGAACCTAAGTAAGTGTTCCGACTGTGGAAAGGTCGCATGATACTTATCAATATCCATTCACATTGTCGTCTGTTCATTTTAACGATAAACTGCATTCGCAATTAATGATCTAGGTCCCGTGTCCAATGCATCATTTCAAAAGTATGTTTTGACTTTTTATATAAATTAAAGTTAGCGGAATTGCTAAACATTTTGTATATATTCTTTTCCGCTGAAATATCCCTATTATAAATCTTATAAATCTTATTTGCAATGAAAGAAAGTATTGATAACCCATAAAGACTTCCTTCAAAAAATGAAATAAATGAACTGTATAACCTTTCTTTCATTTCATTTCAGTGGACAAATATATTCTTCCTTCTGCGTGCCTCAATAAGAATCCGGGCCGAGCTAACAGACAATCATATACGTACTTAGCGTCGGGTGGAAGGGGACACCACTCAGACCACCATTATCTCATCCTTTTATTCGGCGTTTTTTCTCTCTTTTCGTTGATTTAGCTTATCAATAATTGTGTCTGTTGTTCATTGGCCTGGATAGAGCATAATAACACGTTTCTACTCATTCTTTTTTCATTTATGTTATTTGTTTATATATGCACACATTTACTGGTTACTTTAATTAATATAATGTCATTTATGTTGATCATACGGTTAGAGTGAGGGGATAATATATGATACGACCTACTTTAAGGGCTTCGACTGTGAGCGATCGGTCTGGTGAGGTCGGAATCTGAATATGTTGAGAACCAAGACCTCCCAGAGTTATCCCGGGTCGTAAGTGCTTGACGGGAAGTTAGTCAACGGATCCACCATCAATTTATCCCTAACAAATCAAACCGCTCTGAGAATTTCGCAACGTCCCTTTTCATGTATCAATCATTTAGCGTCATGGACACAATATTTAAATAAATAAGTTAAGACATTTTTGCTCCTAGATGGTGTGAAATAATGCCGACATGCACAAATCATAAACGTTCATAAAATTACAAAACAAAGAATGTCGCCAAAAAATCAATAATAATTCAACTAACATACAGGAGTAAAAGCCATAAAAAAACAAAGATAATATGTGTATTTCAAACTTGTCTTTACTGCCTAATGAGATTTACAGAGCGTCAAAATTTCTTGTAAAGTCCATATGTTAACAAGCAAAAGGATGTGGTCTTGAAAAAAATATAATTAGAAAAGCGCACTCAGCAACTAAATAGTAAGAAAACGACGATATTGTACAAGTAAATGTTAATTAAAGCACCTATTAATTACAATTAATAAATAAAAAATAAAATTTTCCATTTTTGGCAATTAATCTATAAGATTGATTTTTATTTGCACTTTTCATACTTTTAGTTTTATAAAGCATTAACTATTTTACTTTTGTATGTTATTACAATTACGATATAATGTATTCTAAGTTTCATTGGTCCTCAAACTCTATAACTAATAGTAATCTTTAGACAAGGACGTTAAGTATTTCTTGTTTCGAATACAATGAGAGGCTGATAATGTCCTGAAAATCAACTTTACCTTGGAGTTGATGACAAATAGTCCTCAAGATATTTCTTTCTATCTATCTATCTATATATCTATCTATCTATGTATGTATGTATCTATCTATCTATCTATCTATCTATCTATCTATCTATTTATCTATCTATCTATCTATCTATCCATCCATCCATCCATATCTGACCCAACGCCAACCCTGCTATTCGGTAGGATTATTATTATTAATTAATCATCCATTACTAATTACAAGTGATTTTTATAATACTATTTAGAAAATGTCTTGCTTTGTCTATCATTATCTCTCTTTGAAATTTTTCAATTAACGTTTTAATTTATATTATTGATTGCGAATTCTATTGATGCATGTATTACTATATTATCCATTAGTCAAGAACGGAGATTATACTGTTTACATTCATTGTGCATTTTAAGTACTAGATTTAAAGTGTACTGGTTGCTTCAGTGTGTATGGAGATTATACTGTTTACATTGATTGTGCATTTTAAGAACAAAATTAAAATTTGCTAGTTGCTTGAGTTTGTGTGGATACAATTTTGTCAAATCTGTCAGATAGCTTGAAAATATGCTAGTTGTCACGTGACCATGGTAGAATTATTTTGCGATTTATCAATGGAAATTACACTAGAAGAAAGATTGAGGTGGATAGAAGAGGGGAATGGTATTAGGAGGGATGGTCCTCTATGCAGACACAACTAAAATGTATGTGAAAAACTATGTAGAAATAAAACGAAAGACAAATGTGAAAGAGAAGAACCAGAAATAAAAAGGAGAGAAAAGGAAATAAAATGAAAATAGAAATGAAAGACAAACATAGACAGAAAAAATACTGATTGAAAAAGAAGAAATTAACAATTGATTGAAAAGATTGAACTAGAACTGCTGACAGCCAAGATGGATGCTACACGTTAATTTATAATTTACAAAATTCTCATCATTGATAAATATTCACAATGTTACAATAATATTGCCATTTCCACATTTACAAAATATAAATAGTTACAACATAATCAATGAGTGATTTATATTAAATTCACATGAGTAATTATTTCAATCTCTGATTTAGCTTCACTTACTACAAATGGTTTTACAATAATAAAATCATGGTTTTATCTCAGTTTCATCATCTACACTTACATCATGAGTTTTCACTAATGACACAGAACCTTCTTTGAAAGATATATGCGTTAGTTTCATACAACAATCATTAGCAAATTATATGAACATTCTACACAGCATTCTAATTAATAATATATGACAATAATTTCTGAGAAGTCAATATATGTACCACTCTCAGGAACATGCAAAACATTTTCTCATCTACACATATTTCAACCCTTTATGAATGATGCAAATATATTTAAACGAGACCGGGCCAAACTGCAATACCTGCCCATCTGAAATTCTACAGAAAATTGTTGTTTTGTTTTTACAGCCATTAGCAAACTCCCTCTGGTACCTTTGGCATATTACACCTTCCTTTGGCATCTTTACATCTACCTTGATACACCTGTTTTACACCTGGACAAAGAATGATGTTTTACAAATTTGTGAAGCTAGCCAGTGTGTATTGTTTGCGAGCCTGAAGGCAAACGTATTAAGTCGTGACGTCACCTACCATAGTGAGAAAGAGGGAGCGAACTCCAGACAGGTCACATTGACCTTTTCATGAGTTCATTTGACTTCTTTCTATCATGTTTTGTACTTTGTTCCTGTCATCTGAATGTAATCAATTAAACTAACATTGTTAATAGATATAAATACTGTTAATGATTCCAGGAACTCTGTCATAAACGGTTAACAAGAGAGCCTTTTCAGACCTGACACTAGAGTGAACTATCTTTAAGTATAAGCTTGTTTGTGCATTGATTGTGTGTCTTAATTGTATATGTCTTTATTTGTGTTTTGATCCATGTTGAATTCTATTGTAGTGTGTAGTTTATTGTTTTGTAATAAATTATATTTCTTTCTTTGACAACACCATCGACTAGTGTTATACTGTACGTTATCACAAGATTAGTGTGTGGACTTAATAATTAACAAGACGTGTGATATAGCCCTTTGTATATGGTGTTCACTACTCTGTTTTGGATGTGTGCCAGGTCAGAGTTATTGTGTAGTGTTTATTAAAATAATAGGAATTACTCTGGGGAGAGTGCAAGGGTACTCTTCCAGTCCGTCACCCGTAAGATGAGAGGTGCGAATTATCGCAGAGGTAACAGAAAATATTTTTTTCATAATTAAAGAGGCCCTCTGAAAATAGTATACAAGTACAGATAGATAAATAGATAGACAGATAGACAGACAGACCGACAGACAGATAGATAGACCGACCGACAGATAGATAGAGAGAGAGAGAGAGAGATAGATAGATAGATAGATAGATAGATAGATAGATAGATAGATAGATAGATAGATAGATAGATAGATAGATAGATAGATAGATAGATAGATAGGCAGAGAGACAAGAAATGAATACTTAAATTCTTTCTTCAAAAGTAATAAAGAATTTAATGATACAATAAAACTTTGAGGTCACCAGTGTATAATTTTAATTACACACAAAATTATAATAAACAATTAAAAAAATATCCAGCATTAAGAAAGGTAGAAATAGAATCAAACAAAATTTAAGTAATAATTATAACCTGCAACTAAACAAAATATTTTTCAAATTAATTATGTTTAATTATTAGTTTCATGAAAATGTTCAATATTTACTTGCATAATATCGTTTGTTTTTCTCAACAATGCTTTATTCAGTTGGTGTTTTAATGCTTATTTCACGGTTTCTTCCCCTTAGAAATAAAGAAATAGTTTCAAATCTTGCATAAATTAACTCCTCTATGTTACATAAATTTTGCTTGCTTATTTGCTGAAAGTGTATTTTTTATTTTTATTATTTTTTATTGTTTTTATAGATTTTTTTAATGTAGATATCATCTACAAGGACGTTATTTAAATAATCTTAGAGAGAGATATATATGACTTTATAATAAATTATTTATTTAAGTATTATACTAAACACGTTAAATAGTTATGTTAGAAAATAGTTTAGTTCGATCATTACGTTCTTCAGGCAGTGCGATTTGTTGGAGACAACCTGTATCTAAAATTAAATGTCATCGAATGAAGCAATCAGCATATATAGAATATAAATGTTACA
Organism: Sinotaia quadrata; assembly: GCA_028829895.1. Classification (NCBI taxonomy): domain Eukaryota; kingdom Metazoa; phylum Mollusca; class Gastropoda; order Architaenioglossa; family Viviparidae; genus Sinotaia; species Sinotaia quadrata. The sequence continues at coordinate 72,895,079 of CM054177.1, read as the reverse complement.
CAAATATCATTTATAAAAACGAAGTATTAGAAACGCATTACTAAGCACAAGCTGTTGCCAGTGATCTAGGCAGGTAAGAAAGAATTGTTTATAGGCGATCAAAGCAAGAGGAAGAAAACGCCAACTAAAATAAATATATATTGATAATAATGTTCTGAGTGGTGTCGCCTTGCATCCGAATATAAGTAGGCTTGTCTGTCTGTGTTGCTCGGTTTTTCGTTCAGGCATGCCGAAGGAAGCAAATAATTATCCACTGAAATGAAATGAAAGAATTGTCATACAGTTCATTTATTTGATTTCTTAAAATACATTGCCATGAGTCAGAGTTCATTTATTTGATTTTTTAAAATACATTGCCATGAGTAAGAGGTCATTTATTTAATTTCTTTAAATACATTGCCATGAGTAAGAGGTCATTAACTGTGTGTGTGCGCGCGCACGTGTGTGAGTTTGTTTATATATTTTCCCCCAGTATTTGATAATTATATATTGTATACAGTTTAGTTATTGTTATTCTGCATATACGTTATCAGATGATTTTCCATTTAGCAGTTTGTACTGTCTTCATGTATTGTCTTAAGTTTACCCACTAAAGGATATAAGGGTACATGTGTGAGGGAGGGATATGAAGTTGGCCTGTGATGTTTATCTCCATTCATGGGGGAGAGGGGAGCAGACGTCGTGCCTACTCGGGATTTTCGACTAAAAGCAGTGATGAAATGAAGAGCGCGTTGTAAATTTCATTTTTTATTTATTCCCTTCACACTTCCGGACCTGTCGTTTGATCGGCGACCGCTATGACCAAACCAATTCACGCGTCGTGAGGAAACTTGTGATACGCTGGTACAACATTTCTACTCGTCACCGACAAAGGGAGAACCGGCAATTGGGCGTGCTTAATTTGTTGGAAGTATCCCTATGCCTCACAACCCCAACAGAGCAAAACGTACTCAGATACCAATCACTATCATCACGAAAAAGAAATCCAACAACGACCACAACCAAAGTAAAAGTCAACAAGAAACATTACAAAATCACCAGCTCCCAGAAGACCACTACCGAAGTTCAAGAAAAAAACAATACAAAGAGAAACGGACAACGCCACTCTACAGACAATCAAACAGAATTCGACAACGCACTAGAAGAGTACAACAGGGTAATCAGGACCCCTCCACTCTCACCCGTAACAGACGCGCCACCACGAGCAGCAGCGACGGATACAACAACAACCACAACACCAGAACGCCAGGTATCAACAACAGAACAAGGCCTTAAAGGAAGAAGACTACGCCCACCTCAACACATCCGACAACAACAGCGACACAACATAGTCAACAACACCAACCACAAAAACAACGCCAACGCAAACACCGCCGACAGCAACACTGACAACACAGTGAGGAGCAGTTCATGCAGAGTGGATATTTTAATCACCTCATTACAGACATGATTCAACTGCTGCTTGACCACCTACACTGACTGCCAGCACCCGCCTTCGTGCAAACCTCATGGACACCCGGGACTGCCACGATGTCTGCGACAACAGCAACAACAACACCAGTGATGAGGCAAATAGGGTTGAACATCCAGGGCACACGTACACATTAGATACGGACTTGGTGTGTTAATAGTCTGGGCTCTGTAAGACAGCCTCTCCCATCCATCCTCCCTCTCAAAATTTTGGAACTACAGTAACAACTTCCACTTCAACCTTAGCACACGAATTACCGGACTCAAGTCAGCACTTGCCGACCAGACAACACAGATCTGTCACCAATCCTCAAAATTTGCTCCAACCACAACCTGTTCGACGTTCAACGCTACATCTACTTAACAGACCTGCCACTGGCCGACATATATAAAAATTAACAACTGACACCAACACCGAGCAAGCACCAAGACAAAACTACAACAGCAACACCACCGCCATCTCTCCCTGAATACTCGTGAGTGGAGCAGATCCCAGTGGAGCACTACAAATCAGAGAACGTCTTACGATGAAATGATCCACGAAAGCTCCAGTTTCGACATTAAATTGTTAGCGTAACCTCCATCACCACCACCTATGCCTCATTTACAAGAGGAGGCCATGGGGATACCGTGTACTTAAGCACCCAGTGTTTGGGTTCAACCGACATCACACACACACACACACACACACACACACACACACACACACACACACACACACACACACCAATTTGTTCGCTAGCCCGTGACGGGCTTTACCTTATTTCCAGGTGAAATGGACTACCTGCGCATGGGTTTTTGAAAGAAGCCATGGGCAGCCACATACTGCATTTGGGAAATTACAACTCCACTAAAGAATACTTCCAATCTACTCCAAGAAAACAACAAGTCTTCACCATGAACTCTAACCTTATACAACTCAATCTATAAGAACTAGCCAGACCAAACTTCGGATGGTGGCAAACCAACTGCATACACTGCTAAGCATTCGTTCGTCAATATAATATCAGTTCGTTGCCCACAGGAGTCGCCAGATTGGTACCCCAGATCGGGCGGCAACCGGACATCAATAGGTTAACCACACATCGCCGGGTCGGTCATGCATGAATACACTCCAACGACACCTACACGAAGTAAAACGGTATTTAAAGTTTAACTCATGAACAAAGCCTTCACCACACCGCCGTTTCCGCATCCCAATGGCAGGGAAAATCTTCGACACATCACTACCCTTTTGGCACAAAGGTCGGGTGGGACCGCTGGACTAATGTGTGTGGACAAGAACAGCGTATTAAAAAAAAACTGTTAAGTTTCTGAACACAAACGATTTTCAGCAAGGAAGGCCCTGAAAATAGTCTACGAAAAAATGCACAGCCGAAGATCTACAACACATTGCCTTTTCCATCTGCAACACCACGCCCTCTACCTCCTCGGAATCAAGTGAGAAGAAGAATGTCTCACAGGAAAATCCGACCGAAAACGACAAATGAAGGAGAAATGTTCCTGCAGTTTTTGTGAGACGAGAAGTCAACGATAAAAAAGGTGTGCGGGCGGGGAAAGTGGATGGGAGCCTCAATCATGCTCAATCAGATCCATTTGTTGAACTATTGCAATTGTCTGCCAGACGAAATTCTGTATGATAGTGCCGTGATCCAGCAGACTTCTGTCACGGGAGGCGCCGCTCGTCTTCTCTTTTATGCAGACTGGTTGTGCATGAAATGAAAAATAAAAGCATGGTGAAAGGACAGCGTGTGACCCCATAAAAAATCTCAAATTGCAGGTTTTCTTGAGCAGCTCAGTTCTTAGGCAATACACACCTCAGAACTGAGCATTTGTTGATGTGCTTGACTTAGTGTAGACATTCCTCAAGAGGTAGCGAATTAGTTACACTCGTAATGTGTAGTTTAGTACGTAACTGACACTACTCGGTTTCAAACTGTAGGAGAGCAGAGGTGAAATTATTGTAATATTATTGGTGAGGTAACTTAAGTTAGATGCTGTTAAAACCCTGGATTGTGTACTGGGCGATGCCTTTATATCCTTCTCCTGATGAAGATCTAAACGAGAGTAAGTGAATTAGAGAGTGTTGGTTTGAACGTAGCTATCATATTTGTCCTGGCTGCCTTTTTTGTTTTGTGTGACGTTGCCTGTACATTACTTAATTTTTGATTGCATGCATCTGTGCATTGAACAATGATTTGATTACTGGTAGCACGTAAGTAACTAATAGATGAGCATTTTATTAAATGTAACAAATCACTTATGAACCCTCTCGTATAATTGTACTGAACATTTGGACAATTCACTATCCCATTATAATTATAATTATTCACTCGTAGTGTTATTTTGAAAAGTTTGGATCTACTGAGTTCAAGTTATTTATTTGTATTTGAGTAATATCTTTCATTTGATTATCTAAGTTTGTGACCTGTTGTTGTTTCGTCTTTCCACGTCATCGTTAGTCCAAGCGTGACGTAACGGCAGCCTGGTCAGAGGGTAGGGGTTCACAAGCCACAGAGTAAAGTATCCTGGGCGTTGTTAAAGACTAAGATGGTCCTCCTGAGCTAATCTTAATCTCGTGTTTATGATGATAAAATAAAACTGGAATAATATTCAATCGCCGCTCATTATCTGTAAGCGTCGGAGTCCGTGCGGGATTAGCAATATCTCACTAACCACGACTAACTATATAAACTCTCAGTTTTGAAATGCGAAGCATCGGGATCTGGATCAAAATCATTAGTTGTACAGATCGTGTTTGGTAAATATAAGTTAATAATATAACTAACACCCACTGTGAATTGATGTAGATAATTGTCATGATGATGTCAGAACAGCTGGAACACTTACCCAAGTGAAGATAGATTTGTGCCGTGTTTTTAGGACAGCTCGCCAAGGTTAGTGAGATGCAGTCGTAAGTGATGTCATACGACCTAGATATTAAAACAAATTCTTTATAAAATATTATATATATATATATATATATATATATAGATAAGATAAAATCCCTACAATAATATAAAGCACTGTAATATAATATAATATGATATAGATGAGATGAAAACGTTACAAGAATATATAACATATACTGCAATATAATATTATATAATGAGGCTGATGATGATAACATAATGTATATTATATATAATACGTGTGTTTGTGTGTGTGTGTGTGTGTGTGTGTGTGTAACTGTGTATGGGTGTGTGTGTTTGTGTGTGCTTGTGTAATGCAGCATCTTTGGAAAATAACAATACAAAACTTTTTCTAACGACTCCTTGGCTATTATTGTTTCTGCTTTTATATTTACACAGTGCTAAATAGCGCATTTCAGCCACTGCATGTAAGATAGTAACTCTAGTGTCTTAAGAAATGTGTTTATTGTTCTATTGCCGAAATAATGCAAAACATTTCATTCAGTTGACTTGTTTACCAAGTTTAAAATATGTAATTATTTGTAAAATTAAAAATTGTAAGCATTATTAAAACATTGTAAAACGTTTCTGTCATTATCTGCTTAATTTGAAATTGCTCTATTTGATATTAACTAGACAAAACAAAATAAAGCTTCTTATGAAACGGATATTTCCGGCGAATTATTTTTCTGTAATCTACAAGTGTATTCTGAATTACAGATTACGTATTATATATAATATACATTATGTTATCATCATCAGCCTCATTATATAATATTATATTGCAATATATGTTATATATTCTTGTAACGTTTTCAGAACTTAGTTCTGAAACCCATATCTGATCTGGAACTGGCCTTCAAAGCAAGTGGATATTAGGTTTAAACCTATAAAAGATATTTTTTAAAATAAATTTAAATAGCAAATAACTAAATTGTAGATTATCATTTTTTCTAATGACAGTGATAAGTAATGTACTCGATAAAGTGTTTTATGTAAACTATTTTATGTAAATATTTAAGAAGAGTTTTGAAAACGAAATGTTACAAATCTGTTCGTATGCAGATTTAGAAATCTTGATATTCCTTACGGGCCTACAAGTTCTTTTTAAAAATAAAAATACTATGCACGAAACGAAATGTAGCTGTAACAGTTGTTAAGAAGAAAGTAGTCAATTGCTCACTACTATAATTATATATAATTATTATCTATACACTGAACTATCACTACTCTAAGTATATTACAATTTATTCTCTTTAAACTGAACTATCACTATTATAAGTATATTAAAAATTATTTTCTTTACACTGAACTATCACTACTATAAGTATATTAAAATTATTATATATACACTGAACTATCACTACTATAAATATATAAAAATTATTATCTATACACTGAACTATCACTGTCAAAATTTTCAATATTTTTTTGTTCTCCCTCGTCGGTATACCAGTGAACTGCACTGAGACAGCGCCACCTACAGCCGTAGTAAACGTTAAAGATACTTTTGAGATTGATGTAGATTGTGCAAGTTTCGGTCATGTCTGAAGTTCTAGTTTTATATTTAATCAGATGAAAAGACTATTCCACTTGAAGATGGGCTTGTAATAAGTGTTGTATGTAAATATATTTACACACAAATGAGAGGCTTATAGCTTAGTTAGCTTTGCACCTTTCAGACTGGATAGTTTAATATATTATAACAACATCTATTATAAATGACAACAACAATATTACTTTATCATAATAATCATAACGATGAAAAAAACTTTAACGGCTTCGTTTCGAAATTCTTACAAGCACACGATTTGAGTAACCGTCATTTTTGAAGCTTCTGGATATTTTCCAAAAAACTCCTTTGTGGCAGTAACAGCGCACTGCATCATATCTTGACTCCTCGCGACAACGCAAGCAGCATCAAAACCTGTCCAAAAAAAAGTGTTAGTTCTCTGTCCTCGAAAAATTGTGACTATTGTACAAAGTAAATTGTGAGTTATCTATTCAAATAAAAATATGAGTAATTTGTCCAAGAAAAATTGTGACTAATGTACAAAGTAAATTGTGAGTTATGTGTCTAAGTAAAAATATGAGTAATCTGCCCAATGAAATTGGGAGTTATATGTCTAAAGAAAATTGTAAGTTATGTGCCCATGTAAGAATATGAGTAATCTGCCCAAAGTAATTGTGAGTTATTTGAACGAGCTGTCGCTGAACTAACGCTAGATTTAAAAGAGTATACGTATTTCAGGCGTCAATAAATGTGTGTGTGTGTGTGTGTGTGTGTGTGTGTGTGTGTGTGTGTGTGTGTGTGTGTGTGTGTGTGTGTGTGTGTGTGTGTGTGTGTGTGAATTAATACTTATCCTTGAAAGGATAAGTATTGCCCTTTTACTAATCAGCTTGGTTCCGTTTTTTAATATCATATTTATTTCGTTTCTTAACTAATAATTAAGAAATAGTCTTATAGCATGGCACCAGTTGATCTACACTAATTCTTACCTTGGCAGATCGAGACAGGGCCCTAAAGAACAAAACAATGACAAAGAGCGAAACGAATTCACATATCAATACGGTAAACGTGTCGCTGTATTTATTTTCCCCAGACGTGGTACAATTGTTTTACTTTTTAATAAGAAGTTACGTATATGTTGCTCTTGAGCGGATAATAATCGCCAGTTATATTTCGTATCAACATATTTGCTTTGCCAATCTTTCACTTAATTTATAGCACTAAACTCTATCGTATTCTTTACTTTAACCTTGCTAATTTACATCACTTAATTTACATCATTTAATTTATATCACTAAACTATATCGTCTTCCTTACTTTAATCTTGCTAATTTACATCGCTTAATTTACATCACATAATTTATATCACTTAACTTATATCACTAAACTATATCGTCTTCTTTACTTTAATCTTGCTAATTTACATCACTTAATTTACATCTCTGAATTGCAAGTTTGGGAAATTATAATTAATCAAACGTTTAAGTCTTATACAGTGAATTTCCCAAATGTACTGGATCACAAGAGAGAATGAAAATGTCGAGGTGATGATGATAATGACGATGACGACGACGATGATGATTAATGAAGGCTTTGGTGATTGATGCTATTAATTATGATGGTGGTGTTGATGATGACTATGATGATAATAATATATGTTTATATTTTGATGATATCAAGGAATGATGACATAACGATTGATCTACTCTTTACGTACAGTCTGAAGCTCTTTACATTATTTACAAGCGGAAAAAATATTATTGCAAACATACATTTTAAATTAGTTGAAAATATTACTAAAGTGATATTATACAAAAATAAAATTGATTCCTTGGACACTACACTTTCTTAAGTAATCAATTAAAATATAAAATATAAAATACCTTCTGCCAACTAACAAGTAAAGTTGACACTAAAATATGACGATAATTATTATAATAAAACAACATTAATATACGTATTGATTTTAACGTGCTGTGGTGACAGATTACTGATCAGTTTCGTAAGTATTAAAATATGAATTCTTCATCTCACATCAAAGTCAAAGAAGCAAGCTGGCTTACTGTTTACATTGCTGCAGAAGTAATCAAACCCTTTACTCAACAATTGAATGTCTGGCAGTAAATCGCTCAAGCCCGTAGACATCAAACAGGTTTTCAGAGGGTTCATGAGACAGCTCATTACATTCTTATATTTGTCGACATTTCTGAAAGAAAAGTAATCTGTCAATAAAGTTATGTTAACCGTTGTTTTGTTTCATAACCGTGTATATGTATGCATTTTATTCATATTCAAATATTTAATATAACATCACAAGACACTACATTGCGTGATACGGTACGATGTAACGTGATATGACGTTACAGTATAAGATTGACGTGCTGTGATGCAATGCGATACGATGATGTAATTGTATTTTTTAATGTGATGCTAAACAGTGCAATTTTAGTAGACACACTTTGATGTCATTTGATCTAATAAGATGTGATGCTATACAACGTTATAAGATATAATATGATAAAATATAAAGTATAGGATTTGAGGTGATTTGACGTGATGTTATATGATACAATACGCTATGATTTGACACAATATGATGCGACATGATTGGATACAATATGATGTGGTATGATTAAATAGAGTAGGATAGGATTAGGTTGGATGTGATGAGACGTGATAAGATTAGATACTCTATGTGACACCAGTGCCACTTAGTTAATGGATATTATTATTCTTAATTAATTATCCAAAACTAATTACAAGTGAGGAGAATCTTAATTGTACTATATTAATGATCCTCCAGAAGACACCACACATCTTTCTGTAATGGCGGATATACGGGCGGTGTAGATATTTCCTTTCTTCCACAATAAAGATAAATATTTACTGTCACACAATATTCCAAAGGTGAAAAACTTCTTACTAAAGGAGAATTTAGATCCGTCTTTAATCTATATTTATTGAGCCCCCAACTACCCAGTTTCTACTCCAACATAAAGTTATCAATATGTGTAAGAAGGCCAATAAATTTACAAAGAATTTATTAAATCAGCATTTAATATACAAGTGACAAATACAATGAAATAAATTACTTGATATCAATTGCTTCAGGAAACCACAATTAAATAATATTTATATTTCACAGTCTTATTCTTCAAATAGAATACAACAATAATGTCAATTCAAATCACAGGATAGTTCTTATCAGGGAACAGAAATGGAGTTACTAGGGATAGGCAAAAATAGTGTTTTTACATAAACATGTTAACTGTTATCTATCTATCTATCTATCTATCTATCTATCTATCTATCTATCTATTCGTGTGTTGCGTGCTTGTCTATCTTTGTCGCTCCTCGGGATTCCATATCTTTCTTTGTACATATTTTGACTCTATGTGTGTAATATCATGTCTTGCGTGTCTGTGTATAGCCTGTAGTAGTATGATTTCGAAGTATGATTTAGAAACAACAAACTACATGTCCAGATGGTTGCTGAACTGTTAAGTATGTACATATATATTTTAAAGGCTGTTGTATTTAACACACTGACGTCGAAATAATTTTACATTGAGACATTGATGATTCAGATAACAAACTTACGCGCACTCGAGCGATGGGTCAAGGTCAGTGGCTTGTTTCAAGATGGTCTCTACAGTCTGGTTAGTCTGCACTATGAATTTAAGTCCCTGAGCTGTATAACAATTTTGCACCTCAGTCATTAGACCGGTATCACACTTCTGGCCACTAGATACTGCAATGCACAATGCTGTTTGAAAGAGATAAAGAATTTAATTGACATTGTTTCATATAAATGATTGTTACTTATCAATGTATTATATATTATGCTGTTGTATGTAATGATATTAATGATAATGCACTACTTTGTGTAACAATGTTCATAACAATAATATAGATTTTCAATAAAATGTGTGTAATACTATTTTATTGTCTATTAAAATACGCATGAAATTGAGCATCGTTTTATAGTATTTATTATGTCAATGCCGTAGATATTTATATTTTATTAAATCTTTCAACTATTTCTGCTCAAGAGATACTTACAATGTTCCATTAATTTGCTCTGCTATTTTTTTAAATAGCCAAGTTATAGCGCTAAATCATACTTTATATAGCAATATAATAATTCCTTTCATGACATTTCTACTTTTAAATAATTTTCATCACGTTAAACTAATCGCCATTTTCACGAAGGAAGGGACTAGGGGCCAAACTATTCATTGTTTACATCAATCGCCAAGGGGAGATAACACTCTCCCGATAATCACTTCTTATGAATTTCTACTTTTCAAGATCGCCAATCGCTGGTAAATACTGAATACTGAAGCCCACCATATTTGAAGAATAGTTCTTGAATATAAATTATTATTGTAATCTGTTTATTATTGTAAATTATTATTGTTGTAATTTGTTTATTATTGTAATCTATTTATTATTATAATTTGTGTATTATTATTTCTTTAATATAAATTATTATTGTAATCTGTTTATTATTGTAATATGTTTATTATTGTAATCTGTTTATTATTGTAATATGTTTATTATTGTAATATGTTTATTATTGTAATCTGTTTATTATTGTAATCTGTTTATTATTGTAATCTGTTTATTATTGTAATATGTTTATTATTGTAATATGTTTATTATTGTAATATGTTTATTATTGTAATATGTTTATTATTAAATTCATGTAGTTTAGGACAATCGACGTTATAGGATGTTTGCGTGGGAGGACGGTTGATGCGTGACAGAAAACTACCAGAGAACGGGGTGGTTATTGCTAAGGCAGCCAAACGAGAGTAGCTTGCATATGTAACTAACCACAAGAAACTGAATAGATGGAAGTGTCGGCAGGATTTGGTGTGTGTTTGGTGGATGGTGTGAATGTTGGGTAATCAGAGCTGTTGTCTTGCGCAGTGACTAACAACCGAGCTGGCGCCTAAACATCTTTAGCCGGAAGTAGATCTCATCTATACTCACTGACCCCTTGAATGTTTGGAATGAGTCCAGTACACTACAATAATAGGCTGTGTTGCCCAGACAAATTTGTAATGATGAAAAACCATGTGACAAATTTCGTCAGGTCTTGGATGAGTGCGATTTTTAATCTGTTGACCTAAAGGCATTATGTCATGCGAAATAATTTCAATCCGATTGATTATGATTTCCTTGAAATGTGTAAAATTTAAATTAGAAAACACTTTCTGAATGTTGCAGGAATGACTCAGTTCTGTTAAGTTTCACTGGTTTTGCTAGCTCTCACAGTTGTAAGATATCTAGGGCTGTGTTTGATGTTTCTTTCAGAATTTTAAGAGTCATCCTTAGTTGAGAACCACTGTCAGATTGCTATAATAAATACCGCTTTAGTCTTTGCTTTCACAGATCTCAGGTAATCAGTGTTTTGCTACGATGCTTGTTTCGGAATTAGTTTTGCTCAAATATATTGTGTAGTGAATTCAAAAGTTAACGGGTTGTCGTTGTTTGGGGTGAGGGTGGAGTTGGTCCTTTGCTGAACTTGTGCAAATGAAAGTGAACCTGTTTCAGAATTGAATGATATACTTGTGTTGAAAATAAAATCTCCTTAAATTGACTGTTGAAAGTCAATGGGTGTGGTTTGTTGGTGCGTTTGTTCTTGAATGGCAATGTCGATTTTCAAGTTCTTTTAAGAAATACAGTTATTGAGTTTTAGGATTGATAGTCCAGCTCTTCATACTTTTTGTAGGTTTGAGTTAAAGCAGTTCTTTGCATTGTAGAGATAAACAAGTTCGGCCCTTTTAAAACCCGCATTCCAAATTATTTAAACGTATTTCTTTGAGTAAACTCTAACGTTGGAGGGTTGAAAGTTGAAGGCCTTGTGGTGAAAGACCACTATGTGGCGAGGTCCAATGGGGACAAATTCACTTCCCTCTCCCCACTCCAAATTTTCTTCACGACAGGAGACAGAACACGCGTGCACAAGATTCAGGAGAAGATAATCTCGAAATTCGACAAAGAAGTGAATCATTATTACTTGACTAGCGCTGTTCTTAATTCCAACTTATTTGTTTGTTAATTTGAATATTACAGAGCAATTATATTAATTAAAGAATAATTATTGAAATTATACTGCATAGGCTGATAATTTGACATATTGACTGAACATACTATTATGGACAGAAGTAATGGGCTGAGTGTTTAAGTGTTACATAAAAATTCGTTCGATTTTTTTCGTTATCCATGAATGGATGACAGGAAATTATTTGATGAACTAGCCAAGCGTGTACTGAACAGTGTGCCAGAGTAAATGTGCCTATCATTATTTTGCAACTTAATTGTTGTATAAATTGTTAAACTGTCAAAGCGACCCGATCTTGGGCACTCCTTATAATGATATTTTTGTAAGAGTCAGAGATGGAAGTAAACAACTCGAAGATGCTAGACATTCCTGATGTAATACAAAGTAGTTTAACTGGGTGAATGGTTTTTATTATCCAATGGTTATGATTTACGAAAACGAGACCAGCCAACGGGTTGAGATCAAAACATTTACCTGCTGTAGAAAATTCTGTTGTATAATCACATGAATTTGATGTGGAAAGACGTCCATTCTTGAAAGATGACCATTAGCTTAATGGTGAGTTGACTGGTTAAAAGACAATGAAATTAGTAATATTTCGTGCATTTTGTTATTGATATGTTATACTTGTGTCTTATGTAGAGATGCATTGTGTGAGTAGACTATTATTTCTACAAATGTTTGAACTAAGCTGCTCGTATATAATGTGCAAAACACATGACATTGATTTGATATTCTGTATTTATTATGGTGTGTGCTTGTATCAGGCTAATAAATACAGTTGCAGGAAATTGTAATTTGAGACTGAAATGTAAGAAAGAATGGAGTTATAACGCAATAAACTGGAACTTAGCATTGCTCCTTGATAACATTTTTCAGGGCAAGAAGGTTTTCTATTTTCCACTTTTCTGCTTACTTTCTTCTTGTGTGATTTGAATCGTGGTTACTGTTTGGGAACCGGTACAAAAGACCATGGTGGCAAGATGTGTTGATTTTGTGAACAATTTCTGATATACAGAAGTTACCAGGAATCGCTATAATTGTTGTTCTGTTTGAAGGAACTGGCATGGCAAAGAGGCGCTCAAGTTGGTTTGAGATAATAATAGTGTATCAATGTTTCTAAACTTTTTAAACTATGATGTTTATATGTAGTATGCTAACAGTTGACATTGTTCTAGTGAAAATATTATGTTGTATTTGTTATGTTGTGTGCATGTATTGGGCTAATATATAGTGTTGCAGGAAACTATAAGTTGAGACTTGAATGGAGTTAAAGATGTATAAACTGGAAACTTAGCTTTGGTTCCCTGATTATATTTTACGTGGAATAATCAGCCTTTCTTTCTGTGTATGATTTGAACTTCCTGGTTTACTTATTGTATACTTCTATGACTGACCATGGTAGAGGTGGGGAGCAGTGTGTAAGTGTAAGAATAAACTACACAATGTTGATATTGTGGCAAAGTATGTTGTTTACATCGAGCAATTTCTGGTACAGGGAAGTTACTAGGTATCACTGCAATTGTTGTTCTGCTTGAAGGAACAGACACGGCAAAAGAGGGCATCCGGGTTGGCTTTGAATTTTTAATCACAAATCCATTTATAATTTAATGTTATGAATCTTCCTTTGTTCATTTATGGCTATGTTTGCTTTAAATAGGTCTTTCTTTTGTGGCTTTCTACTGGCTACAGGATACGACAAGGAGAGGGGTAGGACGCCCTCTCAAACTGTAATCGTCCACACTCAGCAATTTCTCGAACCGATTTGTCACACATCACCTTGGCCACAGATTTATCTCACTGCGCATGCTCTGTACATTTGCATTCATGCAGACACTTGCACGCCCGCACGCACACAGCAACTAGCCTCCATCAGACATTTAAATGTCGCTCTGTGTACAACGCCCCCTGAACCACACGGCTCGCGAAGTCATAGGTGAGCGGCGATAAATCATTGACATATTTCGTTGCAACACCGCGACGTGTGCAGACCTAATGTCTTCTTGCATATTTACTTTTAAAAGGTCATCTATTGACCCGCGATGATTCACGCGTATTCAATTGTTAGAAATAAAACCAGATTAGACTTTGTTATAATGATGTGCTTTCCATTTAACAAGAGGTAAAGTGGTTAATTAAAATATCGAATGGCAAAGCGTTAATTGGAAAAATATCGACACCCCTCCCACAGAATTCTAATATAAATGGAAAAGCGCAAAATACAACAGGGAACACGTTTCTATAAATCTGTATCACCTCTCTCACTAACTAAATATATGCACGTGGCGGAAGTGAAACTCCCGATAAAGTACATCACGCTGGTGACGGCCTTTTCTTACCATCGCTCATTTTGCTGACATTTCAAAAATACAAAAGTTTGGCAAGCCCTTTTCTGTAAATCTATCCAGTTAAAATCATAACAGTTAAATAAAATCACTCTAGTACTCTATCTCTATGTGCAGATCTTTCAATCTTTAAGAAAAGTTCATTTAAATTCCCGGGACTCGGCTTTACAGTAGTTGGTCATCCATGACTTTCCGATACCGACAAGAGCTTTGGTTTTAAACGTGTACATTAAAATGAAACAAAACAACTTACCCATGCAAATCCAAAGACAAGCAAACATTTTCAACATTGTTAGAGTTCTTGATTGATTCCTGTGTCTTTTAATTGATTTAAATTTAGGAAATTTAGCAGCAAGGCAGACGTGCACACACTTACAGAAATTATTCAACTGAAGACTATTTATATGCCCCACTTACAGCACAACCTCATTCTTTGTGTCACGTGACATCGGCTAAGCATCTGAATAGTAAGGACATTTTTCCCTCTGGGTATTGATTTTTACTTTTTAAAGGAGTAGCAACATTTTCTTTCATTTTCAAGTACATGCAATACATTCATGATAAATTGCTTAATACGAAATTTGGGAGATAAACAGAAATATGTTATTCATGTTACACAGAGAATAACTCATATTGTTTTATTTTATTTCCCTTAGGATACAGAGATAGGGTGTTGTTTCATTGACTACTGAGGATAGAAATAATGATATTTTAAATTATCTGATGATAAATTGAAATAGTAACATTTGCTGAGATTAACAATATTAACATAAGCAGCATATTTTTTTAATGACATAAAGAGGGTACAAGAAATATTGTTTTATTCTAGCTTTCTAGGGTAAACCGAATAGAGCTTTCATTACGTGACGAAGATTAACAGTAGTAAAACGTTTTCATTACTAGTACAAAATAAATTGAAGCAGTAATATGACCTTAATTATAAATGATAAAAGAAGCATTATATTATTTGAATAAAGGAAGGCATGCTATTTTAAAAGACGTCGCAGTTGCACTAAGAAATATTAATTATCATTTAATATTGATAATATATATATAAAACTGATGTCTTCTCATTTGAGTGAGATAAAGAAGTGTGTAATCTCCTATAATATTTAAAGCCAGCGCTGTTACCCATTACTACCCATGAACTAGGACCATAAAGTCACTGGATGAACTGTGAAAAACCTTTAAGTGATCAGATTTTGCGGATATACTTAATGAAATATTCTGATGAAGAGTACTGGTCTCTGTTTATATATACATATCTGCAGCTGTTACGTCTCTGAGTTAAATGGCAAACCATAAATCATTATTTCAAAATACAAGAAAATATTTCTAAGTCCATTTTTTTCTTTATCAGTTAAATAACTCACCAGTTCACCATCAGCCTTTAATGACCGGACTTGACAATACACTAAATCAAAGTGATAAGAAAAAAAAAGATTTTTCTAAGAGGTCAGTTTCTGTTTGACTCTAAAGGTTAGATTTGTTATTGACCAGTGTCAGATCATAGGTCTTTTTTGATTGGTCAGCCGCCTAGAACTCCTTAGCGTCACTGGATGAGTTATTTATTACTCAGTCTGGTTTGCTCACTTCAAGAAACGTCGACCATAAAAATTCTACAAAGGATGTCGTGATAACATTGCTTCAGGCTTTCGTTTAGCTATGGTTCTGGAGAATTCTGACTTCCTTACATGCCATCTTAGCATGCAGTGCACGCAGTTTGTTTTCAACTATTGCTACTTTGAATGTTAGCAGTATAAATATAAGAATTATTTTATACATATGTGCCGATCAGTTCTGTTACACATACAAATCACAAACAGCATCTAGTTTAAAAATTTTAGATCAAAATATATAAAATGTATGTGGGAGAATTTCCCAACATCTGACATGCAACACAATTAAACAGGAGAGTCGACTGACGTTTTGGTTAAATAGACACAAAGAAATACGAACAGTGACATGAATAAACCCATTTAAATTGGCAGCCAAGCCATTCTTTCCATTGAAAAGGTAAGTTCGTAAACTGAAAGGTTTTCATTGTAAAAGCAAGATGAGCAAAGCCGAGTACCAAATGACTCTTGAAATCAATGTTCCCTCTAAGCTGTGCGCGCGCACACACATTACAACAGAGGGAACAAATTTGTGTCGCGGATTACTGGTGACTGGTGACCCAGTTTCTTGCTTAGGTGGCTGCTGCTTGCACTATTAGGAGTTCACAAGCATTTTAGGCCAGAGAGCCAAATTTCCAATTGATAGTGCGTGGAGGGCCGCACATGGTTGGCTCAGTGGAAAAAAAACTACAACACAAATAATGAAATAATGTGCTTTACATTCGTAATAATGGTAACATCCGAAAGTTCTCAAGGGGGGTGGGGGGCGCCCTGTCTCGGGCCGCATGCATCCCGCGTGTCGCGGTTTGTGCACCCCTGCTTTTATAGCCTGTTCGTGTGGTGTGTGAAGTCCGTAAACATTGAAAGTTTGAACTTGCGTTGCGTTATTAAATTGCTTTAGTAAGTCTACAGAAACCGATGGCGACAAGCGGTGCACAGCGCAAGAGAACAGTGTCAGCTTTTAAGTCTGAATGGCTTGAAGAAATTATTGAAACAGAATAAGGTGCGCGTTTAGCTGTGTGAAATATTCACTTATGAAGAGGATGACAGAGCATTTTGTTTGTACTGCCGAGATTCAAAAACCACCGGAGAGTTTTCAACTGGCAAGTTTTGGGATGATGTGTGGAAACTTGATTTTTTTTTTAAACGCCATTTGTGTAGTAAACCTCATACTGAAAGTGTTAGAAAACTGAGAAGTAAAAATCCAAATTTAAGGGGAACACTGGTTAACATGCTTCTTGAGAGCCCCGTTGTAAATGAGAAAACGCAAATTATTAATGAACGGAAGCGAACCAGGCCCAAAGAAATTAAATTTCTAAGTGACAGTATCTTGCTGGCTATTCAGATGACTTTTTCATGCTTTCTGTTCAAGATATTAACGAGCACAGGGCTAAGCACGTGACCATACCTGAAAGCTGGAGAAGCAAATTTTATGCATTTGAATTTCTACTGAAAAGCAACGTCACAATGCTGCTTCGTTTTCTAATGCAAGGACTCTACTTTCTCTTGTTTTCCACGCAAAGCTGTCGACAATACAATCATAGTTGGCTGAACTGAAACTAGCAGTGCACATTATATGCCACTCTAGTATTCCAACAAGCGATCACCTTGGCGACATGGCAGCAATAATATAAGCGCTTCATCGTACTAAATGCACTGCATTGATCAAAGGTGTTTTAAGGCCATCAGTCCACAAAGAGTTGCTCATCGACTTGCAGGTTATTCGCTGGTTATTGATGTTAAACAATTATGCATCGTGGTGCGTTACTTCAGTCGGGCACAAGAATATTGAAGAATATTGACGTTTTTCCTCGAACTGGAGTCGAGCACAACAGAGAATATTGACGAATATAAATATCATTGGGCTGGAGTCGAGCGCAACAGAGAATATTGCCCCTTTTCCTTGGGTTAGTTTCGATCACATCCGAATCAGCAGAAGCAACGTTTGCAACCAATACCACCTTCTTAAAAAGCAATCGCATTTCAGTTGAAGTGTAAGTGTAAGGGGTTTGCAAATTTTTAACTGTTTTATTATGGTCTCGTGTTGTTTATTTAGACCTGTATAGCATGCATAATTATTTAGTTT
The DNA here is from genome assembly GCA_028829895.1 of Sinotaia quadrata. Classification (NCBI taxonomy): domain Eukaryota; kingdom Metazoa; phylum Mollusca; class Gastropoda; order Architaenioglossa; family Viviparidae; genus Sinotaia; species Sinotaia quadrata. The sequence continues at coordinate 72,877,067 of CM054177.1, read as the reverse complement.
AGAACTAATTGTATTTAGCAAGCTTGTGTCAAAGATCTGAGAGCAGGGGTGAAGGGGGGAGACTTAGTAAGTAACATAAAACAATGAAAACCAATGCTGACCCAGTTGGGATACTTTGGGGCTAGTTTTAGGCGGCCATTGGGCGAAATTTGTTGGATAGACCTGGCAACACTGCAGCTGTGAACAGCACGACTTGTGTAACTCTAACGTCCTATTGCACACACAAAAACTTTTGTTAGAAACAAATACATCAGAATTTATTTTTTTATGATATGAATACCGTTTAACAAACGTAAAGCAGTTCATTAAATTGTCGAATGGTGAAGCCTTAGATCGAAAAGAAACACTCCCTACCTCCACCAATACTACCACCACCTCCAAATTCTATTACAAATCAAAAAAGGAACATACAACGTAAACATTTATTTAAAAAATACACCTCTCTTAGTAGCAAAATGCATGCACGTTAGGACAGTTGAATATCTAGCGTACGCCATGCTTAAAACAGCCTTTTGTTTACTTGCGCACGTGTGTGTACCTGCATTACAGAAATACAAACGTTCGCCAAGACTTTCTCAGCAATTCTAACCAAGTACATTAATTAACACGTATTATACTATTCTAGGCCTGTCTAGTCAAGTACATTAATTAACACGTATAAATCTGCTCTAGATCACGTATTATACTACTCTAGGCCTCTGTCTAGTCAAGTAGATTATTTAACACGTATTATACTATTCTAGACCTGTCTAGTCAAGTAGATTAATTAACACGTATTATACTACTCTAGGCCTCTGTCTAGTCAAGTATATTATTTAACACGTATTATACTATTCTAGACCTGTCTAGTCAAGTATATTATTTAACACGTATTATACTACTCTAAATCTCTCTTTAGTCAGGTATGCTAATTAACACGTATAAAACTACTCTAGGTCTCTGTCTCTATGTTCAGGTCTGTGAATGAAGGGTAGGGTGAAAAGAAAAAGGTCATTTATATTTCCACGACTCGACTTTATAACAGTAGGTCGTCCGTGACTTTGGAACATCGACGAGCGGTTTGGTTTATTTTTTTACGATAAAATGTTTACAAATTAACTTACCCGTGCAAATCCAAAGACAAGCAAACATTTTCTGCATTGTTAGGGTTCTTGATGATTGAGTCCTTTTGTCTTTTATTTGTACTGCGAATGCCAAGATGACGATATAGCGTCAGTTAGAAGCCAGGAAATCTAGCAAATGATGGGATGCGCCGACATATTTTATGCAATAGGAGACTATTTATATGGTTCGATCGAAGCACAGTGTTGAATTTCCGGTCCCTTGCTATCGGCTATACATCTGAATGGCGATGTTATTTTTAATTGTTGATAATGATTCTTGCTTTTGAATGTAAAACAGTATTTTATCTCTAGGAATATAGAAGTCACTCCGAATAAGTGCTTATAACGAGGTTCGGAAGATTAACAGAAGTGCACTATTCACTATACAGAGAGAATAACTCAGACGTAATGTTATTATGTCCCTTGAGGATAAAGAGTTGTGGTATTTCATTTCTTCAATAACACAGCGATAATGTTTTCTTTTTCTTTTCAACTTTACAGCTTCGCGAAAGAGGAGTATTGTGCCCTTATTTAACGTGCCATTGTCGGCGGAGAAAATATAAAAAGGCGATATGAATATTTTAGATGCTGCGGCGTTCTTTGCGAGAATGAAAGCGGAACTAAAAGTCACATATTTTCTTAAACTACCATTTTCTTAAGTGACATATTCTTTCCTGATATGCTACATTCTGAAATGGTATAAATGTTACTATATTTTCTAAACTGCTATTTTCTTTCATGGAATACTGTTTATTTCCTGAAACTGCTATTTTCGTTTTGAGAAATCCTACATTCTGAAATAGTATTTTCGTTTCTAAATGCTTTGTTTTAATGAATGCTATTTTAAAAAAAAAAAGAAAATTGCTATTTAAAAAAATTAATTGCTATTTAAAAAAAAATTAATTGCTATTTAAAAAAATTAAATGCTATTTTAAAAAAAATGTTATTTTAAAAAATAAAATGCTACTTTTTTTCAATAAATGCTATTTACTTTCTGAAACTACTATTCTCTTTTGTAAAAGTCTACGCTCTGAAATGACGCTTTCCTTTCTGAAATAATACTTTTTTCTAAATCTTTAGTGCAGTGACTTTTTCTGCACTATTACTTTCCTTTGTGAAATGCTACTTGTGTGAAATGCTACTTGTCTTGAGTGAATCATATTACAGAAATATTTATAGCAAGACATAATTAAATGAAGGTATTTCTTAAATGGAATTTAATCTCTATGTCTTAGAGTAATACAAACAGTAATCAGAAGTTGTTAAGTGTTTATGACGTCATAGTAACAAACACTCTATTAACCAGAAGTCGTGTAGTCTTGTATTGCTTCACCTCTGTGCCAAACAGTAACCAAATTTTAGTGTAGTATTGTAGTTCTCACCTCTGTGTCAAATTCGATGGGCGATGAAGTAATGGATATGAATATTTATATTTTGAATTATTGTTGTTAATATTCAAGCAATAATATGCTCGTTGTCTTACTCATGTGTTCAATACTCTGAGGTAAACTAATAAAGAGATCTAGAAGTGGTACATAGAACTCTATGCATTTGTCAGCTATCACGTGACTAAGGCAAGCTGTTACAAACAAACAAATACTCGGTATCAGTCTTCTGTGTCTTAGTAAATAAATCTAGACCTACATATATTTAAAGCAAATCATACTTTGAGGAATAGGAAGAGTTGATTGCATCAATCAAATTCACTAGAATATTAATTTCAGCAGAAGCTATATGCACGTTACGGCAGTTAAATCTCCAGACAGCGCACGCCATGATTAAAACAACTTTTGTCTTGCCGATTCAACTATATGTGCTGGCGTTAAGAAAAATACGTAAGTACGACAAGTCTTTTTTCTAATAAACTAGCTAGGCTCATTAATTAACATATATAAACTACCCTAGTCTGAATTTGGGGTCGGGCGATAATTTATTAACAGATCATTTAAAACCTCGGGACTCGCCTATATAGCAGTGACTTGGAAACATCGACAAGCTGTTTGGTTTTACATTCAAAAGTAAAAAGTAGAAATTGGACTTTACCCATGTACACCGCAAACACTTTCAGCATTGTTAGGTTTATTGATTCCCTAATTTTTATTTGCACTGCGAATGACAAGATGGCTTGATATGACGTCAGTCAAGAGCCAGGAAATCTAGCAAAGGGGACATGCACATTCCAATACACATGAAGGCCATTTATATGTCGCGCTTAAAGCACAACCTCGTGTCACGTGATATCTGCTATGCATCTGAATGGTAAGAACTTTTTCCCTCTTGAGGGTGACCTTTGCATTCATAGAGAAAGCAAATGTTTATTCCTTCGAGTATAGAAAGAAATTTAGTAAAATGTTTATCACAAAGTTTGGAAGATAAATAGAAACACTTAATTCATAATACAGAGAGCATAACTCATGAGTAGTGTTACTTTATTTCTCTTGAGGTTATATACAACTAGTGTTTCATTCTTTCAATTAATTAAGTCTAATTATTAGTTTCATGAATATGTTTTACATTCACTTGTTTAATATCGTCTGTTTTTTTCACTAATGCCTTATTTAATTGGTGTTTTAATGCTTATTTCAAGATAGAGTCTTTTTCTATTTAGTTTTCCATAGAAATAAAGAAATTAGTCTGAAATCTTGCATAAATTAATTCTCCATGTTAAGTTTGTTAAGTTTTGCTTGATCATTTGCTTAAATTGTAGTATTCTCTGCCATGACAGTTAAATCAGCAACATGTAGGAGACAACTCCAAGGAAAAGGACGTGGTAATATGCGTATGAGTTGTTGCCTCCTTAGTTGTTGCCTCCGTCGTTGTAATGTAAATGCTAGACTCCTGTTTGATATAAGAAAATCTGTCTGTCCGCCCCAGCCGCATGCATACTTTAAAAGCTCGATACGAGTCAACTAAGAAAATGTACAGTGCGAGAAATCAGCAAACTTTGAAGCTATATTAGATAGATAGATAGATAGATAGGTAGACAGACAGACATATAATTTATGTTTTATTAGATTTAATTAGTAATAAATTATTAAGAGTTCTCAACTGACGATTCTTTACAAATTACGACATTTAGATCAAAGTAATAAAACAAACATAGCACAAAGTAACATGCATTTATTTCCTACACTGAAACGACTTTACTTTTAAAGAAAAATAACTTGTAGACTTCATGTACTAATTAACTCATTCATTCACGTTGAAGTCATTATTACTGTGCAAACTTTCCACACCAAAATAGAATAGCTAACTTAATATCAGAAAATGTATCACGCGGATAGAAAAATAAATGTTTCACTTTCCAAGGCATGGCATTCATCTGCTTGAGCTACAGAATAAACTACGTCCTTTGTATGTATGCTATATTCATCTGCTTGAACTGCTAAATAAATTATGTCCCTTTGCATATGTTTATATTTATGTGCTTTGAACTGCCGAATAAATTATTTTCGTTTCAGTATGTTTTATATTCATTTGTTTGAACTGCTAGATAAATTATGTCTCTTTGCTTGAATCACATTATAGTGAATTTCATCGCAAAGAGAACATTATTCACGTCTGCCCAACATATATTTCACATCACAAATCATCATCTCACTACATGCCGCACTCTAGACCCAAATACTTTCAGGCCCGTCCTCTTTACTTCAAGCAGTTGACTTCAAATATACTTTCAGGACCGTCCTGTTTACTTCGTAATGTTGACTTCAAATATACCTTCAGGCCCGTCTTGTTTACTTCATATATTTAACTTCAAATAAACTTTGTGGTATGTCTTGTTTACTTCATATATTTAACTTCAAATAAACTTTGTGGTATGTCTTGTTTACTTCATATATTTAACTTCAAATAAACTTTGTGGTATGTCTTGTTTACTTCATATATTTAACTTCAAATAAACTTTGTGGTATGTCTTGTTTACTTCATATATTTAACTTCAAATAAACTTTGGGGTATGTCTTGTTTACTTCATATATTTAACTTCAAATAAACTTTGTGGTATGTCTTGTTTACTTCATATATTTAACTTCAAATAAACTTTGTGGTATGTCTTCTTTACTTCATTCATAGTAAACTCTGAGTTCTGACCAAAACCTTTGTGTACAAAGAAAAGTGGAAAGAGAAGGAAAGAAGGAAGTATTACTGTTCACTCTCTTTTCTGTTCTTTCTCTCTCTCTGAACTGTCTGTATCTCTGTCACTGATCTCCCTCTTGCCCCCATTTCTACACCCTTCCAATCCTCAAGTTCAAAACACACTTGTATACCTTGATACATATTTGGCAGGAAAGATATACATTTGTTTACATTTTAAAAAAATGTTTTAAACACGTTCTATTCAAATTACTTTTAATTTTTAATGACCGTTATGAAGCAAGAAAGCAGAACACTGTCCGGGTTAAAATACATTTTATTTTCGAAACATGATAAATATGCATTTGTAAAAAGTTTGTTTGAGGGCTAAATCCTAACAAAGCACAAAGGAGCGAAACTTAAAGCGAACTGAAACCAAAAACAAATAGTGTGAGCGGAAAGGCCTTCGTGACCTTCACCTTGTGTCAAAAACTTCATTCAATTTGATATCCTATATCGAGATCAAAACATCTCTTTTAAGAGACATACTCGAGAACGCCGAAATTCGTTTTCTTCTTTCTTTCTTTTTAAAATATTGACTATCGAAATCGATGGAATCTTGAAGTGAACGCTAAAAAAGGAATTTAATCAATTAATTATTAGGAGTTTTAACATAAATGTGTATCGAGTGTTTAGGTGTGTGTGTGTGTGTGTGTGTGTGTGTGTGTGTGTGTTTGGTGCGTGGCGTTCTTCTGTGTGATCTCTAAATGGGTTAGTGAATACTTTAAGTGTGTTCAATGTATGTGTTTGTGAGTGTACACGTGCTCGAATGAGTGCATATGCATGCGTGCGCTTTGGGTACCACTAGTTGCAGGTGAAACAAAACTTACAACACAAGTCGAAATAAACGTAACATTTATTAAAAACTACAAAAGTGAATTATTTTAAAATCGCGTGCTCATATATTGAATATTTTCATCATATTATTTTAAGACCTTATTTTACAAGTACTTTTTTTTACATAGTTCAGGTGCTGTTTTGTATTATTATTTAGATGATTTAATTTCTTATTATATAAATATAATTATATAAATATAATTATTTATAATTTATTTCTTCAGGTTTTCTTGAAATTGCTGGAAAAACTGCGATGTAAGTTGCCATTGATAGAGACTAGATGTTATCACACGTTGAGAGTCAATTGAAATGGGGGAGGAGTTACTTCCAGTGTACGCCCTTTTCGAGTACACGCTTTGCGAAAACAGAAGTATCATTCAGAATAAAAATGACGTGTACTAGCAATGTAAAATCTCTAGGAGGATCGAGGGTCTCACGACAAAAGGAACCAATCAAATTTGACGTGTATGGAAATTACTGGGCGTCAGCGCATCAAGCTTAATAATTATTATTTTGTTGATGTTTAAAAAAATAAAACTATTCAGTGAATGATGCAAACAAAAAATAATGAGATTCGGCACACTGTAACCTGCCTGATATCAGCACTGGGGAAAAAGATTGTACTGACTACGGATCTCATCACAATCGGTGAAACGGTGATGTATTTTTGTATAGTATAGCTCGGGTCCAGTAGTGTTTTCATTAGTGCCAGAGCTCGCATAGCCTTTCGCTGTCCACCTTAGTGAATGGACGGTGAGCTTGTGGCACTTCGAGCGATGCGCGAATAACTTCGAGGTAGCTCGCAAGATGACCAAGACGGCGGTACGTTACGGTATTGAGGGGTGATAGCAACTTCCGGCTTCTGCCGATTTCGTTGTTTGGCATGAGGTGTGCAGCTGTTGTAAAAGATTAAGGTAAAAAAAATAGACTAGAGTGAAGAGTAGTAGAGAGGAAAAAATGGTAGAGGTGATTATGAATGGTGGCCTATTTTTTTTTTTGCGTTGCGCTCATGAATGACCGGTAAAGACGTACGTTAGCCTGATAGTCAGTTGGGTAAAGTCATGGTGGTTGTTGTTGATGTTGTTCCCGATCTTTGGAGATTGGTCTTAAAGAACCCAGGCTAGTAGCATACCAAGTCTGTAACTAGTGTGTACAAACGCCCGGGATGTTGAGCCCCCTGATCTCCACATTGGTGGAGTTGTCGTCGTTGTTGCTGATGTCGAGACTGTCCCTGGTGTCCGTCGGGATGCGCGTAGTTGGGCGTTGGCAAACAGTATAGATGGTCGAGTAGTAGCTGAATCATGTCCGAACGGGGTGTTTGCAATATCCCCACTGCGGATACTGCTGCTCACTCTACTGCCATTGCTGTCGTTGTTGGTGGTGATGGTGGTATCTTCTGTATTGCTGCTGAGGCCGCTGATGTGGCTGTTGTTGTTTGCGATTTTGTTGTTATTGCTGTTTGCTCACTTGTGGTGGTGGGCACCTTCTTTTCTGTCCTTTCTGCATTGTTGTTGGTTAAACTTCTGCTGCTGTTGTTGTCATTCTTGTTGGTGTTTCTGGCAAGAGAGAAAGGGGTGGGTCTCAAGCACTCTTGTAATATTTTTACGCAAAAGAAGGTGCGCAAACGACTGTTTTAGGATTGCATTTGGCTACTTGATTTATTTTGTATGTAACAGTGTTTTATTTTTCATTTGAAATCTAAAGGGCCCACCACCGACATTCATCACAAGGACAACCGATAAAACTTGCAATGTCACTTATACATTATACACACTCGTATCAATGCAAAAGTACAATAATATTTTTTTTTCTTTTTTACTGCTCAAAATGATTATGCCGCGAGAATAGGTTAAGTAAATAAAAGTTGTGTTCGCTGCTATGACAGTTAAACCAGCAACAAGGAGGAGACAACTCCAAGGAAAAGAACGAGGGAATGTATGGATAGATTGATGTCTCCTCAGATGTCCTCCCAGGAAGACTGATAGCTGAAATAAGTAGGTCTGCCTGCCCGCCCCGGACGCATTGACACGCATTCTGAAGGAACTTTGTACTCGTTAACTAGAAAAATGTAAAGTGCGAGAAATCAGGTAACTTTGAATAGATAGATAGATAGATAGATAGATAGATAGATAGATAGATAGATAGATAGATAGATAGATAGATAGCTAATAGATAGATAGATAGATAGATAGATAGATAGATAGATAGATAGATAGATAGATAGATAGATAGATAGATTGATAGATAGATAGATAGATAGATAAAAATTGTCAATTTCTTTTTAAAGTGAAATTAGAAGAAATTTTCTCGTAAATGCATATATATACACATCTATTTATCTATCTACCTATCGGTCTGTCTATCTATCTATCTGTCTATCTATCTATCTGTCTATCTATCTGTCTATCTGTCTATCTATTGTGTGTGGAAGGATGAAAGACATTTTCAATTTTATTAATCATGAAAGGAAACTAAGGAATACTAGTCCTTATATTAGCGCATGCAAATCGTGAATGTGAATAAATCACATGACGGCACACTGACTCACGATGAAGAAAGGAAACGTGATAAATCTCTGAGTGATCACAGACAACAATAATTTGATGTTAGACTGAAGATTACTTGATTATGAATCGTATTCAAAATAATGCTGGACAAAAAAAAAAAAACTATTAGACTTAAGAGTGGACACATCACGAATAGATGAAACGTACGTGTGACTGTACACGCATATCACGTGTTACTGAATATTATTTGTGACTGTACACGCATATCACGTGTTACTGAATATTATTTGTGATTTTAAACGTGTTTGACGATTTGTTGACTATTATTTGTGATTTTAAACGTGTTTGACGATTTGTTGACTATTATTTGTGATTAAAACTTTTTTTGAAAACTTTTATTGAATAATATTTGTGATTTTGAAAGCTTTAGGTTAGACGATTACTAAATATTATCGGTGACAGTTGTAAAACGTGAACTATAGAATGCAATAACCAATTACTTACAAAAACAACATAACCCATCAATAAAGTACAATGAACATAACAGTGGAATACACAAGCTCTGAAGATATAATAAACAGTTACTTACAAAAACAACATAACCCACCAATAAAGTACAATAAACATAACAGTGGAATACACAAGCTCTGAAGATATACTGCTGAGGGGAGAGGATGCTGTCAGCATGTACATAAATTTCTGAATGACTAAAATGATTTAATGGAAGTGTCAGAGGTACCAATTGACTTTCGAAAGGCCGAAGGATTTAAAAACACATTTAGGAGCAGGAGGTATGACCTATTTTATCATGAGTCATATAATTCACAGAGTACCAAGCAAAGAGAGCGTTGAGTAACCATCTCCTCACTTTGTATGGTAGACGACACCTCATTTGAGAAGTTTGCTCTGTAAATTTGAGCACTTCAATTTATATCTAGTGTGACACAGGAGCAAACCAAAGGTGGAGAACATCAAAAGGTGAAATTGTCGCGGTTCCTGTGAGGAAAGGAGTTATCGAGAAAATAAATGATGAGAAGAGCTGATCAAAGATGCGACCTCCTATGTGACTCCATAAGAAAGATTGAGTATCTCTCATACGTTTACTTTCATTTACTGACAGAATGTGGTGCCCTTTGAATTATATTATTTAAGCCAAGATATTTTTTATACATTGCTCTCAATAATATTACAAGTTGAGTAGGTACATAAACCTTTCTGAACCTTTTTTACACTGCAGGAACTTTAGAAATAATTTTCAGGTTTCATGAACTCCAACGTAAAATTACTGTATCTAAGAGACTGAGTTGCATTTCATCACGACCTTTTGGGGAATTCCTAGCGATCTCTCTTGAGTAACCCCGATGTAGAACAATAAATTATGGTTCATGATGTCAAAGGTTAAAGGTAATCACGAGAACGGGAATTTGTCTATCTTCCTTTACAGAGGGAAAGTCATAATTACAACTTTTGGAAAGACATTTTCAGGGTTGGGGTGATAAAGGTGATAGAACGTACGCATTGAAACTATATACACCGAAACCATACAGACACTTACGGATAAGACATAATCACAGCAAACGTATGGAGATAGTTGGAATGAGATACACAACAGGTCACTGCGCACAGACAATATATGCATACACATCATTATAAATAAACTTTAAATATTCATCGTTAGCCATGTATCATCTTCGCTACTAGTATCATCATCATCATCATTCCATTGTTTAAAATTCATACTGACTTCTCTGCGTAAAGGTAATCAAAATGTTCGGGTCAAAGTTCATTGCTACAAATGAATACTGACAGTGACTCAACACTTACGTTGCTCCAAGTAGATCTGTTTGGTATTCTTGCCACATTTTGACAGTGCCGAAGTGAAACAATCATATTTCACGTCTGCAGAGCTGGCGAACAAACAGCAGAATTATTCCACTTAATAAATTATTCTGTTGTAAAATATAAAGAACATTTTATCACTTTGATTATCCATTGTGTCTACAGAAACGTCTTATCCACAACTATATTGTTTGATACACTCTGAAGCTAACTAGTCCCGATTCGCGATGTAAAAATACACTCTGAAGCTAACTAGTCCCGATTCGCGATGTAAAAATACACTCTAAAGATAACTAGTCCCGATTCGCGATGTAAAAACACACTCTAAAGATAACTAGTCCCGATTCGCGATGTAAAAATACACTATAAAGCTAACTAGTCCCGATTCGCGATGTAAAAACACACTCTAAAGATAACTAGTCCCGATTCGCGATGTAAAAACACACTCTAAAGATAACTAGTCCCGATTCGCGATGTAAAAATACACTCTAAAGATAACTAGTCCCGATTCGCGATGTAAAAATACACTCTAAAGATAACTAGTCCCGATTCGCGATGTAAAAACACACTCTAAAGATAACTAGTCCCGATTCGCGATGTAAAAATACACTCTAAAGATAACTAGTCCCGATTCGCGATGTAAAAATACACTATAAAGCTAACTAGTCCCGATTCGCGATGTAAAAACACACTCTAAAGATAACTAGTCCCGATTCGCGATGTAAAAACACACTCTAAAGATAACTAGTCCCGATTCGCGATGTAAAAATACACTCTAAAGATAACTAGTCCCGATTCGCGATGTAAAAATACACTCTAAAGATAACTAGTCCCGATTCGCGATGTAAAAACACACTCTAAAGATAACTAGTCCCGATTCGCGATGTAAAAATACACTCTAAAGCTAACTAGTCCCGATTCGCGATGTAAAAATACACTCTAAAGCTAACTAGTCCCGATTCGCGATGTAAAAATACACTATAAAGCTAACTAGTCCCGATTCGCGATGTAAAAATACACTCTAAAGATAACTAGTCCCGATTCGCGATGTAAAAATACACTATAAAGCTAACTAGTCCCGATTCGCGATGTAAAAATACACTATAAAGCTAACTAGTCCCGATTCGCGATGTAAAAATACACTCTAAAGATAACTAGTCCCGATTCGCGATGTAAAAATACACTCTAAAGATAACTAGTCCCGATTCGCGATGTAAAAATACACTCTAAAGATAACTAGTCCCGATTCGCGATGTAAAAATACACTCTAAAGATAACTAGTCCCGATTCGCGATGTAAAAATACACTCTAAAGATAACTAGTCCCGATTCGCGATGTAAAAATACACTCTAAAGATAACTAGTCCCGATTCGCGATGTAAAAATACACTTTGAAGCTAACTAGTCCCGATTCGCGATGTAAAAATACACTCTAAAGATAACTAGTCCCGATTCGCGATGTAAAAATACACTCTAAAGATAACTAGTCCCGATTCGCGATGTAAAAATACACTTTGAAGCTAACTAGTCCCGATTCGCGATGTAAAAATACACTCTAAAGATAACTAGTCCCGATTCGCGATGTAAAAATACACTCTAAAGATAACTAGTCCCGATTCGCGATGTAAAAATACACGCACAGGCTATCTTTTCATAAGAATAACTGGGTTCAGGGTTGTTGGGAAATGGAATGCGAAGGATTCTCTAAAGTAATTCTGTTGTATTGTTTAGCAGTCACTTTACAGATACCGATTCAAGGTTTCGCATTTACTACTGATATGTTTGATAGAGATACAGCTTACTTTGAAGTATAGAAGAAAAAGTCGCCACATTCGTTGGGTAGTGGTGGTAGTTGTGGGGGTAGTGTGTTAAGCCGATTTGTGGGAATCGAGAGTTCAACGGACTGTTCCGAGTTATAATTTGGCTGAGTAGTCATAACAAGTACATGTGACACATAATAACAGGAATTTGGGTTGTTCGGATCTGATGGTACGGAGAGTCTGTAAAAGAGACCTAAGAATTTGATGTCCTCTTAATACTTTACGTGATGGTCGGAGAGATCTAAGAATGATATAATAATCACGTGATTGTCAGAAAGAGCTAAGAATGATATGTCCTCATAATAATCACGTGATGGTCTCAGAGAGGAGCAATATTTTTAGTTCAGTGTCCGGAGAAGAAATTGGTATGACGGGAAACAGGGTAGCAAGAAATGAATGCTGAAAGTCTAAAAATTCCTTACATGCAGATTCCTTCATCGTAGTCCTTGAGCTTTCCTTCTGACTTCAGCTTTCCCTGGACCTCTTTCTCACACTGTTTGACTTTTGGATGATACATGTTAAAACAGCCAACGTCGAAATCTGCAAACAGCGACAACACGTTTCGAAGCATGTTTTAATAGCCAACTTGCGATCACAATTTACAATTGTTATGCCCTTGCATGCTCTTCAGTCATATGTGTGCGAGCGTGTAAGTACAAGTTCGTATTGAAGATTTGCATGATGCGTGTTGTGTGTTAAGTTAAATCAATGTTTCCAGCATAATGGCATAAATCTCATAGAGAGTGACATGGAGTGTGACACAGAGTGTGACAAAGTGTGACATAGAGTGCTTGTTCTCTAGCAATGCTTCTAATACTTTCGCACAGCCTCTACTCACTCATCTGTAAAACGTCCTCTAGTTTTAGCGTTCAACTTTAACAAAAACACCATTTATTTTGTGCGCCTATCACTGTGCGTAGAGCCTTTGAGAAAGACTCATGGTGTCAGACAATCGTAAGTGTCCAAGTTATCAGAGTGGATATATATATAATGCTAGTTGGCGATATAGAACGGAATATTACTAAAATGAACATTGGAAATCAATCAGTTCTGTAAATTGACAAGGTATCTTCAGCCAACTATTGCTTTCACACTACACCAAATTAACAAGATATCTTCAGCCAACTATTGCTTTCACACTACACCAAACCGCACCACAATAGCGCTCGAACAATGAAAAAAATTACTTAAAACTCAAAAGTCTAGTGAAATGTCTTCATGAGCAGGAGTTGCATGTGACATATTCACACATATTCTCACACGCTCCCCTCAAACACACAGTCTTCGTTCACTCACACAGGCTCCTCTCACTCACACAGGCTCCTCTCACACACATACAGGCTCCTCTCACTCAAACAATCTTCACGCAAAACCTAGCGTTAGCGGTGGCCACGCATTTCAAGGTCGGTCAGGTTGTACCCTGCATCTATTGCACTTAACTACCTTAACATTTGAAACACCATGGCTCGAGATTCAAGCCATTAGCCAGGGGAGACTAACCCGGCCGAGAGTAAAACACTTATAATGACGACAAAGTTTGCGTGTGTCGATACAGGTGCATGTGTAAAAACGCAACATGCTGTACACACTTCGACGGCTTACATACACATCAAACTCGTGCAGTTCTTGTACATACAATTGAAATATTTCTCAGAAACAATTTTTTTATTGGCGTTTTGCTTTTCGGCGACCTTAGACTGTCAGCACATCCCATCAGTGTGCAAATTAATAAGACTGTATCGGACAACCGTTTTGTACAATTCTGTACTGTTACCTATAAACTGCTCAAGCTTCAATCTGTATTTCTGTCGTCTCTCTCTCTCTCGCTCTCTCTCGCTCTCTCTCTCTCTCTCTCTCTCTCTCTCTCTCTCTCTCTCGCTCTCTTTCTGAAATGTGAACATCTTAACGCCCATGGAATTTCTACAGACGATTTCCAAGCTCTGTCTCAGTTCTAACTTTTGCTACTTCCTTTCAAAGATGTTATAACCCAAGCAGATTAGATTCTGCTGCACACCGACACTCAATGAACACCACTTACTCTCTAGCTTGCTGCACACCACTCCGACAACGCGATGAACACCAGGTTTTATCTACCTTGCTGCATCCACACTGACAACGCGATGAGCACCACCTACTGTCTAGTTTGCTGCATCCACACCGAGAACACGATGAACACCACCTACTGTCTAGTTTGCTGCATCCACACTGACAACGCGAAGAGCACCACATACAGTCTAGCTTTCTGCGCATTCTACCGACAGTACAATAAACACCATTTATTGTCTAGCTTGCTGCATACCGACAGCTCGATGAACACCACTTACTGGCTATTTGGTTGCAGAGAACGTCTATGCCAGCGCTTGCTTTGCCAAGCTCAGGTAACTCCATTCCGGCCGGGATGCATTTTTTCAGTTCATTCATTCTACACTCGTGCGCTCTTGCAAACTTGGCTCGATTTCTGCAAAACAAGATGCATATATGTGCGTGTTGATTTTTATTTCTTCATGTACGCATGTTTGTAGATGCATAACTGAATGATGAAAACTGCAAAAAAATATAAATAGCACTCATAATCTTCATCACAACGTGTTGTAAAAAGCATTTCCTATTTTTTTTAATGTTAAAAATTTTCTGGTAATTTTTGCACTAATTTCAGTATGTATAATGACAGATTGTCTTTCTTGTAAAATACCTATCTAAGAGGATCTATGTGTTTTACTGTAATAGTGAATGTATTGCTCTGAACAAATGCATGAGATGCTATACATAGCGTTAAAGTGAGAAAGAATTCTTAACTGCGTTATTTTCTTCTGGATGATGACTGTCAAAGGAAAGGAAGAACAAAAATATTTCACAAATAAAAACTGCTCACAAAACTAGGGGAAGTAACTAGAGTTTTGTTATTACGCATATATGCATTATGTAACTCCAGTAACAGTCACCTTAGATCTCTTTAGCTAGACAGACTTTGTAGACACAGTGTGTGTTATCATATGTTGAATATATATATATTTTAGAGAAATAGATATTAAGGAATTAGAGCAATTACGCATGACTGGTCACATGCTGTTTACGAAGAAGAAAGCCAATGCGTAATTGAAATGATGACAGAGAGCGTGCAGTGCGACGAAAATAGACATTCAAGGACAAATCATGTCGCGAGGCATGAAGCTTCTGGAAGATTTGAAAGCTCTTAGGGAGGCTATATAAGGGGGAAAGGAACGTTTTTACACCCATTTGGAACGCGAAAGCGGCGGAAGCCGGAAGCGTCCCCCACATTCATTCATTCATTTTACACCCATCTGCGCGAAAGCGGCGGAAGCCGGAAGCGCCTCCTACACTCAATCAATTTTACACTCAACCAGCGCGAAAGCGGCGGAAACCGGAAGTGTCCCCTACATTCCATCAAATTTTACACTCATGCTGGAAACGTGGATTCATGTGAAGACATCTCAATTATATATATGAATTTCTCATGTACACATATTTCATAAAGGAAAGCTGAAAATACCTCTTTCCATCCATTTTACATCCCTCTGGCTGCCAAATATTGAGTAACGAAGCATAATTACCAGTATATTTTTGGCAGAGTGGGAAGGTTCACTGTCAAGACAGCTTATGCACATGACGTTGGTTGTATGCAGATAATGACAAGAGAGTCCATTTTTGTTCTCCCCTGTCCGAGCTTTTTTTACTTCATATCCCGCAGTCAAGGGGCTAGCACCTACGTTTTCCTTATGGACACGAGGATTTCTACACTCGATAGAATGCGATGACACATCCCATTGGACGATTCATCCGATAATGTTCAAGTAGTTGGGTTCTTCCGTTGACATGGCAACCAGCAAATAACGACAATTATAGAGGTTAGCAATGGTCAACTGAGTATCAGATTTTTCCCTTGGGATAATCTGAGGGTAGTGCCTAGATTTCTGCAGATCTTCACTACTAGGCGACACAGCCATTGCATCATATCTTCACTTTGAAGTACCCCTTATGAGTGACGTGTGAGATTACGTCATCTTCTTGTAACTCTGACATTACTAAGTGAATAATATTTAGCAGACAAAGCAAATCTAGAACTTTTGAGATTAAGAACATTTATATCTTAAGAATACTGAATCTATACTGTTTATATCCATTACTATTGTATCATTTGTGAAATATGAATTTTAAACTAATGTTTAATGTTGCAATTCATGCCTATTTTGTAGGTGAACTATTGTTGAAGCCGCCCCGTTTGCCGCATAAGAATTCTGTATTTAACCTTTATTTTACATTTTGAATTTCATCATTTTCATCTCCCCTTAAATTCCCACAGAGTGTAAGATATTGGAAAGTTGAATGTTTGACTAATCACTGTGTGAAAGAGTAGTGCCCCCTTTAAATCAGGGAATAAACAACCTGATTTAAACATCCGCAACTACCTTGTTATTCATAGATTTTCAGAGGGGCGAAAGAATTTGTATTTATATTGTTTTGTACCGTTCGTCTGTTCGTCCATTTATTCTCTTTTATGATACTTGCTCACAGCATACACAGCCAATCAAACGTACCTTTGCATGACATAATAAAACTGGGCCCCACCTAAACATCAATGGTGTATGTTATTGTATGTCTATGTAACAACCTGACACGACGTATTACTGGCACATGTCACATGCGCTTTTCT
This sequence comes from Sinotaia quadrata, assembly GCA_028829895.1. Taxonomy (NCBI): domain Eukaryota; kingdom Metazoa; phylum Mollusca; class Gastropoda; order Architaenioglossa; family Viviparidae; genus Sinotaia; species Sinotaia quadrata. The sequence continues at coordinate 72,860,156 of CM054177.1, read as the reverse complement.
TGGAGATACACCGCAGCAAGCAAAAACAGACTTCACCCTTGAATCTCTAACTTCAGCTTGAGCCGGCTTCACACCAGCGTTTTGTGACAATGACTTAAGGTTAAAGTTCAACATTACACTAACGCTTTGGCATAGGACTTAAATAAAGGACAGAGTTCAGAAATGACATTGAAAGTTGTGTTTCAGAACTTACAGACATTAAGGGTTAGAGTTCACTTAAGATTATTTGGCACAGATCTTACTTTCTGAGTTGTGCAACCCTTTAGTGGTTATGATTAATATTATTATTAATTAATAATTCTGTGATGCCAAGAATTAATTAATTAATTCATTAATCGACCATAACTAATTACAAGTGATGATAATCTTAATTCATGTTATTAATAATTCCCCAGCAGACACCACTTTTCTCTATCACTTGACGGATATATGGGCGATGTAAACGTTTTCTCTCTTCCACAACATTAAAGACAAACATTTACCATCACACAATATAATTCCGTTGGTGGGAAACGTTTTACTAATGGAGAAGACAAATCTGTCTTTAATCTATATTTAGCGAGTCCCCATCCACTCAACATAAAGCTATCAATATGTGTAAGAATGTAACAATAAATTTACTAAATCAACAATCAAATTACACATAACAAAAACATTGAGAAAAGATTACTTGACATTAATATTTCCATGGAACCACATTTGAATAATTTTTATTTATAGTTTTATATCCTAAAATACAATTATATAGATTAGTGTCAATACAAATGACAGAAGAGTTCTTATCAGAGAGTAGAAATGGAGTTATTAAGAGATACGTGATAATAGTTTTTACATAACCTGATTTAGGTGCTGTCTGAATAATCCTTACTGTGCTTTTGTAAAAATGTCTCGAGTTATTCACATCAACTCTACATGTTTCTCTTTTCACGTTGAAAATGCTGATTCACTGCTATTCCTGGAGGCTTAACCTGTGTGCTCCTTCACCGTGATTTGTTCCCTCAAGTAGAACAACAATTGTAGCAATTTCCACTAAACCCCTTGTACCAGAAATTAAGGATGTAATCCGCATACAATGCCACTGTTTATCAATGGAGTGTGGTGTATTCCTTACAATTAACACAGTGCATAAGGCTCCTTGCATCTACTACAGTCGTAGTGGTTTATAATCAGTAAACCAGAAGATTCAGATAATATGAAGAAAGAATTCTTTGTTCCATGTAAAAATATAATCATGGAACAAATACTAAGTTTCCAGTTTATCCCTTTTTTAACTTCATTCTTTCTTATATTCAAGTCTCAACTTACAGTTTCCTGCAATAGTATTTATTTGCCCGATACACTCACACCGCATAATAAATACAGCATTGTAGTTATATTAGCAGTTTCATTTGAACAATGTCAAGTGTTTAGCATACTACATATAATCATCATTGTTCTGAATTTCAAGAAATATTAGCCTACTCACATAATGCATCTCTACATACAAGTATAACATATCAATAACAAAAATGCATGAAATATTTCATTTTCTCTGAATCAGTCAGTTAACTCACCATTAAGCTAATGGCCGCCTTTTAAGACCGGACATATTGCCATTCCAAATTCAAGTGATTAGATAATATAATTCTCTACAGCTTGTAAACGTTTGATTTCCGGCCATTTGAAGTTCTCAGTTTCATAAATCTTAACCATTGGATAATAAAAACTGCCCATCCAATTGGAACTAGCTTACATGGCGTCAGCAATTTCTAGCATACTTAAGTGTTTACTCCAACTCTGACACTTACAAAATACCATCATTAGGAGTTCCCAAGGTCGGGTAACTTCGACAATTTAAAAATGTATATAACAGTTCAGTCTAGAAATGGGATTAGGCAAATTTACTCTTCCCAAAACTCATAATATAAATACAAGAGATAGACAATCTCAATTTATAGTTATTAATAATTCTTGCATAAGAAACCAACATGTCTCTCACTCGGCGGACTATGAGGTTGTAGTAAAACTCTACTCTTTCCTACAATAATAAGATAGACATTTTACTGTCGCATAATATATCCGTAGGTGGAAACTTCTTACTGAAATAGAAGTAAAATCCATCTTTGATTATATTTAACGAGGCCCCATCCACCCACTACCTCTCCAACATATAGTTTAATAATATGTGCAAGAAGGCTAATAAATTTTAAAATAAAAGTATTAAATCAACAATCAAATATACATGTATATTAATACAATTGAAAGAACATTGACATTTGCTTTACTTCAAAACAATGTTCTTATAAACGTCAGCCACTTATTCAGTCTTTCTCCTAACATATACATCGGTTGTCAGATTAGTAAACAATCTAAATCATGGATCTAATTTCATTACAGAAATAAGAGAGGATGTTATAGAGAGATAATAATAGTTAATGTATATGATGTTTTTGATGACGTCATTTGTCACTGGTGCAATGTTCACAACCGTGTGTTTTCCCAACAAGGTCAGAATATTTTTTTTAACTTGTTGGAAAATGAATCCAACCCGCACCTCTAGACACGTTATATAAACTGATCCAAAATCTTGTGTGCACTTTAAAACACATCATAGAGAATGTTCCAGAACCTTCGTGAATTCTCAAGACCAAACAAGCCTAGCTTCTGATCCAAATCGTCTCTTTCCCTTCTATACACTTTCTCAAACTTACAATCCTGCGATAATATTCATTAGCCCAATACACACAAGTGTCATTAGAAACGTAGCATAATCTAAATTCACAAATATAATGTATAGCATGATCAAATTTATGAATTTCTTTTCCACTAGAAACAATTTCACAATATTTTTGCAAACTATATATAAAATATCTTGAATTGCAAATATAGAGACAATAATTGAATTGCATAAAGTATCTCTGAATTAAAATACAGAATCATAAATCAATAGCAAAGAAATGTATTAAATATTTCAAAGTCCATTATCTCTTCATAAGTCAGTTAACTCACCATGAGCTAACGATTGCCTTTCATTATTTATCGGACTTGATAATAAACATAATTAAAGCGATTAGAACAACCAAATCTTACAACAGGTAATTTTTGGTCCATTCCATTTAGGTTGAAATTGTTGTGAAAATGGTGTCAACCCATGAGTCAACAAAACCTACTCATTAGCCCAGAAGTACTTTATCATCAGCACACATCACCTAAGGCATTAAGTCATTATATGCAGTGCCCAAGGTCGGGTCACGTTAACATTGCAACATGATATAATATTTAAATTTCCAAAAATAGGGATAGGCAACTTCGCTCTGTCACACTAGGGCTCACTGACACTCTATGTTTTAGCAAATGTCTTCCTGACTTTGAAAGTTAAGGTTCTAGACTTACAGACTTACGTGCACAAATATCCAGGATCAGGATCACTTGTATCTTGTAGCATTCCCTGTGGGTCACTCTCCTCTTCCGGAATTGGCATTTGCAGACTTTCGTTTAGGAAGCATTGTTTGTATTTTTCACCCAAAGTTTTAAGACACTCAACATTTTCCGGGGGTGTAACACCTGGCGGCATTGTAAAACTTGGCGGCATTGTCATACGTTGGGGAAGTGTAAAACCTGGCGGCAATGTAAAACCTGGCGGCAGTGTAAAACCTGGCGGCAGTGTAAAACCTTGGGGAAATGTAAAACTTGGCGGCAATGTAAAACTTGGCGGCAATGTCATACGTTGGGGAAGTGTAAAACCTGGCGGCAATGTAAAACCTGGCGGCAGTGTAAAACCTGGCGGCAATGTAAAACCTGGCGGAAGTGTAAAACCTGGCGGCAATGTAAAACCTGGCGGCAGTGTAAAACCTGGCGGCAATGTAAAACCTGGCGGCAGTGTAAAACCTGGCGGCAATGTAAAACCTGGCGGCAGTTTAAAACCTGGCGGCAATGTAAAACCTGGCGGCAATGTAAAACCTGGCGGCAATGTAAAACCTGGCGGCAGTGTAAAACCTGGCGGCATTTTCATACTTGTCGGCACCTCTTCAGCAAATGTCAGGACCAACACTACTGTAGAAAGAAAACATATCAACCAAGTATTTTTCATTTGACAAATACAAAATGATCCCCCACCCCCTTAAAATTGGTAGGCGCAGGACATTGACCTCTGATTATACATTTTGTTAATATAAGATTTTAACGTCAAAGCTTTTCTTATTAAGTAATGGTTACCTGAAGTGGTTTGTGTCTTTAACTGGGCAAATTCAAGAATTAAAAGTCAAATGTTTTCTCTTTTCACTGTAGTGACTGACGGTTTTCATTCTACTTAGCAAATTTGAAAATGTATATTCTGTTTTCATGTTACTAAGTACAAATTCTGTCCTCTGTTTTTCGGAAAGTACTTGATTGTGTCTTCTGTCTGAAGAACTCAGCAATTGCAAGATTGTGTTCATTTTCTGTTATACTCGGCAAGTACAAGATTGTATTCATTCTCTGTTATACTCGGCAAGTACAAGATTGTTTCCTCTTTCTGTTATACTCAGCAAGTACAAGATTGTATTCATTCTCTGTTATACTCGGCAAGTACAAGATTGTTTCCTCTTTCTGTTATACTCGGCAAGTACACGATTGTTTCCTCTTTCTGTTATACTCGGCAAGTACACGATTGTTTCCTCTTTCTGTTATACTCGGCAAGTACAAGATTGAGTTCTCTTTCTGTTATACTCGTCAAGTACAAGACTGAGTTCTCCTTTTTAGCGGCGAAGTCAAAACCACGAGCAATTCCAAGATGTCAAAGTTTACCCTTCACAAAAGTCAAGTGTAGCCACTGGATTGTCATTCAAATCGCTCATGACAGTCCAAAATAAACCAATCATCAGAGTTCGATTTACAAGCTGTATAGGGCCGAACTCATGTACTAATGTCAGCCAGCAAGTGGTTGGATGAACTTCTAGTATCAGTCTGCTAATGGATGAACTCCTGTACTATGTTCAGTCTGTAATGGATGAACTCGTGTACTATGTTCAGTCTGTAATGGATGAACACCTGTACTATGTTCAGTCTGTAATGGATGAATTCCTATACTATTTTCAGTCTGTAATGGATGAACTCCTGTACTATGTTCAGTCTGTAATGGATGAACTCCTGTACTATGTTCAGTCTCTAATGGATGAACTCCTGTACAATGTTCAGTCTGTAATGGATGAACTCCTAGTATCGGTCTGCTAATGGATGAATGCCTGTACTATGTTCAGTCTGTAATGAACTCCTATACTATGTTCAGTCTGTAGTGGATGAACTCCTGTACTATGTTCAGTCTGTAATGGATGAACTCCTGTGCTATGTTCAGTCTGTAATGGATGAACTCATGTACTATGTTCAGTCTGTAATGGATGAACTCCTGTACTATGTTCAGTCTGTAATGGATGAACTCCTAGTATCGGTCTGCTAATGGATGAATGCCTGTACTATGTTCAGTCTGTAATGGATGAACTCCTGTACTATGTTCAGTCTGTAATGGATGAACTCCTGTACTATGTTCGGTCTGTAATGGATGAATTCTGTACTATCTTCAGTCTGTAATGGATGAATTCTGTACTAAGTTCAGTCTGTAGTGGATGAACTCCTATACTATGTTCAGTCTACAGTGGATGAACTCCTATACTAATAAGTGTATAACGATCTCAGTGCTTGCGTTAGTATTCGAATACATTTATTTGCAAGTATCTCATGCAGTAGGAAGACATCGTTAGCTCAAACCCTGTATTTTGTAACTCCTTTGCATTACACCACTCTGCATCACACGGACAACTGATATTTGAACAGACAAACAGATGAGACAATCTGCTTTTTATTTCGTGTCATAAATAATTTTAACTCTCTCTATCCCCACCCTCGTGTCTCTGTCGTCACTCGCCTGCCCTAAAAATCTAAATATAGCAGCAAGCTCAGATCAATCTCTCTCGACTTTCTTTCGTAACACAAGAATACAGCTGTGAGAAAACGTCGCTCTCACTCACTTAGCTTTCTTGGAAAACTCTAATGTTGTAGACAAAGTTCTCTAACTCACTCATCTTTCTTGGAAAACTCTAATGTTGTAGACAAAGTTCTCTAACTCACTCAGCTTTCTTGGAAAACTCTAATGTTGTAGACAAAGTTCTCTAACTCACTGAGTTTCTTAGAAAGCTCTAACGTTGTAGACAAAGTTCTCTAACTCACTCACCTTTCTTAGGAACTCTAGCGCTGTAGACAAAGTTTCTAACTCTGTCACTCAACTTCCCAAAGAATCGATTATCTCATCCATCTCTCATCTTCGGAATTAAATACTTGAAATCGATGTTCTACCGTTCAACAATGTTTCCTTAAATAAAGAAACGGTGTTTTAAGAGACAGAAATTCACCTCTTATCATGTCTTTGATGATGATTCTTGTCAGATGATTTTATGTCAAATTCTGTCCTTCATTTAGGCTAAACAAGACGTCATGTGTTTTCATCGACTGTGTATTACAGTAACACTGAGGGTAATACAATCGACTAGCCCAAACTGCATATCACAGTAACACTGGGGGTAATACAATCGACTTGACCAAACTGCATATCACAGTAACACTGGGGGTAATACAATCGACTAAACCAAACTGCATGTCACTGTAAAACCACAGGTGGATTAATCAGTTTGCCCAGGTTGTTTGTAAACATTTATTTTCAACCCATATATGATAAAAGATAATCACTCTTTCACATGTCTAACATACAAAATATGTGATGTCTTTATTGACATGTCCAGCATACTAATTTGTGACGTTTCATAAACAAGTCTCACATTAAAAGTAAAACACGTGATGTCTTCATTAACATGTGTAATGCACAAATACATGAAGTAATCATAACGATGTCTAAAAACCAAAAAGCGATTTCAGTTATATCTAGTATATAATAAAGCTTCTTTTTCATTATCATCTTTAGCATACACGAGCTTGTAACGTCATATGTAATTATCATATCTAACCCACAAAAAGGTGATGTTTTCGTGAACAGTTCTAGCATTAGAAACGCATGACACCTTCATTAACATGTCTATCTCACATACATGTGAGGTCTTCCTTAATACATCGTGTATGCAGACATACCGTCTTCAGATATGTGGAATTATCATTAACATATGCAACAAACACGTTAAGGATTCATTAGCATACCTACGTCTTTATTAATTGTGCAAATGTGTGACGTCTTCAATGACATGTCTTTAATACGTATACATAACGTCACCTGTACCCTGCTGTCGTAGTTAGCTTCCTTCTCTAGAAATTTCTGTTGACGGAACACTTACCTAAAATCAATCCAAGACAAAATCCATAGTTCCTCATTCTTGCCTCGCCTTTCCGTACAACCGATCTGTATCAATATCTGTCAAACAGAAGAAAGCAGTAGTTTGCAAGAAACATATTAAGCATTGATTTATTTTCAGTGAGTACTTGCGTGCGAATCTCGTGAGTTATGGAGTAGTGTGAGAGAAATCTCTGGCATGGGGACGATGGAGAGGGTCGCGTGTGATAAGAGTTGCGCACAGTAGAGAGAGAAATGACGGCAGTTGGTCTTGTGGCCTATCCTCTCACTTCATCACTGTCTTCCAGAATTAAGATTATTATTTTAAGTCTGGGAGTTCAGATCATTCATCGGCAGCAGAAAGATTGACAGTATACATGAAACACCAAGCCAAATTGTTTCATCATCTTGTGAATGTCTTACACTGTTCTAATATTAAAGGTGCAACCATTAACATTAATTATTAATGTTTTGTTCGAAAGTAGGAAAAACTATTTGTATATAAAGGCACGTATACTAAGGTGAGTGTAATATTTTTTTAATAAAAAGTATTACAAGAAGTAGGAATAGCAGTGATTGGTACAGTGCATACATTTGCAGTGATAGTGAAACAATATTCGAGTTAGTGGTGGTGGTGGTGGCAGTAGTAGTAACAATGCTTTGAAGAATGGATGTAATAGTAGTGGTAGTAATAGCAGTTGCAGCAATAACGATGGTAGTGGCAGTAGTAGTAGACGACAAATAAATGAGTGCATAATAGAAGTGGTAAGAGATAGCAAGAACAGTGGAAGTAATCATCTTATACTAAATGACTGTCAAGAAAGAATGCATCAGTATGTTCAAATAATGAAACATGCTGGATGAGACATTCTAGTTTGAATATATCAGTACAGGAGACAAAAAATTATTACATCAGTTTCAAATATTTCGAAAGAACTATAATTATTTAAACTTTAAAACTAAAGAAAGAACTGGAAACACATTACAACCACCAATGTAAATTATGGTCAGAATGATTGTACAGAAGAACAAAAAAAGAAAAACACATTTCAGTAGAAAGTCGCCATCACAATAGGAGAAGAATACAGAGACACAAGACACTTACAAACGACACCTTCAGACAAAAGACACGTATGGCTTGCAGTTGGTGACACTCAAACAAACACGAAAAAGAGATTGTGTACCACAGTGAAATCCAGAGAAATATACAAAACTAGCTTAAACAATAAAGAAAAGAGTTTAATACAGGATTATGACCGATTTATATCGATTTCTTCGCTTAAATGTAAACAAAAGCCATAAATAACACACATGAACACAAGTAAGGAAATATTTTTTTTAAAATAAATAAAATGTTTAATAGTACGCAATAATACACGTAAACAGAACCACACTCATAATCATGTATATTAGCACACACAAACTCATACGAGAGCACACAATATACGAGAGCACTTTTTGACAAAACGCAACATACAATGCACAAAAGTACACATCACTTTGAGATGAAATAACACGCATGAAAATAAATAATTTATGAAATAAACGAAAATACAGATATTACGGTGGGATGTGAACTAGGTTGAAAATATGCTTTAAGAGGGTTTTATTGTTATTTTTAAAAGCCCAAAGTAAACACGTTACTATAGTAACATTATGTCCGAGTTCTAAGGGTAGTATGTCCCAGGAAACAAGATCCTAGTTAGACAAGTAAACACGTTACTATAGTAAAATTATGTCCGAGTTCTAAGGGTAGTATGTCCCAGGAAACAAGATTCTTGTTTGACAAGTAATCTTGACCACATACATCAAAATGTGTTGAGACATCAGGAAACGAACACTAACAGAAAAATACCACAGAAACATTTCTGTTTTAAGAAAAGGAATGGGGTAGAATAAGAGATTGAATGCAGACATGTTGATAAGATTTTCTAAGTCACATGCAGAAACACCCACATGTATGTGTGTGTGTGTGTGTGTGTGTGTGTGTGTGTGTGTGTGTGTGTGTGTGTGTGTTTGTGCAACTTCGAAATTGGATCTAACTTTAGCAAAATGAAACAACGGTTATTTTCTACAATAATAGTCTAGAGACGGGAGGTCTGAATAGTGGTAGAGCGAGTGGTCGACGGGAAGATATTATGTAATCATTTTCAATCTCATGGTATCTTCCCGTCGACCACTCCCTCTACCACTGTTCAGACCTCCCGTCTCTAGACTATTATTGTAGAACTGATGTTAACTTTCATATAAGCAACCTTACAGGTTTGCATGTACTAATATTTAGTGACATGTATTTCTATTGGCACTCGGGGTACAAGCATTGCCCTCACTTTAAAACTTTCCTGTCTGAGACAATATTTTGTAACTATTTTGGCAGACCACTTACGTTTTCTGTTTAATTAATATTATTTTCATATTTTAATTTCTAGAACTTATTATTATTATATTTACACTTAGCAGACAAATTAAGGACACTGTCTTCCAAAATTAACAATAACTTGTTTGTGACAGAGTCAAGATAAAATCGGGTTTAACCATTTTTTTAAAATTTTTTCTAATCTGCTATTTGGAAAAGCAAGTATTTCAATTGGTTAGCTTTGGAAGCTTCCATGACATATGACGTAATAATCTTGTATTCTAAAGTTGCATCATGACTCACGTCATGTAAGCAGTGATCGAGATCTACTGATATCCGTTTCGGCACACTGTCCTTTGAGCTAACAATCCCGTTAGATGTCAGTCAAGGTCGCGCTACCCTACAACAACGGATAGGATCCGTCACTGTCTCCTCACCCCCATCAATCAACGTATCGGCATGGATCGTGAGAGAGAAAGGCAGAAAACCCGCTGGTCATTCCGTGGCTACATATATAAAACCGGTAACACATCGATTTCTTAGTTAATTGTATTTGTATTTTAAGCTATCCTTGTGTGAATTTATGTATGTGTTTTGTGCAGGAAAATATATTGTTGCAATTCCTCCAAACAGGTGGCTTGATAGGAGTGTGGCTAAGTCAGGGTGTTACATCATATATAAATTGATTTGTAAATTTGGAACCCTTTTTATCTATAAAACAAATAACTGATTTTGTCACAGAATGTCTGTGCACGTTGCAAAATTCTTGTAATAATTCAAATTCATTTTGCATATACTTTTATTGTAATTTGTACAGCGCACATGTATAATTTGAATTGTAACTGATTTCTTTTATATGAATTCCATTATATAACGTAAATGATTGGGAATTCATATGTGAATGTGAATGTTAATTGTAACGCACATGCGGACTATATTGTATCTTCTTTATAAATATTTAAACTATATTTGTAAAGACACAATAAGTCAAGGAATAAGCTTTGCTCTTTGTCAAACCACGTGCGTGGATCGCGAAAACATAGGCAATCGCTCATGGGGATTTATTTCTTTCCAGAGCGGGTTTTCGTCTTCGTCGTAATCTTTGCCTTTGTTCACCTTGGGTCTTCCTTAATACAAGTACTGATTTTCGTACTTCTACCCGTACCTGATACGTCTTCGAGAAATTCGCTACCAGGCATGCCATAAAGTTGAGGGGACAACTAGCATATCAAAATCTGGGAAAAGATGAATTAAAGACGTGATCGGTCGAGAGACGGTGGATCCAAACCCAATGAACTGCGGGGAAACCATGTGTTTTCAATGACGTCATTTGCACAGATAAGCGCTCTGGCTGGTATACTTGTTTCAATATCATATCAGCAAAAACCTAAAACTTTAAAGTATTTGTAACTTTGAAGCATCCTTGACCATAATGCACGACAAAGCAATGCTTAAGAGACTAAATGTTGTCTGTCTTGATTAACTATGTTATTTGTTATTTATTCAATACCAATTGGCAATGATTGAAAAAATATTTGTTCGTGATATTTACTTTACCCAGCATATTCTTGTCCAAAGTGATTGGTTAGAGAAGGTGACACATATTTCCTTCTCAAATAAGCATTAAAACTAGATCTTGTAACATACATAAACCTACAATAGTTACAAGAATAAATAAATATCTTTACAAATTCTTATCTTTATGCCTACTGGCGAAACTAATGTCCTTGCAGTGATTGTGTGTGTGTGTGTGTGTGTGTGTGTGTGTGTGTGTGCGTGGATTTGTGTGCATAATTAAAAGCTATTAAATATTAAGTTAGGACAACCAAAAAGAATCAGCTGCTAATTGGCCCCAGTTTGCTGCCCAAAACATGTTAATATCTTGTGGGGAGATAAATTCAATGTTTCTGTTGAAACTCTCTCTCTCTCTCTCTCTCTCTCTCTCTCTCTCTCTCTCTCTCTCTCTCTCTCTCTCTCTCTCTCTCTCTCTGCTGAAGTGAAAAGAGAGTGTATTGTCTTATCGTCAAACATAGATAACGATCAGTTGGCCATTTTCTCTCACCAATCAAAAATTGTTCCAGATATATAAGAGGGTGGATATAGCGATTAGTCCTGGCATCAGAAGTCAATAATGAGCCCTTACTCATACATTCATGGCGCTAAGCGATGTTTCATTAATGTATTTATTGTTTAACTATAATTATAGACAGAATGACACTAACCCTATTTTAACAGAAATCCACCATGTTACCGATTACAGATAAAGTAAAACACACAGCATACAGTTACACATACAGAGTACAGTTAAACGTACAACATATTGTTAAATACACAGCATATCGTTAAATATAGAGCCTATCGTTAAACCTATGCACCGACACCGGATCATCATCACTCTTAAATTCTCTGGTACCGCACCGACACCTGGTCGTTGGCGCTTTATACACTCTTAGCAACTGGGCCATTGGTCAAAGGGAGGAACGCGAGGTATCATTAAAAACGCTGAATACTTCAGCTATGAAATGAATACTCTCCCTTGCAACAGAAACGAAACAAGTTGACATTGTATTTAATTTATGCGAGGCACCCCAAGCATCCGGGTTGAGTCAAGATGGCAGATATCTGAACGACGACAGCGAAAGTGTGCTTTTAAAAAAATTGTCTTTAACTAAAAAACTAAGTGTAGTAAAGTTAATTAAACTATAATAAACATTTTACTTCAGTTTTGTTTAACTCTGTGGATTAAATATTGATTTTTTTAAAGTATGCTGAAGGAAGTATAGAAACAGTGTTTAAAGAAAATGTTTCAGATACCATCTTTGTGGGACATATTAGGAAAGTAATTATAACTTGTTATAAATTAGATTATAATTTTCAGTTAAATCAGGTTTTTAATTAAATGTATTAAGGTTTATTTTAATTTAATAACTTCTTACGTGATTTTTAAAAAATGCATTAAAGTCATGCGTCATCAGTGTTTGTGCACTGTCAGAAATGTGTCGTCAACGTGTTAAACACAAAGCATATCGTTAAACATACAGCATACATTTAAACATACAGCACACAATTAACATACAGCATACATTTAAACATACAGCAGACAGTTAAACATACAGCTCACAATAAACATACAGCATACAGTAATAAAGTGAAGCAAACCATATAGAAAAGTGGTCGACAGAAACATAAAACAAACAGGTCAAGGCTTCAGTAAGAGAAGTTTTGGAGTTATAAAAGAACCCACATCACTATGCATATAACAAACGGAAGGAAGGAAGGAAGGAACGAAGAAAAAAGTTCCAGTGAATGGCTGTATCGTTTTAATTACCTCACTTGCAGTCTCCCTCAACACACAACAGGGAAGTATCGCAGAATACAGACCTCCGAAATCTTATCTTTGATGTCAGAATTCCTGAATAGTATGCGAGTAGATGTTGTTGCAGGCGCAGGAACAGTTACGACCCAAGTGCTCGATAGAAGTTCAATGACAATAGTTACAGTGTTGTAGAAGTGATACAGTTCAGACTGCGACAGCAGCTCTGTTGTGACTCAACAAGATGTTTACTAAATGAAGGTGAGTAAAGTAACCGCTTTAACTGGCGAGTTATCTGAATTGTGTCATCCACTGTCAACGGCAATTTATTTACGATCATTAGCAGCTCAGAGAACACAATTCCTGTGGGGAGCGCCGTCTATCCTGCACTTTCTGTCCAAATTTCCACCGAGACAAGCCAAACTGTTCGCTGCTTTCAGAAAACAAACGACAAACAACGGAACGTGCAACAGTCCTACTCCGACGAATAAAACCAAGGATTGCACACTGCCACCTACAAGTCAGAATCTCACTCGCCACGTCATTTTCGAGCATACGTAATCATGTGACGCTCTCTTATCTTAATAACGACGCAACTTAATATGTGATAAAGTAAATAAAATTTGTATTCTCTGCCATGACAGTTAAAAGAGCAACATGTAGGAGACAACTCCAAGGAAAAGAACGTGGTAATATGCGCATGAGTTGTTGCCTCCTTCGTTCTTGATGCTAGACTCATGTTTGATATAAAAAATCTATCTGTCCGCCCCAGCCGCATGCATGTTTTAAAAGCTCGATACGAGTCAACTAAGAAAATGTACAGTGCGAGAAATCAGCCAATTTTGAAGCTATATTAGATAGATAGATAGATAGATAACTTATGTTTTATTAGATTTAATTAGTAATAAATTATTAAGAGTTCTCAACTGACGATTCTTTACAAATTACGACATTTAGATCAAAGTAATAAAACAAACATAGCACAAAGTAACTTGCATTTATTTCCTACACTGAAACGACTTTACTTTTAAAGAAAAATAACTTGTAGACTTCATGTACTAATTAACTCATCCATTCACGTTGAAGTCATTATTACTGTGCAAACTTTCCACACCAAAATAGAATAGCTAATTTAATATCAGAAAATGTGTCACGCGGATAGAAAAATAAAAGCTTCCCTTTCCAAGGCATGGCACTCATCTGCTTGAGCTACAGAATAAACTACGTCCTTTGAATGTATACTATATTCATCTGCTTGAACTGCTATATAAATTATGTCTCTTTGCTTGAATCACATTATAGTGAATTTCATCGCAAAGAGAACAATATTCACGTCTGCCCATCAAATATTTCACATCACAAATCATCATCTCACTTCATGCCGCACTCTAGACCCAAATACTTTCAGGCCCGTCCTGTTTACTTCGTACTGTTGACTTCAAATATACTTTCAGGTCCGTCTTGTTTACTTCATATATTTAACTTCAAATAAACTTTGTGGTATGTCTTGTTTACTTCATATATTTAACTTCAAATAAACTTTGGGGTATGTCTTGTTTACTTCATATATTTAACTTCAAAAAACTTTGGGGTATGTCTTGTTTACTTCATATATTTAACTTCAAATAAACTTTGGGGTATGTCTTGTTTACTTCATATATTTAACTTCAAATAAACTTTGGGGTATGTCTTGTTTACTTCATATATTTAACTTCAAATAAACTTTGGGGTATGTCTTGTTTACTTCATATATTTAACTTCAAATAAACTTTGTGGTATGTCTTGTTTACTTCATATATTTAACTTCAAATAAACTTTGGGGTATGTCTTCTTTACTTAATTCATGGTAAACTCTGAGTTCTGACCCAAACCTTTGTGTACAAAGAAAATTGGAAAGAGAAGGAAAGAGGGAAGTATTACTGTTCACTCTCTTTTCTGTTCTTTCTCTCTCTCTCTGAACTATCTGTATCTCTGTCCCTGATCTCCCTCTTGCCCCCCATTTGTACACCCTTCCAATCCTCAAGTTCAAAACACACTTGTATACCTTGATACATATTTGGCAGGAAATATATTCATTTGTTTACATTTTAAAAATGTTAAACATGTTCTATTCAAATTACTTTTAATTTTTAATGACCGTTATGAAGCAAGAAAGCAGAACACTGTCCGGGTTAAAATACATTTTATTTTCTAAACATGATAAATATGCATTTGTAAAAAGTTTGTTTGAGGGCTAAATCCTAACAAAGCACTAAGGAGTGAAACTTGAAGCGAACTGAAACCAAAAACAAATAGGCCTTCGTGACCTTCACCTTGTGTCAAAAACTTCATTTAATTTGATGTCCTATATCGATATTTTTTTTGTTCACTTTTAAGAGACATACTCGAGAACGCCGAAATTCGTTTTCTTCTTTCTTTCTTTGTTTCCTTTTTATAAATTATTTTAAATATTGACTAGCGAAATCGATGGTCTCTGGAAGTGAACGCTATAAAAGGAATTTAATCAATTAATTATTAGGAGTTTTAACATAAATGTGTATTGAGTGTGTGTGTGTGTGTGTGTGTGTGTGTGTGTGTGTGTGTGTGTGTGTGTTGGGTGGGTGGGTGGGGCGTGGTGTTCTTCTGTGTGATCTCTAAATGGGTTAGATCTCTAAATGGGTTAGTGAAGTGTGTTCTATGTATATGTTTGTGAGTGTGTTCGTACTCGAATTAGTGTATGTGCATGCGTGCGCGTTGGGTACCACTTGTTGCAGGTGAATCAAAACTTACAACTCAAGTCGAAATAAACGTAATTTTATTTAAAAACTACAAAAGTGAATGCAAACATGACAATTAAACCAGCAACAAAGAGGAGACAACTCCAAGGAAAAGAACGAGGGAATGTATGGATAGATTGATGTCTCCTGAGGTGTCCTTCCAGGCAGACTGATAGCTGAAATAAGTAGGTCTGCCTGCCCGCCCCGGAGGCATTGACTCGCATTGTAAAGGAACTTTGTACTCGTTAACTAGAAAAATGTAAAGTGCAAGAAATCAGGTAACTTTGAATAGATAGATAGATAGATAGATAGATAGATAGATAGATGGATAGATAGATAGATAGATAGATAGATAGATAGATAGATAGATAGATAGATAGATAGATAGATAGATAGATAGATAGATAGATAGATAGATAGATAGATAGATAGATAGATAGATAGATAGATAAAAATGATAATTTCTTTTTAAAGTGAAATTAGAAGAAATTTTCTCGTAAATGCATATATACACATTTATCTATCTATTACCTATCTGTCTATCTGTCTTTTTATATATCTATCTATCATTCTATCTATCTATCTATCTATCTATCTATCTATCTATTGTGTGTGGAAAGATGAAAGACATTTTCAATTTTATTAATCATGAAAGGAAACTAAGGAATACTAGTCCTTATCTCAGCACATGCAAATCGTGAATGTGAATAAATCACATGACAGCACAATGACTCACAATGAAGAAAGGAAACGTGATAAATCTCTGAGTGATCACAGACAACAATAATTTGATGTTAGACTGAAAATTATTTTACTATAAATCGTATTCAAAATAATGCTGGACTAAAAGAATTATTAGACTTAACAGTGGACACATATCGCGAATGGATGAAAAGTACGTGTGACTGTACACGCATATCACGTGTTACTGAATACTATTTGTGACTGTACACGCATATCACGTGTTCCTGAATACTATTTGTGACTGTACACGCATATCACGTGTTACTGAATACTATTTGTGACTGTACAAGCATATCACGTGTTACTGAATACTATCTGTGACTGTACAAGCATATCACGTGTTCCTGAATACTATTTGTGACTGTACACACATATCACGTTTTCCTGAATACTATTTGTGACTGTACACGCATATAACGGGTTACTGAATATTATTTGTGATTTTAAACGTGTTTGACGATTGGTTGACTATTATTTGTGTTTAAAATTTTTTTTAAACCTTTTCTTGAATAATATTTGTGATTTTGAAAGTTTTAGGTTAGAAGTTTACTAAATATTATCGGTGACAGTTGTAAAACCTGAATTATAGTATGCAATAACGAGTTACTTACAAAAACAACATAACCCACCAATAAAGTACAATGAACATAACAGTGGAATACACAAGCTCTGAAGATATACTGCTGAGGGGAGAGGATGCTGTCGGAGTACATAAATTTCTGAATGACTGAAATGATTTAATGAAAGTGTCAGAGGTACCAATTGACTTTCGAAAGACCGAAGGATTTAAAAACATATTTAGGAGCAGGATGTATGACCTATTTTATCATGAGTCATATAATTCACAGAGTATCAAGCAAAGAGAGCGTGAGTAACCATCTCCTCACTTTGTATGGTAGACGACACCTCATTTGAGAAGTTTGCTCTGTAAATTTAAGCACTTCAATTTATATCTAGTGTGACACAGGAACAAACCAAAGGTGGAGAACATCAAAAGGTGAAATTATCGCGGTTCCTGTGAGGAAAGGAGTTATCGAGAAAATAAATGATGAGAAGAGCTGATCAAAGATGTGACCTCCTGTGTGACTCCATAAGAAAGATTGAGTAGTCTCATACGTTTACTTTCATTTACTGACAGAATGTGGTGCCCTTTGAATTAATATTAGTTAAGCCAAGAGATCTTTTATACATTGCTCTCAATAATATTACAAGTTGAGTACGTACATAAACCTTTCTGAACCTTTTTTACACTGCAGGAACTTTCGAAATAATTTTCAGGTTTCATGAACTCCAACGTAAACTTACTGTATCTAAGAGACTGAGTTGTATTTCATCACGACCTTTTGGGGAATTCCTAGCGATCTCTCTTGAGTAACCCCGATGTAGAACAATAAATTATGGTTCATGGTGTCAAAGGTTAAAGGTAACCACGAGAACGGGAATTTTTCTATCATCCTTTACAGAGGGAAAGTCATAATTACAACTTTTGGAAAGACATTTTCAGGGTTGGGGTGATAAAGGTGATAGAACGTACGCATTGAAAATATATACACCGAACCCATACAGACACTTACGGATAAAACATAATCACAGCAAACGTATAGAGATACTTCGAATGAGATACACAACATGTCACTGCGCACAGACAATATATGCATACACAGCATTATTAAATATTCATCGTTAGCCATGTATCATCTTTGTTACTAGTATCATCTTCATCATATTTCCATTGTTTAAAATTCATACTGACTTCTCTGCGTAAAGGTAATCAAAATGTTCGGGTCAAAGTTCATTGCTACAAATGAATACTGACAGTGACTCAACACTTACGTTGCTCCAAGTAGATCTGTTTGGTATTCATGCCACATTTTGACAGTGCCGAAGTGAAACAATCATATTTCACGTCTGAAGAGCTGGCGAACAAACAGCAGAATTATTCCACTTAATAAATTATTCGGTTGTAAAATATAAAGAGAACATTTTACCCGAAAGAACATTTTATCACTTTGATTATCCATTGTGTCTACAGAAACGTCTTATCCACAACTGTATTGTTTGATACACTCTGAAGCTAACTAGTCCCGATTCGCGATGTAAAAATACACTCTAAAGATAACTAGTCCCGATTCGCGATGTAAAAATACACTCTAAAGATAACTAGTCCCGATTCGCGATGTAAAAATACACTCTAAAGATAACTAGTCCCGATTCGCGATGTAAAAATACACTTTGAAGCTAACTAGTCCCGATTCGCGATGTAAAAATACACTCTAAAGATAACTAGTCCCGATTCGCGATGTAAAAATACACTCTAAAGATAACTAGTCCCGATTCGCGATGTAAAAATACACGCAGAGGCTATCTTTTCATAAGAATAACTGGGTTCAGGGTTGCTGGGAAATGGAATGCGAAGGATTCTCTAAAGTAATTCTGTTCTATTGTTTAGCAGTCACTTTACAGATACCGATTCAAGGTTTCGCATTAACTGCTGATATGTTTGATAGAGATACAGCTTACTTTGAAGTATAGAAGAAAAAGTCGTTACATTTGTTGGCTGGTAGTGGTAGTTGTGGGGGTAGTGTGTTAAGCCGATATGTGGGAATCGAGAGTTCAACGGACTGTTCCGAGTTATAATTTGGATGAGTAGTCATAACAAGTACATGTGACACATAATAACAGGAATTTGGGTTGTTCGGATCTGATGGTACGCAAAGTCTGTAAAAGAGATCTAAGAATTAGGTGTACTCTTAATACTCTACGTGATGGTCGGAGAGAGCTAAGAATGATATAATAATCACTTGATGGTCTCAGAGAGGAGCAATATTTTTAATTCAGTGTCCGGAGAAGAAATTGGTATGACGGGAAACAGGGTAGCAAGACATGAATGCCGAAAGTCTAAAAATTCCTTACATGCAGATTCCTTCAGTGTCGTTCTTGAGCTTTCCTTCTGCCTTCAGCTTTCCCTGGACCTCTTTCTCACACTCTTGGACTTTTGGATGATACATGTTAAAACAGCCAACGTCGAAATCTGCAAACAGCGACAACACGTTTCAACGCATGTTTTAATAGCCAACTTGCGATCACAATTTACAATTGTTATGCCCCTTGCATGCTCTTCAGTCATATGTGTGCGAGCGTGTAAGTACAAGTTCGTATTTAAATTTTGCATGGTGCGTGTTGTGTGTTAAGATCAATCAATGTTTCCAGTATAATGGCATAAATCTCATAGAGAGTGACATGGAGTGTGACACAGAGTGTGACAGAGTGTGACATAGAGTGCTTGTTCTCTAGCAATGCTTCTAATACTTTCGCACAGCCTCTACTCACTCATCTGTAAAACATCCTCTAGTTTTAGAGTCCAACTTGAACAAAATCACCATTTATTCTGTGCGCCTATTAATGTGAGTAGAGCCTTTGAGAAAGATTCATGGTGCCAGACAAATAACGTGGCCGGTTAGCGATATAGCAAAGTGATATTACGAGAAATGAACATTGGAAATCAATCAGTTCTGTAAATTGACAAGAGATCTTCAGCCAGCTATTGCTTTCACACTACACCAAATTAACAAGAGATCTTCAGCCAACTATTGCTTTCACACTACAGTAGTGACTACACCAAATTAACAAGAGATCTTCAGCCAACTATTGCTTTCACACTACACCAAACCGCACCACAATAGCGCTCGAACAATGAAAAAAATTACTTAAGAGTCAGGTGAAATGTCTTCATGAGCAGGAGTTGTATGAGACACATTCACACATATTCTCACACGCTCCCCTCACACACACAGTCTTCGTTCACTCACACAGGCTATTCTCACTCACACAGACTTCTCTAACACACATGTTCCTCTCACACACATACAGGCTCCGCTCGCTCAAACAATCTTCACGCAAAACCTAGTGTTAGCGGTGGCCAAGCATTTCAAGGTCGGTCAGGTTGTACCCTGCATCTATTGCACTTAACTACCTTAACATTTGAAACACCATGGCTCGAGATGCAAGCCATTAGCCAGGGGAGACTAACCCGGCCGAGAGAAAAACACTTATAATGACGACAAAGTTTACGTGTGTCGATACAGGTGCATGTGTAACAATGCAATATGCTGTACACACTTCGACGGCTTACATACACATCAAACTCGTGCAGTTCTTGTACATACAATTGAAATATTTCTCAGAAACAATTTTTTTTTATTGGCGTTTTGCTTCTCAACGACCTTAGACTGTCAAATCATTACATCAGTGTGCAAATTAGAAAACTCTTTCGGACAACCGTTTTTTACAACTCTGTACTGTTACCTATAAAGATCTCAAGCTTCAATCTGTATTTCTGTCCTCTCTCTCTCTCTCTCTCTCTCTCTCTCTCTCTCTCTCTCTCTCTCTCTCTCGCTCTCTCGCTCTCTTTCTGAAATGTGAACATCTTAACGCCCATGGAATTTCTACATAGGATTTCCAAGCTCTGTCTCAGAGTACTAACTTTTGCTACTTCCTTTCAAAGATGTTACAACCCAAGCAGATAAGATTTTGTTGCACACCGACACTCTATGAACACCGCTTACTTTCTGGCATGCTGCAACCACACCGACAACGCGATGAACACCAGTTTTTATCTACCTTGCTGCGTCCACACTGACAATGCAATGAGCACCACCTACTGTCTAGTTTGCTGCATCCACACTGACAATGCGAAGAGCACCACATACAGTCTAGCTTTCTGCGCATTCTACCGACAGTACAATAAACACCATTTATTGTCTAGTCTGCTGCATACCGACAGCTCGATGAACACCACTTACTGTCTATTTGATTGCAGAGGACGTCTATGCCAGCGTTTTCTTTGCCAAGCCCAGGTAACTCCCATGCGGCCGGGTTGCATTTCATTTCATTCACTCTACACAAGTGCGCTCTTTTGAACTTGTCTCGATTTCTGCGAAACAAGATGCATATATTTAATATGTGCGTGTTGATTTTTATTTCTTATTGTACGCATGTTTGTAGATGCATAACTGAATGATTAAAACTGCAATAAAAATATAAATAGCACTCATAATCTTCATCACAATGTGTTGTAAAAAGCGTTTCCTATTTTTTTAAATGTAAAATTTTCTGGTAATTTTTGCACTAATTTCAGTATGTATAATGACAGATTGTCTTTCTTGTAAAATACCTATCTAAGAGGATCTATGTGTTTCACTGTAATAGTGAATGTATTGCTCTCAACAATTTCATGAGATGTTATACATAGCGTTAAAGTGAGAAAGAATTCTTAACTGCGTTATTTTCTTCTGGATGAAGACTGTCACAGGAAAGGATGAACAAAAATTATATTTTATTTCACAAATAAAAACTGCTCACAAAACTAGCGGAAGTAACCAGAGTTTTGTTATTACTCATGTATGTATTATGTAACTCCAGTAACAGTCACCTAAGATCTCTTTAGCTAGACACTCATTGTAGACACAGTGTGTGTTATCATATGTTGAATATATATATTTTAGAGAAATAGATATTAAGGAATTAGAGCAATTACTCATGACTGGTCATGTGTTGTTTACGAAGAAGAAAGCCAATGCGTAATTGAAATGATGACAGAGAGAGTGCAGTGCGACGAAAATAGACATTCAAGGACAAATCATGTCGCGAGGCATGAAGCTTCTGGAAGTTTTCTGAAAGCTCTTAGGGAGGCTATATAAGGGGGAAAGGAATGTTTTTACACTCATGCTGGAAATGTGGATTCATGTGAAGACATCTCAATTCATATATATGAATTTCTCATGTACAGAGATTTCATAAAGGAAAGCTGAAAATACCTCTTTCCATCCATTTTCCATCCGTCTGGCTGCCAAATATTGAGTAACGAAACATAATTACCAGTATATTTTTGGGCAGAGTGGGAAGGTTCACTGTCAAGACAGCTTATGCACATGACGTTGGTTGTATGCAGTTAACGACACGAGAGGCCATTTTTGTTCTCCCCTGTCCGAGCTTTTTTGACTTCATATCCGCAGTCAAGGGGCTAGCACCTAAGTTTTCCTTATGGACACGAGGATTTCTACACTCGATAGAATGTGATGACACATCCCATTGAAAGATTCATCCGATAATGTTCAACGTAGTTGGGTTCTTCCGTTGACACGGCAACCAGCAAATAACGACAATTATCGAGGTTAGCAACGGTCAACTGAGTATCAGACTTTTCCCTTGGGATAATCTAGTGCCTAGATTTCTGCAGATCTTCACTACTAGGCGACGCAGCCATTGCGTCATATCTTCACTTTGAAGTACCCCTTATGAGTGACGTGTGAGATAACGTCATCTTCTTGGAACTCTGACATTACTAAGTGAGTAATTATTAGCAGACAAAGCACATCTAGAACTTTTGAGATTAAGAACATTTAATCTTAGGAATACTGAATCCTTTACTATTGTATCATTTGTGAAATATGAATTTTAAACTAATGTTTAATGTTAAAATTCATGCCTATTTTGTATGTGAACTACTGTTGAAGCGGCCAAATTTGCCGCATAAGAATTGTGTATTTAACCTTTATTTTACATTTTGAATTTATCATTTTCATCTCCCCTTAAATTCCCACAGAGTGTAAGATATTGGAAAGTTGAATGTTTGACTAATCACTGTGTGAAAGAGTAGTGCCCCCTTTAAATCAGGGAATAAACAACCTGATTTAAACATCCTCAACTACCTTGTTATTCATAGTTTTTGAGAGGGGCGAAAGAATTCGTATTTATATTGTTTTGTACCGTTCGTCTGTTCGTCCATTTATTCTCTTTTATGATACTCGCTCACAGCCAATAAAACGTTCCTTTGCATGACATAATAAAACTGGGCCCCACCCAAACATCAAAGATGTATGTCATTGTGTATCTATGTAACAACCTGACGCGACGTATAACTGGCACATGTCACATGGGCTTTTAGAATACACCGGAGCTAGCCAAAACAGACTTCACCCCTTAACTTCAGCTTGAGCCGGCTTCACACCAGCGTTTTTGACAATGACTTGAGGTTAAAGTTCAACATTACACTAACGCTTTGGCATAGGATTTAAATAAAGGTTAGAGTTCAGAAATGACACTGAAAGTTGTGTTTCAGAACTTACAGACATTAAGGGTTAGAGTTCACTTAAGATTATTTGGCAAAGACCTTACTTTCTGAGTTGTGCAACCCTTTACTGGTTATGATTAATATTATTATTAATTAATAATTCTGCGATGCCAAGGACACAGTTAATGGTTATTATTATTATTATTATTATTATTTATTAATTTAATTAATTAATTAAATAATTAATCGTCCATAACTAATTACAAGTGATGATAATCTTAATTCATGTTATTAATAATTCCCCAGCAGACACCACTTTTCTCTATCACTTGACGGATATATGGGCGATGTAAACGTTTTCTCTCTTCCACAACATTAAGACAAACATTTACCATCACACAATATAATTCCGTTGGTGGAAAACGTTTTACTAATGGAGAAGACAAATCTGTTTTAATCTATATTTAGCGAGTCCCCATCCACTCAACATAAAGCTATCAATATGTGTAAAAATGTAACAATAAATTTACTAAATCAACAATAAAATTGCACATAACAAAAACAATGAGAAAAGATTACTTATCATTAATATTTCCATGGAACCACCTTCGAATTACCTGGCTATATCCTAAAACACAATTATATAGATTAGTGTCAATACAAATGACAGAAGAGTTCTTATCAGAGAGTAGAAATGGAGTTATTAAGAGATACGTGGTAATAGTTTTTACATAACCAGATTTAGGTGCTGTCTGAATAATCCTTATTGTGCTTTTGTAAAAATGTCTCGAGTTATTCACATCAACTCTACATGTTTCTCTTTTCACGTTGAAAATGCTGATTCACTGCTATTCCCTGGAGGCTTAACCTGTGTGCTCCTTCACCGTGATTTGTTCGCTCAAGTAGAACAACAACTGTAGCAATTTCCACTAAACAACTTGTACCAGAAATTGATGTATGTAATCCGCATACAATGCCACTGTATATCAATGGAGTGTAGTGCATTCCTTACAATTAACACAGTGCAGTAAGGCACCCTGCTACCACAGTCGTAGTGGTTTATAATCAGTAAACCAGAAGATTCAGATAATATGAGGAAAGAATTCTTTGTCCATGTAAAAATATAATCATGGAACAAATACTAAGTTTCCAGTTTATCCCTTTTTTAACTTCATTCTTTCTTATATTCAAGTCTCAACTTACAGTTTCCTGCAATAGTATTTATTTGCCCGATACACGCACGCCGCATAATAAATACACCATTGTAGTTATATTAGCAGTTTCATTAGAACAATGTCAAGTGTTAACATACTACATATAATCATCATAGTTCTCAATTTGAAGAAATATTAGCCTACTCACATAATGCATCTCTGCATACAAGTATAACATATCATTACCAAAAATGCATGAAATTGTTGTGAATAGATGTCAACCCATGAGTCCACAAAACCTACTCATCAGCCCAGAAGTACTTTATCAGCAGCACACAACATCACTTAAGGCATTACGTCATTATATGCAGTGCCCAAGGTCGGGTCACGTTTACAATGCAACATGATATAATATTTGAATTTCCAAAAATAGGTATAGGCAACTTCGCTCTGTCACACTAGGGCTCACTGACACTATGTTTTAGCAAATGTCTTCCTGACTTTGAAAGTTAAGGTTCTAGACTTACGTGCACAAATATCCAGGATCTGGTTCACTTGTATCTTGTAGCATTCCCTGTGGGTCACTCTCCTCTTCCGGAATTGACACATTCAGACCTTGGTTTATGAAGCACTGTTTGAATATTTCACCCATATTCATAAAACATTCAGGATTTGGAATATTGGGCATATTTGGCGGGTTTTGCATATTTGTCTGTATTGGAATATTTATAGGTTTTGGCATATCAGGCGGTTTTGGCATATTTGTCGATATTAGCATATCTGGTGGTTTTGGCATATCTGGTGGTTTTGTCATATTTGTCGGTATTGGCATATCTGGTGGTTTTGTCATATTTGTCGGTATTGGCATATCTGGTGGTTTTGTCATATCTGGCGGCACCTCTTCAGCAAATGTCAGGACCAACACTATTGTAGAAAGAAAACATATCAACCAAGTAATTTTCATTTGACAAATGCAAAATGATTACAGCGCCCCCTTTAAAATTGGTAGGCGCAGGATAGTGACCTCTGATTATACATTTGTTAATATAAGATTTTAACGTCAAAGCTTTTTTTATTAAGTAATGATTACCTGAAGTGGTTTGTATCTTTAACTGGGCAAATTCAAGAATTAAAAGTCAAATGTTTACTCTTTTCACTGTAGTGACTGACGGTTTTCATTCTACTTAGCAAATTTGAAAATGTATATTCTGTTTTCATGTTACCAAGTACAAATTCTGTCCTCTGTTATTTCGGAAAGTACTTGATTGTGTCTTTTGTATGTTGTACTCAGCAATTGCAAGATTGTGTTAATTCTCTGTAATATTCGGCAAGTATAAGATTGTGTCCTCTTACTGTTATACTCGGCAAGTACAAGATTGTGTCCTTTTTCTGTTATACTCGGCAAGTACAAGATTGAGTCATCTCTCTGTAATATTCGGCAAGTACAAGATTGAGTCATCTCTCTGTAATACTCGGCAAGTACAAGATTGAGTCATCTTTCTGTTACTCGGCAAGTACAAGATTGTGTCCTCTTTCTGTTATACTTGGCAAGTACAAGATTGAGTTCTCTGTTTTAGCGGCGAAGTCAAAACCACGAGCCATTCCAAGAGGTCAAAGTTTACCCTTCACAAAAGTCAAGTGTAGCCACTGGACTGTCATTGAAATCGCTCATGACAGTCCAAAATAAAGCAATCATCAGAGTTCGATTTACAAGCTGTATAGGGCATAACTCCTCTACTAATGTCAGCCAGCAAATGGATGGATGAACTTCTAGTATCAGTCTGTAATGGATGAACTCCTATACTATATTCAGTCTGTAATGGATGAACTTCTGTACTATGTTCAGTCTGTAATGGATGAACTCCTATACTATGTTCAGTCTGTAATGGATGAACTCATGTACTATGTTCAGTCTGTAATGGATGAACTCCTATACTATGTTCAGTCTGTAATGGATGAACTCCTATACTATGTTCAGTCTGTAATGGATGAACTTCTGTACTATGTTCAGTCTGTAATGGATGAACTCCTGTCCTATGTTCAGTCTGTAATGGATGAACTCATGTACTATGTTCAGTCTGTAGTGGATGAACTCCTATACTAATAAGTGTATAACGATCTCAGTGCTTGCGTTAGTATTCGAATACATTTATTTGCAAGTATCTCATGCAGTAGGAAGACATCGTTAGCTCAAACCCTGTATTTTGTAACTCCTTTGCATTACACCACTCTGCATCACACGGACAACTGATATTTGAACAGACAAACAGAGGAGACTATCTGCTTTTTATTTCGTGTCATAAATAATTTTAACTCTCTCTATCCCCATCCTCGTGTCGCTGTCGTCACTCGCCTTCCCTAAAAATCTAAATATAGCAGCAAGCTCAGATCAATCTCTCTCGATTTTCTTTCGTAACACAAGAATACAGCTGTGAGAAAACGTCGCTCTCACTCACTCAGTTTTCTTAGAAAACTCTAATGTTGTAGACAAAGTTCTCTAACTCACTGAGTTTCTTAGAAAGCTCTAACGTTGTAGACAAAGTTCTCTAACTCACTCACCTTTCTTAGGAACTCTAACGCAGTAGACAAAGTTTCTAACTCTGTCACTCAACTTCCCAAAGAATCGATTATCTCATCCATCTCTCATCTTCGGAATTAAATGCTTGAAATCGATGTTCTACCGTTCAACAATGTTTCCTTAAATAAAGAAACGGTGTTTCAAGAGACAGAAATTCACCTCTTATCATGTCTTTGATGATGATTCTTGTCAGATGATTTTATGTCAAATTCTGTCCTTGATTTAGGCTAAAAAAGACATCGTGTGTTTTCATCGTCTGTGTATCACAGTAACACTGGGGTTAATACATTCGACTAGCCCAAACTGCATATCACAGTAACACTGGGGTAATACAATCGACTAGCTCAAACTGCATATCACAGTAACACTGGGGGTAAAACCACAGGTGGATTAATCAGTTTGCCCAGGTTGTATGTAAATATTTATTTTCAAACCACATATGATAAAAGATAATCACTCTTTCACATGTCTAACATACAAAATATGTGATGTCTTTATTGACATGTCCAGCATACTAATTTGTGACGTTTCATAAACAAGTCTCACATTAAAACAACACGTGTTTTCTTCATTAACATGTGTAATGCACAAATACGTGAAGTAATCATAACGATGTCTAAGAAACAAAATGCGATTTCAGTTATATCTATTATATAAAAAGCTTCTTTTTCATTATCATCTTTAGCATACACGAGCCTGTAACGTCATAATTATCATATCTAAACAACAAAAATGTGATGTTTTCTAATTCTAGCATTAGAAACACATGACACCTTCATTAACCTATCTCACAAACATGTGAGGTCTTTCTTAATACATCGTGTATGCAGACATACCGTCTTCAGATATGTAAAATTATCATTAACATATGTAACAAACACGTTAAGGATTCATTAGCATGCCTACAAGCAAGTTACGTCTTTATTAATTTGTCTTGCGCACAAGTGTGACGTCTTCAATGACATGTCTTTTAATACGTATACAAGACGTCACCATTACCCTGCTGTCATGATTAGCTTCCTTCTCTAGAAATTTCTGTTGACGGAACACTTACCTAAAATCAATCCAAGACAAAATCCATAGTTCCTCATTCTTGCCTCGCTTTTCCGTACAACCGATCTGTATCAATATCTATCAAACAAACAGAAGAAAGCAGTAGTTTGCAAGAAACATATTAAGCATTCATTTTCAGTGAGTACTTGCGTGCGAATCTATTGAGTATGGAGTAGTGTGAGAGAAATCTCTGGCATGAGGACGATGGAGAGGGTCGCGTGATATGAGTTGCGCACAGTAGAGAGAGATACGACGGCAGTTGGTCTTTTGGCCTATCCTCTCACTTCATCACTGTCTTCCAGAATTAAGATTATTATTTTAAGTCTGGGAGTTCAGATCATTCATCGGCAGCAGAAAGATTGACAGTATACATGAAGCACCAAGCCAAATTGTTTATCATCTTGTGAATGTCTTACACTGTTCTAATATTAAAGGTACAACCATTAACATTAATTATTAATGTTTTGTTCGAAAGTAGGAAAAACTATTTGTATATAAAGGCACGTATACTAAGGTGAGTGTAATATTTTTTTTAATAAATAGTATTAGAAGTAGGAGTAGCAGTGATTGGTACAGTGCATACATTTGCAGTGATAGTGAAACAATATTCGAGTTAGTGGTGGTGGTGGCAGTAGTAGTAACAATGTTTTTTTGAAGACTGGATGTAATAGTAGTGGTAGTAACAGCAGTGGCACCAATAACGATGGTAGTGGCAGTAGTAGTAGCAGACAAATAAATGAGTGCATAATAGAAGTGGTAAGAGATAGCAAGAACAGTGGAAGTAATCATCTTATACTAAATGACTGTCAAGAAGTGGTAAGAGATAGCAAGAACAGTGGAAGTAATCATCTCATACTAAATGACTGTCAAGAAGTGGTAAGAGATAGCAAGAACAGTGGAAGTAATCATCTTATACTAAATGACTGTCAAGAAAGAATGCATCAGTATGTTAAAATAATGAAACATTCTGAATGAGACATTCTAGTGTGAATATATCAGTACAAGAGACAAAAAATTATACATCAGTTTCAAATACATCAAAATAACTATAATTTTTTAAAACTAAAGAACTGGAAACACATTTCAACCACCAATGTAAATTACAGTCAGAATGATTGTACAGGGGAAAAACACATTTCAGGAGAAAGTCGCCATCAGAAGAGGAGAAGAATATAGAGACACAAGACACTTACAAACGACATCTACAGACAAAAGACACGTATGGCTGGCAGTTGGTGACACTCAAACAAACGCGGAATAGAGATTGTGTACCACAATGAAATCCAGAGAAATACACAAATCTAGCTTAAACAATAAAGAAAAGAGTTTAATACAGGAATATAACACCCATTTATATGGATTTATTCGCTTAAATGTAAACAAAAAACATAACACACATGAACACAAGTAAGAAAATACTTTGTTTAAATAAAATACAAAGTACAATAGTACGCAATAATAAACGTAAACAGAACCACACTCATAATCATAGTACACACAAACTCATACGAAAGCACACACACAAACTCATACGAGACCACACACACAACATCATACGAGACCACACACACAAACTCATACCAGAGCACACACACAAACTAATACGAGACCACACACACAAACTAATACGAGACCACACACACAAACTAATACGAGACCACACACACAAACTAATACGAGAGCACACACACAAACTCATACGAGAGCACACACACAAACTCATACGAGAGCACACACTACCAAACTAGTACGAGAGCACACACAAACTAATACGAGAGCACACACACAAACTCATACGAGAGCACACACACAAACTAATACGAGAGCACACACAAACTAATACGAGAGCACACACACAAACTAATACGATAGCACACACACAAACTAATACGAGAGCACACAATATACGAGAGCACTTCTTGACAAAACGCAACATACAATGCACAAAGGTACACATCATTTTGAGATGAAAGAACACGCATGAAAATAAATAATTTATGAAATAGACGAAAATACAGATATTACGGTGGGATGTGAACTAGGTTGAAAATATGCTTTAAGAGGGTTTTATTGTTATTTTTAAAAGCCCAAAGTAAACACGTTACTATAGTAACATTATGTCCGAGTTCTAAGTGTAGAATGTCCCACGAAACAAGATCCTAGTGACAAGTAATCTTGACCATATGCATCAAAATGTGTTGAGACATCAGGAAACGAACACTAACAGAAAAATACCACAGAAACATTTCTGTTTTAAGAAAAGGAATGGGGTAGAATAAGAGATTGAATGCAGACATGTCGATAAGATTTTCTTAGTCACATGCAGAAACATCCACCTTTATGTAAGTGGTGTGTGTGTGTGTGTGTGTGTGTGTGTGTGTGTGTGTGTGTGTGTGTGTGTGTGTGTGTGTGTGTGTGTGTGTGTGTGTGTGTGTGTGTGCATGTGCGTGTTTGTGTGTGTGTGTGTTTGTTCATCTTCGAAATAGGATCTAACTTTAGCAAAATGAAACAACGGTTCTTTTCCTTATCATGAGATTGAAAATGATTACATAATAATTATCTTCCCGTCGACCACTCCCTCTACCACTGTTCAGACCCTCCCGTCTCTAGACTATTAGAACTGATGTTTACTTTCAGATAAGCAACCTTACAGGTTTGCCTGTACTAATATTTAGTGACATGTAGATCTATTGGCACTTGGGCTACAGGGAATCAGCTTCTTGCTATTGTGAATAAAGTGAACATGTTTCCTTATTCCCTAGATCAGGGGTGCACAAACTTTTTAGGCCAAAGGGCCAAATTTCCAATTGATAGTGCATGGAGGGCCGCCACATGGATGGCTCAGAAAAAACACCGCAAATAATGAAATAATGTGCTTTACTTTCGTAATAATGGTAACATCCAAAAGTCCTCTAAGGGCTGCATAGAGCCCTGTCTCGGACCGCAGGCGCGATTTGTGCATCCCTGCCCTAGATGTAAATCTAAGTGAAGGTCTCGGATGATTTGTGAAACCCTTTATACATTATCAAGCATTGCCCTCACTTGAAAACTTTCCTGTCTGAGACAATATCTTGTAAGTATTGTGGCAGACCACTTACGCTTTCTGTTTAATTAATATTATTTTCATATTTTAATTTCTAGAACTTATTATTATTATATTTACACTTAGCAAACAAATTAAGGACACTGTCTTCCAAAATAAACAATAACTTGTTTCAATAACAAGTGGCAATGATTGAAACAATATTTGTTTGTGATATTTAGTTTGCCCAACATATTCTTGGTTAGACAGGATGACATATTTCCTTCTCAAATAAGCATTAACACTAGATCTTGAAACATATATAAACCTACAATAGTTACAAGAATAAATAAATATTTTTACAATTACTTATCTTTATGCCTACTAGCGAAACTACTGTCCTTGCAGTGATTGTGTGTGTGTGTGTGTGTGTGTGTGTGCGTGCGTGCGTGCGTGTGTGCGTGCGTGTGTGTGTGTGTCTGTGTGTTAGAGAGAGAGAGTGAGAGAGAGAGAGAGGTTCAACTGATGGAGACCAATATTTGTTCCTCCCTAAATTAAAAAATTTATACATATACTCCAGTCAGGTTTTCGCAGGACGCACACTAGGCTCGACCGCTGGCCTAGACTCGCTGTGAATGTGTGTGGGTTTGTGTGCATAATTAAAAGCTGTTAAATATTAAGTTAGGACAACTAAAAAAATCAGCTACTAATTGGACCCGTTTGCTGCCCCAAAACGTGTTAATATCTGGTGGGGAGATAAATTCAATGTTTCTGTTGAAACTCTCTCTCTCTCTTGTTGAAACTTTCTTTCTCTCTCTCTCTCTCTCTCTCTCTCTCTCTCTCTCTCTCTCTCTCTCTCTCTCTCTCTCTCTCTCTCTCTCTCTCTCTCTCTCTCTCTCTGCTGAAGTGAAAAGAGAGTATTGTCTTATCGTCAATCATAGATAACTAACAGATTGCCATTTTCTCTCACCAATCAAAGATTGTTCCAGATATATAAGAGGGTGAAAATAGCGATTAGTCCTGGCATCAGAAGTGAATAATGAGCCCTTACTCATACATTCATGGCGCTAAGCGATGTTTCATTACTGTATTTATTGTTTAACTATAATTATAGGCAGAATGACCCTAACCCTATTCCTAACACAAATCCATCATGTTACCTATAGAGTAAAACACACAGCATACAGAATACAGTTAAACGTACAACATATAGTTAAATACACAGCATACCGTTAAATATAGAGCCTACCGTTAAAACTATGCACCGACACCGGATCATCATCACTCTTTAAATTCTCAGGTGCCGCACCGACATTGGTCAAAGGGAGGAAAGCGATGTATCTTCTGCAATGAAATGAATACTCTCCCTTGCAAAAGAAACGAAACAAGCTGATATTGTATTTAATTTATGCGAGGCACCCCAAGCAACCGGGTTGAGTCAAGATGGCAGCTAACATAACGACGACAGCGAAAGTGTGCTTTTAAAAAAAATGACTTCAACTAAAAAACTAAGTGTAGTAAAGTAAAGTAAACTATAATAAACATTTTAGTTGAGTTTTAACTCTGTGGATTAAATAATAATTTTAAGTATGCTGAAGGAAGTATAGAAGCAATTTTTAAAGAAAATGTTTCAGATACCATTTTTTGTGGGACATATTTGGAAAGTAATTATAACTTGTTATAAATTAGGTTATAATTTTCTGTTAAATCAGGTTTTTAATTAAATGTATTAGGGTTTCTTTTAATTTAATAACTTCTTTCGTGATTTTTAAAAAATGCATTAAAGTCATGCGTCATCAGTGTTTGTGCACTGTCAGAAATGTGTCGTCAACGTGTTAAACACAAAGCATATCGTTAAACATACAGCATACATTTAAACATACAGCACACAATTAACATACAGCATACATTTAAACATACAGCATACCAATAAATATACAGCATACAGTAATAAAGTGAAACATACCATAGAGAAAAGTGGTCGACAGAAACATAAAACAAACATGTCAAGGTTACTGCAAGAGATGTTTTGGAGTTATGAAAGAACCCACATCACTATGCATATTACAAACGGAAGAAACGAAGGAAGGAAGGAAGGAAGGAAGGAAGGACGGAAGGAAGAAAAAAGTTCCAGTGAATGCCTGTATCGTTTTAATTACCTCACTTGCAGTCTCCCTCAACACACAACAGGGAAGTATCGCAGAATACGGACCTCCAAAATCTGATCTTTGATGTCAGAATTCCTGAATAGTATGCGAGTAGCTGTTTTTCTGGCGCAGGAACAGTTACGACCCAAGTGATCGATAGAAGTGCAATGACAATAGTTACAGTGTTGTAGTACTGATACAGTTCAGACTGCGACAGCAGCGCTCTTGTGACTCAAGATGTTTATTAAACGAAGGTGAGCAAAGTCACAGCTTTATCTGACGAGTTATCTCAATTGTGTCATCCGCTGTCAACGGCAATTTATTTACGATCATTAGCAGCTCAGAGAACACAATTCCTGTGGGGAGCGCCGTTTATCCTGCACTTTCTGTCCAAATTTCCACCGAGACAAGCCAAACTGTTCGCTGCTCTCAGAAAACAAACGACAAACATCGGAACGTGCAACAGTCCTACTCCGACGAATAAAATCAAGGATTGCACACTGCCACCTACAAGTCAGAATCTCACTCGCCACGTCATTTTCGAGCATACGTAATTATGCGACGCTCTCGTCGGCGCTTCTCACGCGCAAGGTCAGTAAAAAGAAGAAAAAAAAGAAAGAAAAAGAAACTATGCCTCGCTCATTTCTGAAATTGAGAATGATAAAAGAAATCCTCCAAAAAATCGACTACTAGAAAACACAGTTCCTGTCCCTCAACACCACAAAACCCGCCTCCGACCCCACACCAGGCGCAACCTCCCCCCTCCCATCAACCTCGGGCTATGTGCCTATCTCTCTGACACGTGAAGAGGGCGACCTCCACCTCTCCCATCACAGGAACGAACATCGAAACGGAGAAAAAAAACATTAAACGAACTCACCAATTGAGCACAGGACACAATGACAAAAAAAAAATACCAAAAGAATCAGTGAGTGAACTCATAGGACCGCACATGAAAACAAAGACAGTGAACAAAACACAAGAAGATAAAGATAAGCTAAGCCTACTCTTTTTACCCACTCGCCCGCTCTAACCCACAAATCACAACTACCTACCTTTGATTATAACCCACTTTACAAACACATTCAAACAACAAAACCAAGAAAAACTATCACAAACGAGACAAGCTCACAGACTACATTCTCCTCTCCACAACTCTTAGGAAACATCGCGATAACACTTAGAGAAGAAGCCTTTCCCCACTGAAACCCCACTGGACCCACCACGAAAGCACAGCCAGTCAGGACTGCCGCAACACCTCCCAAAGAACCCCTCCACCAACACTCCCTCAGATAGAAGCACTCACAAACCCCCAGATTACAGAACGCACTACCCCCACCTCACATCCTGTTACCCGCCCCCACTAAACGCAACACAAACACAAGCAACACACTCAAAACATTAGATCACCCCAACACAGACCCCTTCTATAAGTCAAGAGATCAACCTACTAGCAACCCCATTCAAGCCCTAGAAAACACAAACAACCCCAACAGATGACCAAACCTAACGACCTAATCGATAAATGTTAATATGGATGGCCCACTACCAACCTCCACAATCTAAAGTGTGATAGAGCAATTGCTGTCTATGTTTAATTAATTGTTTATGTGTTATTATTTCCTTCCTCTAATGTTTATTTTAGAAATTTGAAATATTCTATATGATCAAACGACGTTTAAACATGCTTGGTCTTAGTTTCCATAGTGCCTATGGCAATCCCTCTAGACACTGACTGATTCCCATGATGCAATTTTTTAGTATAAAGAACAAAGAAAAAAATTATACAATGCTGATCGGACTCCTTTAGGAAGACATGTATGATGACAGTTCTAAATAACAGTGCTAAGAAATTGCACCAGAGTCAGATAAACAAGAATGGCAACTATAGAAACTGGCAAGGGTGCCGATTAGAAAATAAACCTATAAACAAGACGCTTGCATGCATCTACCTGGGTACAGGTGAGATCAGTAAGTGACCGACGAGAAATGTCAGCTGGAAAGTCAACTGATAGGTTCTGTGGTGGAGTAAATTTGCCTATCCCAATTTCTAAACTTAATTATATATTTGTTATGCCGACGCCCCTTAGTTTGGGATATTATTATTATTAATTAATTAGCCATCCAAAACTAAAAACAAATGAAGAGAATTTTGATTTATTTTATCAATGATCCTCCAGCAGAACCACATGTCTCTCTCACTTGAAAGATATATCGGTGCTGTAAATGTTTTCTCTCTTCTACTACTTTTAAGATAAATATTTACCATCACACAATGTTTCGTACGAAAGGAGAAGACAAATCCGACCTTTAAGCTATATTTAGCGAGCCCCCATCCACTATTTTTCTCAAGATTATCAATATGCGTAAGAGATTCAATAAATATAACAATAAATTTATTAAATCAAAAATAACATATACATATAACAAATGCAGTAAAATAGACTACATGACATCAATATTTCCATGAATCCACATTCACATAATTCCTATGTTTCACAGTCTTATATTAAAATACAATTCAATAATATGTCAAAACAAATCATAGGATAGTCTATCAGAGAACAGAAATGGAGTTGTTAGAGATAAGCAAAAATAATTATTTTATTAAAATTATAATTTTACACAACCTTGTTTAACTGTTGGCTCAGTAGTCATTCACATGCTTTTGCAATACAGACACAAGTTATTGTCAGCATTATTATATCAGATCCATGTGTACTGCTCACAGTGAAAAACACTGTTTGCCACTTAGAATTCATCTGTATGCTTGTGGATAAACTGATGTCTACTAGCTAAGATAAACTGATGTCTACTAGCTAAGATAAACTGATGTCTACTAGCTAGGATAAACTGATGTCTACTAGCTAGGATAAAGTGATGTCTACTAGCTAGGATAAAGTGATTCTAACGTTTAATCAAATATTTGCGTGAAGTGAGCAGCAGTGAGCGGAGTCATCCATCTTCGAAATTGCACAATTTTTACGCTTATGCTCTGTCGTCTACATTCAGTGGTGTTTGCACTGCCGACATTTTGCTAATGACATTGAAAGTGACTGATGTGACAGGTGAAAAATCACTTTTAAAACCGAAGCTCGTCATAAACTGCGTAAGAAAGTACTATGTCGAGCGGCTTAGCCACCTGGCAAGGTTGTCAATAGAAAATGAGCCTGCCAAAAGTTGGACACTTCAAAAGTTGTGATGTTTGGCGCAAGAGAAGGTGAACATATGAACGTTGTAGGATTCTTCGCTTTAGCCCACTTTTGATACTTGTTTCATTTGGCTATCAGATTTAATTTGCATTGCATGCAACAGATGTTTTTTGTTTTCGTTTGATATCGAAGGGACCCACTACCAAATCTTACAAACAATACCTGCAAAGCCACTGATTCATCAGATAAAGTGTACACACTTATGTTAACATTTAATTGCAATATATTAAAATCTAAAAATCTTATCATAATGATAACGACGCAACACACAATGTGATAAAGTAAATAAAATTTGTATTCTCTGCCATGACAGTTAAATCAGCAACATGTAGGAGACAACTCCAAGGAAAAGGACGAGGTAATATGCGCATGAGTTGTTGCCTCCTTCGTTCTTGATGCTAGACTCCTGTTTAATATAAGAAAATCTGTCTGTCCGCCCCACCCGCACGCATGCTTTAAAAGCTCGATACGAGTCAACTAAGAAAATGTACAGTGCGAGAAATCAGCAAACTTTGAAGCTATATTAGATAGATAGATAGATAGATAGATAGATAGATAGATAGATAGATAGATAGATAGATAGATAGATAGATAGATAGATAGATAGATAGATAGATAGATAGATAGATAGATAGATAAATAGATAGATAGATAGATGACTTATGTTTTATTAGATTTAATTAGTAATAAATTATTAAGGGTTCTCAACTGACGATTCTTTACAAATTACGACATTTAGATCAAAGTAATAAAACAAACATAGCACAAAGGAACTTGCATTTATTTCCTACACTGAAACGACTTTACTTTTAAAGAAAAATAACTTGTAGACTTCATGTACTAATTAACTCATTCATTCACGTTGAAGTCATTATTACTGTGCAAACTTTCCACACCAAAATAGAATAGCTAACTTAATATCAGAAAATGTGTCACGCGGATAGCTTCCCTTTCAAAGACATGGCACTCATCTGCTTGAGCTACAGAATATACTACGTCCTTTGTATGTATGCTATATTCATCTGTTTGAACTGCTGAATAAATTATGTCCCTTTGCATATGTGTTATATTTGTGTGCTTTGAACTGCCAAAAAAATTATTTTCTTTTCAGTATGTTTTATATTCATTTGTTTGAACTGCTATATAAATTATGTCTCTTTGCTTGAATCACATTATAGTGAATTTCATCGCAAAGAGAACATTATTCACGTCTGCCCAACAAATATTTCACATCACAAATCATCATCTCACTACATGCCGCACTCTAGACCCAAAGGAAACCATGTTTACCATAGAAATAAACTCTCGGCGGAACTGTCAGGAAGCACAGGAAGAAGTGGATGGTATTTTTGACATACACAGCAAGTTCACTAGCGACCACGACAACGGGTGCTCGGTCGGCTCACAGCACATCAGAAATGCAGCCAACGGTGCCGTCTAAAGCCAGAAGAGAGAATTGACCGTCAACCACATGACCGTGACGATAGGGATGGCGCTCATTGTTTGACTGGAATCTGGCATCGAGCAATGGAATCGGAAAGATTTTCGAGCTGCCCCTTCAGGATTCATTTCTATAGAGTGACCATTGTGGCCGATGTTCCCGATAATGATGTAACTTTATGACGTGTACTCACGTCTCTTTAGTACTAGAGCGATCTCTCACGTGTTCGTCAGAATACAGCTGCACCAGTTCCGCGTTTGCTTGTGCTTCCATCTGCGTTGTGTTCACATGGAAAGAGGCACTCTGGGTGCAGCGTTGATCCTCGCAAGGCTCGCCAGATTGTTGTCTGTCCGTCTGTC
Source organism: Sinotaia quadrata (assembly GCA_028829895.1). Classification (NCBI taxonomy): domain Eukaryota; kingdom Metazoa; phylum Mollusca; class Gastropoda; order Architaenioglossa; family Viviparidae; genus Sinotaia; species Sinotaia quadrata. The sequence goes on along the minus strand of CM054177.1, from coordinate 72,821,661 downwards.
CTACATCTCCACTCTATGGCCCGCATAATGCACTTAACTCTTTCCACATTTCTTTATTCACACGAATTCTTTTCGTGCAATTACCTACTTTACGGATTATTAATAAATGTAACACCAACATCACGACGAAGGGAACTGAACAAATAAGGCAGAAATCAAACCACACCCATGTGTCCGCCTCATAAATTGTGCCACTGAATCTTTCGCTGGTTCTGCAAGAATACGTACCAGTGTCGTTTGTAATAGTAATTTCTTCTGTCCAAAAAAATGCATGCTAACACAAAGCAGGGAGTCGCAATGACGCAAACGAAGATAATGGATTTGTTATGGGCCGCCAATGGAGCCATCAAGCGCAGGGATCTGTCGGATGTCATGGTAACTAAAATACAGACTGAATGTCAAACATAAAGTAAGTTATGAAGGCGTTCAACTTGCACACTAATGTGGACTAATCACAATGTGGACTACTCATATTGTGAACTACTCACAATGTGCATTAATCATATTGTGAACTACTCACACTGTGCATTAATCATATTGTGAACTACTCATATTGTGAACTACTCACAATGTGGACTAATCAAAATGTGGACTACTCATATTGTGAACTACTCACAATGTGGACTAATCAAAATGTGGACTACTCATATTGTGAACTACTCACAATGTGGACTAATCACAATGATGACTATTCACGTATATGCAGAGTGAGAACGTTCTCTATCCACAGCCGCATTAGTCCTGTGTTACAAAAAGCAACCAAAAAAACAGCTCAGATAATCAGGAAGAGGAGGATTCTTAAGCCATGGGCCTATCGTCTTGTCAATACGAGATTGGACAGCACACTGCCCACCGTCCCCACAGAAAATATATATGTAATGGATTGACCAGATGTTAGGAGCAGTTTGCTGTTCGAAAAGTTGCTTATCTTCGGTCGAATTATGGGTCCTGTTAGCCGAGAGTGAGTCCTGAGATTCGCTCATGTTCGCTGACGAACGGTGAACTTTAAACACGTGTACTTATTTCTCGTTTACAGCAGACTTTCTTCCAGACCTGCATATGAGATGTTTTTATCTGACTTTCTGTATTATATCTTCATGGTAGATGTTCGTATGTTCAGTACCAGCCTGATTTAAAACTGAATTAAGAACGTATTAAGTTTTAAAATGTTAACTTTTTAGGAGATTTTTGTTAATTGTTTCCGACTTATGTATCTATTAATGTAGCATGACATCTGTATGTTTGTTTTGTTGTAATTTGTAATGATAGTCTAATTATATCGTCTTGTTCTATATTTCTCTATATATCTATTTATATCTATGTCTCAGACTGTTGATGAGTGTGGGAAGTGAGTCAAGTGACTCGCATTATCACTCATATTATTGGTGTAACACTTACTGATACACAGATGTATAACGGTTGTTCAAACCTTGCATCCGCATTTTATAGATGTGTTATATATTTAACTAGTAAACATTTGGTGTAATACTGTGGCAGAATAAATGTGCCTATCCCTATTTCTAAACTTAATGATTATATATTTATTGCCAATGCTAACATTACCCGACCTTGGGAACTGCATATGATAATATTTTTGTAAGTACCAGAGTTAGAGTATACACCTCAGGTGAAGATTATATGCTAGAACTTGCTGATGCAATCCAAAACCAGTTCCATGTGGATGAGTTGTTTTTTCTGACTATATAATCTTACATTTGTTCATAACAACTTCAACCAATGGGGATAAACAGAAAGTTGTTTTCTTAAAGAAAGTTCTATATTCTAATAACTTTGATTTTGACATAACTTGAGGCGATTATTAGTTTTATGATAGGTTAGCTGACTGATAAATAAAGAATGGACTTAGAAATATTTTGTACATTTTTGCAATTAATCTATGATTTGAACTGGATAATGCTTTATGTAATTGAACCATTATTTCTTTGTTTACTAATTTGATTATATTGTACACTATACTTGTGAATTTTTATTAATGCTATATTTCTTATGCTGCATGTCTATCAGCCTAATGAATATTGTTGCAGGATTTGTAAGTTGAGATGTGCAAAGGGACAAAGGAGTTTAGAGATGAAATATGCTTGAACTTTAGTACTGCTTTAATTTGACTTTTGCAGAAATGAGCACGCCTTTTTTGTTTTGCAAGCTTGAATCCATTTCTGACTGTGAGTATATTATCCCATTGGTGTGTATCCACATTGTCCTCAAACCTATCAGTAAATGTATTACTGTAAGATGATTCCTGTGAATTCCGCTCAAGAGCCAATAAGATGGAAATTGAGGACTGAGTTTGGTCTCGAGAATTCATAAAAGTCTCTTGAATATTTCTCAGTTCTGAGTAGCATACATGAAGATTCTGGAATATTCCTCCCGATATGCTTGATGGCACTTATAACGTTCTGGACGATTCTCCACTGTGTGATTCGTAAATGCATCAAAGATTCTGGAACAGTTGTGTAATGTACCAAGACGGGGTGTGTTGGAGTGTCACCTAATAAGAAAGAGACTTGTTGCAAACCGTGTGAATGTAAACATGTGCCAGTGACAGCTGCCATTATTGAAAAGGTTACGTACATTGATTATACTTATCTCTCTCTACATCCACTCTCATTTCTATGATGAATTATATCTATGAATTTGTTTATATATATATATAAACTAAACAAGTGTCAAGCTTTAATCAAACATTGTTGTGAAGTCATGTAAATGTCAACGCTCTTTTGATTATATTCATAAGTTGTATATTTGATTGTTGATTTAATAAATTTATTTTAAAATTTATGAACCCTCTTCCAAATATATTAAAACCTAATGTTGGAGTAATAGTGTGAGGATGGGGTCTCTTTAAATATAACTAAAAGACGGATGTTTGTTAAGTACGAAGTGTCTATCTTCAGAAACATTAAGCGACAGCAAAATGTCTATCTAATTGTAAAGAGTAGAGTTTTACGACACCCTTATAATCCGCCAAGTGAGAGATATTTTGGTCTTGTGGTAGAATTATTAGTAACTATAAATTAAAATTATCGATCACTTGAAATTAGTTGTATGTTATGAGTGAATAAATAATAATCATAACGAGTGAAGGGTGCCCAGAGTTCTCACAAATAATTTCTAAAAGAAAACTTGGGTGTTTAAATAGTATTATATGATTTATTAGCATACTCTTTCTGTCTGTCTGTCTCTCACACACACAAAAATATATTTTTACACGTGTGGGAAAGTTCATTAGACTTAAAAATACACGCTGAATCATTGTCTCTTAATTTTAACCTTGAGTGTGTTGCAACCAAATGCCAAGATTTTTACCAAATTATATAAAACAATACATCAATGTGACAGTGCTGCTTTAATTCGACAATCGTTTTACAATGCAATAATCATATCATTATAATGAATTAAAATTTACATCTTCACTTGAATTATAAGAGGTAAGAATTAATTATAATTGTATATATCCAATTTTAAAAGGTCGACATTTCAAAATAGGTAATATTTTTACGCAAAAGAAGGCGCGCAAACGACTGTTTTAGGATTGCATTTGGCTACCTGATTTATTTTGTATGTAACAGTGTTTTATTTTTCATTTGAAATCTAAAGGGCCCACCAACGACATTCATCACAAGGGCAACCGATAAAACTTGCAACGTCACTTATACATTATACACACTCGTATCAGTGCAAAAGTACAATAATATTTTTTTTTCTTTTTTACTGCTGAAAATGATTATGCCACGTGAATAGGTTAAGTAAATAAAAGTTGTGTTCGCTGCTATGACAGTTAAACCAGCAACAAGGAGGAGACAACTCCAAGGAAAAGAACGAGGGATTGTGTAGATCGAATGATGTCTCCTGAGCTGTCCTCCCAGGAAGACTGATAGCTGAAATAAGTAGGTCTGCCTGCCCGCCCCGGAGGCGTTGACTGGCATTGTGAAGGAACTTTGTACTCGTTAACTATAAAAATGTAAAGTGCGAGAAATCAGGTAACTTTGAATAGACAGATAGATAGATAGATAGATGGGTGGATAGATAGATAGATAGATAGATAGATAGATAGATAGATAGATAGATAGATAGATAGATAGATAGATAGATAGATAGATAGATAGATAGATAGATAGATAGATAGATAGATAGATAACAAATACAATTTCTTTTTAAAGTGAACTTAGAAGTAGTTTTCTCGTAAATGTATATATATATTTACCTATCTATCTACCTATCTATCTATCTATTGTGTGTGGAAAGATGAAAGACATTTTCAATTTTATTAATCATGAAAGGAAACTAAGGAATACTAGTCCTTATCTCAGCACATGCAAATCGTGAATGTGAATAAATCACATGACAGTACAATGACTCACAATGAAGAAAGGAAACATGATAAATCTCTGAGTGATCACAGACAACAATAATTTGATGTTAGACTGAAAATTATTTGATTATGAATCGTATTCAAAATAATGCTGGACTAAAAGAATTATTAGACTTAACAATGGACACATATCGCGAATGGATGAAAAGTATGTGTGACTGTACACGCATATCACGTGTTACTGAATATTATTTGTGATTTTAAACGTGTTTGACGATTTGTTGACTATTATTTGTGATTGAAACTTTTTTTAAACCGTTTATTGAATAATATTTACCATTGATGATTTTGAAAGCTTTAGGTTAGACGTTTACTAAATATTATCGGTGACAGTTGCAAAATCTGAATTATAGTATGCAATAACGAGTTACTTACAAAAACAACATAACCCACCAAAAGAGTACAATGAACATAACAGTGGAATACACAAGCTCTGAAGATATACTGCTGAGGGGAGAGGATGCTGTCAGCAAGTACATAAATTTCTGAATGACTAAAATGATTTAATGGAAGTGTCAGAGGTACCAATTGACTTTCGAAAGACCGAAGGATTTAAAAACACATTTAGGAGCAGGAGGTATGACCTATTTTATCATGAGTCATATAATTCACAGAGTACCAAGCAAAGAGAGCGTTGAGTAACTATCTCCTCACTTTGTATGGTAGACGACACCTCATTTGAGAAGTTTGCTCTGTAAATTTAAGCACTTCAATTTATATCTAGTGTGACACAGGAGCAAACCAAAGGTGGAGAACATCAAAAGGTGAAATTATCGCGGTTCCTGTGAGGAAAGGAGTTATCGAGAAAATAAATGATAAGAAGAGCTGATCAAAGATGTGACCTCCTGTGTGACTCCATAAGAAAGATTGAATATCTCTCATACGTTTACTTTCATTTACTGACAGAATGTGGTGCCCTTTGAATTATATTATTTAAGCCAAGATATTTTTTATACATGGCTCTCAATAATATTACAAGTTGAGTAGGTACATAAACCTTTCTGAACCTTTTTTACACTGCAGGAACTTTCGAAATAATTTTCAGGTTTCATGAACTCCAACGTAAAATTACTGTATCTAAGAGACTGAGTTGCATTTCATCACGACCTTTTGGGGAATTCCTAGCGATCTCTCTTGAGTAACCCCGATGTAGAACAATAAATTATGGTTCATGATGTCAAAGGTTAAAGGTAATCACGAGAACGGGAATTTGTCTATCTTCCTTTACAGAGGGAAAGTCAAAATTACAACTTTTGGAAAGACATTTTCAGGGTTGGGGTGATAAAGGTGATAGAAGTGAAATATAACTGCAGCAGGCTTGTTGCTGAAAGTTATTCAGCCTTCCTCGTCTTAAACATGTGGATATGATATTTTCAGTGGGCGCATGCGTGTATGTTTGAAATCGTTTTTGTGTGTTTGTGAGTGTGTGTGTGTGTGTGTGTGTGTGTGTGTTTATTTCAAGATAATGCATTTAAAAATCAAAACACGTCGCTGCTAAATTTGCAAGTAAAATGTTAAGTGGATCATGGATGTGAAAAGACACTCGCAAAGCCTTTCCAAAGGGTGGTATCGCTCAACAAGGAAAATTATGAGGTGACCTGAATGGCCCTTTTGCCTAGTGAAGACTGCTTGCTTTTCATTTGGTCGGATCGTCGCCTGTTCTCTCAGACACACTGAGAGAAGATTGTATTAACATCGGCTACTTTCCTTAAATTAATTAACATTGCTCAATGTACTTATCCTCTGTTGTTCCATTTTGCAATTTTCGTGTGCTAACGAGGATGGTTTAGTCTAAATCTCGAATTAGGTCAAAGGGTAAAGGGTATTAGTGTTACCCGCATTGTCGCAAATCTTCATCGCAAAGAGCACAGCATTATACATGGAGCCGAATAAATAGTTCACATCACAAATCATCATCTCACGAAATGGCACACTCTAGACCCAAGGGGACCACGTTTGCACATAATAATAAACTCCCGTTGGAACCTGAGTCCCATTAGTCAGTACAGGAACACGTGAATGGAGTTGTTGGTTTATTGCAGCACTCAACGACCACGACAAAGGGTGCTCAGATGGCTCACAGCACTTAACGACCACGACAAAGGGTGCTCGGTCGGCTCACAGCACGTGAGGAATACATCTAACGGTGTCGCTTGAAACCAGCAAAGTGAGTTGACCGTCAGCAGCATGACCGTTACGCTAAGGGTGGCGCACAATGCGTGACTGGAATCTGTCATCCAGCAAGGGCATCGGAAAGGTCTTTAAGCTCTTCCTTCTGGCTTCCTGGCCGATGATCGCCATAATGATTTAATTTCAAGACGTGTACTCATATCTCTTTAGTACTAGAGCGTTCTCCCACGTGCTCGTCAGAGTGCAGCTGCAACGGTTATGCATTTGCTTGTGCTTCCATCTGCGGTGTGTGCACGTGGAGAGAGGCACTCTGGGTGCAGCGTTGATCCTCGCGAGGCTCGCCAGATTGTTGTCTGTCTGTCTGTCCTACATCTCCACTCTATGGCCCACAGAATGCACTTAACTCTTTCCACATTTCTTTATTCACACGAATTCGTCTCGTAGATTCGCCTACATTACGGATTATTAATCAATCGCACACCAACATGGCGACGAAGGGAACTAAACAAATAAGGCAGAAATCAAACCATGCCCATGTGTCCGCCTTATAAATTGTGCCACTGAATCTTTCGCTGGTTCTGCAAGAATACGTGTCAGTGTCGTTTGTAATAGTAATTTCTTCTGTCCAAAATAAAATGCATGCTAAATATAACGCAGGCGGTGCAATGACGCAAACGAAGACCCTGGTTCTGTTCAATGTGCAACACTTCCTGGCCACCAACGGAACCATCACGCTCTTGCATCTGTTGGCTGTCAGTGTGACTAAAATCCAGACGTAAAGGTCAAACATAAAGTAGGTTATGAATTGTGAAACATGCAAGCGAACGTGGATTTCTCACATATATGTAGATCCAAAAAGTTCTCCTGTTACAACCGCAGAAGTCTGGTGTAAAGTACCCCTAAGTCCAGCACTACCAAGATGACCAGGTAGAAGAGGTTTGTTATGCCATGGAGCTGTAACATCGTCACTAAGAAGATGGACTGAGACTGCCCACTGTCCCCACGGCAAAGATAATAGGTGGGCAGAATGAACAGATAGTATCTGCAATTTGCTGTTCATAAAGAGGCTTACCTTCGGTCGAGTTATGGGCCCTGTTAGCTGAGAGAATGTCCTGAGATCTGCTGGAGGTCATGTTCTGGGATGAAAGACAAAACTTCAAGCATGTGTAATTATTTCTCGTTTACAGCGGATTTCTTTCCGTCATTCATGTGTAATTATTTCTCGTTTACAGCGGATTTCTTTCCGTCATTCATGTGAAATGTTCTTATGCGACGATCTCTTTCTTATGTCTGCATGCAGTTAAGGATTAATTCAGTGAATTTAGTAGGTTAAAGTAATCACTACTTGCTTCTTGGAAACCAGCCAGCCAAACATTCAGTATCGTTAGGTTTACCATGAGGTCTCTCCCATAAGACTTTATTCGAAAATTCAGTGAAAATAGTGAAAGTTTCACGTCTCAAATATAATTAATATCCGAATTGGTTCAAAGGTTAAGAAAGTAGTTGGACTACATTGTATGTCACTTTGGTGGTAGCGAGGACTTTTGAGGAAAACCAGGTCATATTAAAAATAAGAGTAACAGTTGTTGTAACTGAATGTTTCTAACTATTTTTGAAATATAATAATCATTCAGATGTTTGCAAAAATATTATTGTCGAATACAGGAACTGTTCTTTGTGAAATGTTTTTACTGCGAAATGTACGTCTCTTGCAAACTTATTAAGTAAATAATCAGAAGTTTTGTATTTTAGAAATAAGGATACTTTATCGCTTCTGTGTCAACGATCTATTATTATTTTAACTCTATTACGTGGGCTTTTTATTTGAAATACTCTTTTGAGGCTTTGTAATATCACCTAAGTAAATTATGTTCTATATAAGACGGCAGATGTCTTGAGCGTATGTTGGCTATGTATCTATATAATTAGTTTATAATTATTTCATTTTTTCTTGACTCTCACTCATCGCCCCCCCATCTCTCTCTCTCTCTCTCTCTCTCTCTCTCTCTCTCTCTCTCTCTCTCTCTCTCTCTCTCTCTCTCTCTCTCTCTCTCTCTCTCTCTCTCTCTCTCAGGATATTGGTACATAAGCACATAAACATATATGTGTGTGAATCATTGTGTGCTCGCGTAACAATACACAGACAACAATGCACAACGTATGAAAATGTACAGCACATACACATTGAAAATATATACACCGAACCCATACAGACACTTACGGATAAAACATAATCACTGCAAACGTATGGAGATAGTTGGAATGAGATACACAACATGTCACCGCGCACAGACAATATATGCATACACATCATTATAAATAAACTTTAAATATTCATCGTTAGTCATGTATCATCTTCGCTACTGGTGTCATCTTCATCATCTTTCCATTGTTTAAAATTCATACTGACTTCTCTGCGTAAAGGTAATCAAAATGTTCGGGTCAAAGTTCATTGCTACAAATGAATACTGACAGTGACTCAACACTTACGTTGCTCCAAGTAGATCTGTTTGGTATTCATGCCACATTTTGACAGTGCCGAAGTGAAACAATCATATTTCACGTCTGCAGAGCTGGTGAACAAACAGCAGAATTATTCCACTTAATAAATTATTCAATTGTAAAATATAAAGAGCATTTTATCACTTTCATTATCCATTGTGTGTACAGTGTACATTATCCACGACTGTATTGTTTGACACACTCTGAAGCTAACTAGTCCCGATTCGCGATGTAAAAGTATACTCTGAAGTTAACTAGTCCCGATTCGCGATGTAAAAATACACGCACAGGCTATCTTTTCATAAGAATAACTGGGTTCAGGGTTGTTGGGAAATGGAATGCGAAGGATTCTCTAAAGTAATTCTGTTCTATTGTTTAGCAGTCACTTTACAGATACTGATGCAAGGTTTTGCATTTACTGCTGATATATTTGATAGAGATACAGCTTACTTTGAAGTATAGAAGAAAAAGTCGCCACATTCGTTGGGTGGTAGTGGTAGTTGTGGGGGTAGTGTGTTAAGCCGATTTGTGGGAATCGAGAGTTCAACGGACTGTTCCGAGTTATAATTTGGCTGAGTAGACATGACAAGTGCATGTGGCTCATAATAACAAGAATTTGGGTTGTTCGGATCTGATGGTACGGAGAGTCTGTAAAAGAGAGCTAACAATGATATAATAATCACGTGATTGTCAGAGAGAGCTAAGAATGATATGTCCTCATAATAATCACGTAATGGTCTAAGAGAGGAACAATATTTTTAGTTCAGTGTCCGGAGAAGAAATTGACATGACGGGAAGCAGGGTAGCAAGAAATGAATGCTGAAAGTCTAAAAATTCCTTACATGCATTTTCCTTGTTCATCGTCCTTGAGCTTTCCTTCCGCCTTCAGCTTTCCCTGGACCTCTTTCACACACTCTTGGACTTTGGGATTATACTTGTTAAAACAGCCAACGTCGAAATCTGCAAACAGCGACAACACGTTTCGAAGCATGTTTTAATAGCCAACTTGCGATCACAATTTACAATTGTTATGCCCCTTGCATGCTCTTCAGTCATATGTGTGCGAGCGTGTAAGTACAAGTTCGTATTGAAGATTTGCATGATGCGTGTTGTGTGTTAAGTTAAATCAATGTTTCCAGCATAATGGCATAAATCTCATAGAGAGTGACATGCAGTGTGACACAGAGTGTGACATAGAGTGTGACAGAGTGTGACATAGAGTGTGACAGAGTGTGACATAGAGTGTGACATAGAGTGCTTGTTCTCTAGCAATGCCTTCTAATACTTTCGCACAGCCTCTACTCACTCATCTGTAAAACGTCCTCTAGTTTTAGCGTCCACCTTGAACAAAAACACCATTTATTTTGTGCACCTATTACTGTGAGTAGAGCCTTTGAGAAAGAATCATGGTGTCAGACAAATAACTTGGCCGGTTAGCGATATAGCAAAGGGATATTCCGAGAAATGAACATTGGAAATCAGTCAGTTCTGTAAATTGACAAGAGATCTTCAGCCAACTATTGCTTTCACACTACACCAAACCGCACCTGACTAGATCTCGAACAATGAAAAACACTACAAGTGAAATGTCTTCATAAGCAGGAGTTGCATGTGACATATTCACACATATTCTCACACGCTCCCCTCAAACACACAGTCTTCGTTCACTCACACAGGCGCCTATCACACATACAGAACCTTTATCTCACTCACACAGGCTCTTCTCACACACATACAGGCTCCTCTCGCTCAAACAATCTTCACGCAAAACCTAGCGTTCGCGGTGGCCAAGCATTTCAAGGTCGGTCAGGTTGTACCCTGCATCTATTGCACTTAACTACCTTAACATTTGAAACACCATGGCTCGAGATGCAAGCCATTAGCCAGGGGAGACTAACCCGGCCGAGAGTAAAACACTTATAATGACGACAAAGTTTACGTGTGTCGATACAGGTGCATGTGTAACAACGCAATATGCTGTACACACTTCGACGGCTTACATACACATCAAACTCGTGCAGTTCTTGTACATACAATTGAAATATTTCTCAGAAACAATTTTTTTTTATTGGCGTTTTGCTTCTCGGCGACCTTAGACTGTCAGCACATTACATCAGTGTGCACATTAATAAGACTGTATCGGACAACCGTTTTGTACAATTCTGTACTGTTACTTATAAACTGCTCAGGCTTCAATCTGTATTTCTGTCATCTCTCTCTCTCTCTCTCTCTCTCTCTCTCTCTCTCTCTCTCTCTTTCTGAAATGTGAACATCTTAACGCCCATAGAATTTCTACATACGATTTCCAAGGTCAGTCTCAGAGTTCTAACTTTTGCTACTTCCTTTCAAAGATGTTATAACCCAAGCAGATTAGATTTTGTTGCACACCGACACTCTATGAACACCACTTACTTTCTAGCTTGCTGCACACCACTATGACAACGCGATGAACACCACTTACTTTCGGGCATGCTGCAACCACACCGACAACACGATGAACACCAGTTATTGTCTACCTTTCTGCATCTACACCGACAACGCTATGAACACCAGTTATTATCTACCTTACTGCATCCACACCGACAATGCAATGAGCACCACCTGCTGTCTGGCTTGCTGCATCAACACCGACAACGCGATGAGCACCACCTACTGTCTAGTTTGCTGCATCCACACCGAGAACACGCTGAACACCACCTACTGTCTAGTTTGCTGCATCCACACTGACAACGCGAAGAGCACCACATGCAGTCTAGCTTTCTGCGCATTCTACCGACAGTACAATAAACACCATTTATTGTCTAGCTTGCTGCATACCGACAGCTCGATGAACACCACTTACTGGCTATTTGGTTGCAGAGAACTTCTATGCCAGCGCTTGCTTTGCCAAGATCAGGTAACTCCAGTCCTGCCGGGAGGCATTTTTTCAGTTCATTGTTTCTACACTCGTGCGCTTTTGCAAACTTGGCTCGATTTCTGCAAAACAAGATGCATATATTTAATATGTGCGTGTTGATTTTTATTTCTTCATGTACGCATGTTTGTAGATGCATAACTGAATGATTAAAACTGCAATAAAAATATAAATAGCACTCATAATCTTCATCACAACGTGTTGTAAAAAGCATTTCCTATTTTTTTTAATGTAAAATTTGTTGCTCATTTTTGAACTAATTTCAGTATGTATAACGACAGATTGTCTTTCTTGTAAAATACCTATCTAAGAGGATCTATGTGTTTCACTGTAATAGTGAATGTATTGCTCTGAACAAATGATTGATGATGCTATACATATCGTAAAAGTGAGAAAGAATTCTTAACTGCGTTATTTTCTTCTGGATGATGACTGTCACAGAAAAGGATGAACAAAAATATTTCACAAATAAAAACCTCTAACAAAACTAGGGGAAGTAACTAGAGTTTTGTTATTACGCATATATGCATTATGTAACTCCAGTAACAGTCACCTTAGATCTCTTTAGCTAGACAGACTTTGTAGACACAGTGTGTGTTATCATATCATGTTGAATATATATATTTTAGAGAAATATATATTAAGGAATTAGAGCAATTACGCATGACTGGTCACATGCTGTTTACGAAGAAGAAAGCCAATGCGTAATTGAAATGATGACAGAGAGCGTGCAGTGCGACGAAAATAGACATTCAAGGGCAAATCATGTCGCGAGGCATGAAGCTTCTGGAAGTTTTTGAAAGCTCTTAGGGAGGCTATATAAGGGGGAAAGGAAGGATTTTACACTCATGCTTGAAACGCGGATTCATGTGAAGATATCTCACTTCATATATGTTACATGTCCAGTTTTTATTTAGAGACCCTGCTTAGGAATTTTACAGAACCTTAATTTAATTAGATACATTAATCTCTCCTCTTTCCCTAAACAGACTGGGTGCTCAAATTATCTTTCGTCTCATATGAAAATGCGCCTTTGCAGTACAGACAAACAGATTCACGAACAGACAACTTGTGTACAATAGCCGGCTTGGAAACCGTTAAAAACTCTCTTAAATCTTTATGCATTCAGAATGTTACATTTAGCTCAATCGATCCCCCCATCCAAACCACGATTAGGTCTATATGCATAAAAAACACTACAAAAGAGGTATTAACAATAAAAGAATTTAATAGTTAAGATTTAACAATAACAATCAATTACGAAGACACAGCTTCAGATTTAAACTAAGGCAAGTTCAATCTGCTTATTTTAATCCATGAAAGTTAATGTTACGAGAAATCGTTTGCTCGACACATTCCATTCATTCAGAGTGCAGATCAGTTACTTATCTGTCTCAGTAGTCTTGGTGAAACGTGGTCTAAGGACAGTTCGATCCTTCCACATATCAAGCGATACTTGCGTCATACTATCAGTAGTTTCCAGTAACTCGTTGACTCTCGACTGTTACACTAAAGATGCATCAAAGCAAGGTATCATCAACAATGGCGGCACAGTACTTGTAACATCGTCCGACCAAAGTTGAACAAAGGAACATGCACCCAACATGGCAATAATACGTAGAAACATAGAACAAGGCAAAGAAAGAACCTGCTCTGGAATAGAATTTAATTCCTCTGAGCGATTTGCATTTACATTCACAAACTCCGAAGCACATGATGATAACAATGCGCAGTAGTTTTAAATCTTCGACTATCATGTCTTTTACAATATATTTATATTCATAAAAGATACAATATAATTCACATGTGTGTTATTTTTAACATTACATGAAAGTATGAATTTCCAAACATTTACTTCATTAGAAATGGAATTCATACAAGGAGAATAAAATATAATCCAAATTAAGCATGAGCACTTTACAATTTAACAATGAAATTACACGCAAGAAAGTCATTTGAATTACATAGAAATTCGCAACGTGCACAGACGTTCTGCAGCACAAGAGAATTAAAGTTTATACAAATTAAAGTTAAAAGGTTACAGTTAATTTATATACAATGAACTTTTAGGCTTTTAGTCATTCTTATCGAATCATGTATGTTCGGAGGAGAATTGTAATAATTCACACAAAATACATACATAAATTCATATACAAAAATACAATAGTAAAATGCAAACATTGTAAGAAGTAGACGTGTTACCTTCTTATAGTAGACTTTACATAAAGACAACGGGTTCCGTGTGTTCCTTACGACCCAGCAAGATATTCGGCGACTAAGATGCTCATGAGCTGATGTGTGTGTCGGCCGGTCTGTAGTGGTGAGTAAAGTATTTTACCGCGTGTTGTGTATTTATTGAAGTGCATGAATGCATCGTGTGACTGGATCACGAGGTATGCTTGTTGATTCGAACTCTCTCGACTATCGTCAAAAGTTGCATAACATAGGTTGAACTCTCTATTGTTTTCCTCATACTGGTGTATGACGGGAAGATTATAACAAAGGAATTCATTCGAATATGATCTCGAATTTCTCAGATGTGGGTCAGGAGTTCATGACACAGAATTTGGTCAGAATCCGTCACAATATATATGAATTTATCATGTACAGAGATTTCATAAAGGAAATCTGAAAATACCTCTTTCCATCTGTTTGGCAGCCAAAAATTGAGTAATGAGGCATAATTACCAGTATTTTTTTTGGCAGAGTGGGAAGGTTCACTGTCAAGACAGCTTATGCACACGACGTTGGTTGTATGCAGTTAACAACACGAGAGTCCATTTTTGTTCTCCCCTGTCCGAGCTTTTTTGACTTCATATCCCGCAGTCAAGGGGCTAGCACCTACGTTTTCCTTATGGACACGATGATTTCTACATTCGATAGAATGCGATGACACATCCCATTGAAAGATTCATCCGATAATGTTCAACGTTGTTGTGTTCTTTCGTTGACACGGCAAGCAGCAAATAACGACAATTATCGAGGTTGGCAATGGTCAACTGAGTATCAGATTTTTCCCTTGGGATAATCTGAGGGTAGTGCCTAGATTTCTGCAGATCTTCACTACTAGGGGACGCAGTCATTGCGTCACATCTTCACTTTGAAATACCCCTTATGAGTGACGTGTGAGATAACGTCATCTTCTTGGAACTCTGACATTACTGAGTAATTATTAGCAGATAAAGCACATCTAGAACTTTTGAGATTAAGAACATTTAAATCTTAGGAATACTAAATCTATTTTGTTTATATCCATTACTATTGTATCATTTGTGAAATATGAACGTTAGACTAATGTTAAAATTCATGCCTATTTTGTATGTGAACTATTGTTGAAGCGGACCCAATGCATCTCTACATACAAATATAACATATCAATACCAAAAATGCATGAAATATTTCTAAGTTCATTTTCTCTGAATCAGTCAGTTAACTCACCATTAAGTTAATGACCGCCTTTTAAGACCGGACATATTGCCACTCCAAATTCAAGTGATTAGATAATATAATTCTCTACAGCTTGTAAACGTTTGATTTCCGGCCATTTGCTGTTCTCAGTCTCATAAATCTTAACCATTGGATAATAAAAACTGCTCATCCTATTGGAACTGGCTTGCATGGCGTCAGCAATTTCTAGCATACTTAAGTGTTTACTCCAACTCTGACACTTACAAAATACCATCATTAGGAGTTCCCAAGGTCGGGTCACTTTGACAATTTAAAAATGTATATAACATTTCAGTCTAGAAATGGGATTAGGCAAATTTACTCTTCCCAAAACTCATAACTTAAATACAAGAGATAGACAATCTCAATTTATAGTTATTAATAATTATCGCATAAGAAACCAACACGTCTCTCACTCGGCGGACTATGAGGTTGTAGTAAAACTCTACTCTTTCCTACAATAATAAGATAGACGTTTTACTGTCGCATAAAATATCCGTAGGTGGAAACTTCTTACTGAAATAGAAGTAAAATCCATCTTTGATTATATTTAACGAGGCCCCATCCACCCACTACCTCTCCAACATATAGTTTAATAATATGTGCAAGAAGGCTAATAAATTTTAAAATAAAAGTATTAAATCAACAATCAAATATACATGTATATTAATACAATTGAAAGAACTTGACATTTGCATTACTTCAAAACAATGTTCTTATAAACGCCAGCCAATTATTCAGTCTTTCTCCTAACATATACATCCGTTGTCAGATTAGTAAACAATCTAAATCATGGATCTAATTTCATTACAGAAATAAGAGAGGATGTTATAGAGAGATAATAATAGTTAATGTACATGATGTTTTTGATGACGTCATTTGTCACTGGTGCAATGTTCACAACCGTGTGTTTTCCCAACAAGGTCAGAATATTTTTTTAAACTTGTTGGAAAATGAATCCAACCCGCACCTCTAGACACGTTATATAAACTGATCCAAAATCTTGTGTGCACTTTAAAACACATCATAGAGAATGTTCCAGAACCTTCGTGAATTCTAAAGATCAAACCAACCTAGCTTCTGATCCAAATCTTCTCTTTCCCTTCTATACACTTTCTCAAACTTACAATCCTGCGATAATATTCATTAGCCCAATACACGCAAGTGCCATTAGAAAAGTAGCAAATCTAAATTCACAAGTATAATGTATAGCATTATCAAATTTATGAATGAGTTTTCCCACACTAGAAACAATTCAACAATATTTTTGCAAACTATATATAAAATATCTTGAATTGCAAATATAGAGACAATAATTGAATTGCATAAAGTATCTCTCAATTAAAATACAGAATCATAAATCAATAGCAAAGAAATGTATTAAATATTTCAAAGTCCATTATCTCTTCATAAGTCAGTTAACTCACCATGAGCTAACGATTGCCTTTCATTATTTATCGGACTTGATAATAAACATAATTAAAGCGATTAGAACAACCAAATCTTACAACAGGTAATTTTTGGTCCATTCCATTTAGGTTGGAATTGTTGTGAAAATGGTGTCAACCCATGAGTCAACAAAACCTACTCATCCGCCCAGAAGTAAATTATCAGCAGCACACAACATCACCTAAGCCCTAAGGCATTACGTCATTATATGCAGTGCCCAAGTTCGGGTCATGTTAACATTGCAACATTATATAATATTTAAATTACCAAAAATAGGGATAGGCAACTTTGCTCTGTCACACTAGGGCTCACTGACACTCTATGTTTTAGCAAATGTCTTACTGACTTTGAAAGTTAAGGTTCTAGACTTACAGACTTACGTGCACAAATATCCAGGATCTGGATCACTTGTATCTTCAGGCATTCCCTGTGGGTTACTCTCCTCTTCCGGAATGGGCATTTGCAGATTTTCGTTTAGGAAACATTGTTTGTATTTTTCACCCAAAGTTTTAAGACAATCAGCATTTTCCGGGGGTGTAACACCTGGCGGCATTGTAAAACCTGGCAGTGTAAAACCTGGCGGCAGTGTAAAACCTGGCGGCGGTGTAAAACCTGGCGGCAGTGTAAAACCTGGCGGCGGTGTAAAACCTGGCGGCGGTGTAAAACCTGGCGGCAGTGTAAAATTTGTCGGCCCCTCTTGAGCAAATGTCTGGACCAACACTATTGTAGAAAGAAAACATATCAACCAAGTATTTTTCATTTGGCAAATACAAAATGATCCCCCACCCCCTTAAAATTGGTAGGCGTAGGACATTGACCTCTGATTATACATTTTGTTAATATAAGATTTTAACGTCAAAGCTTTTCTTATTAAGTAATGGTTATCTGAAGTGGTTTGTGTCTTTAACTAGGCAAATTCAAGAATTAAAAGTCAAATGTTTTCTCTTTTCACTGTAGTGACTGACGGTTTTCATTCTACTTAGCAAATTTGAAAATGTATATTCTGTTTTCATGTTACCAAGTACAAATTATGTCCTCTGTTATTTCGAAAGTACTTGATTGTGTCTTCTGTCTGTTGTACTCAGCAATTGCAAGATTGTGTTCATTCTCTGTAATATTTGGCAAGTACAAGATTGTGTCCTCTTACTGTTATACTCGGCAAGTACACGATTGTTTCCTCTTTCTGTTATACTCGGTAAGTACAAGATTGTTTCCTCTTTCTGTTATACTCGGCAAGTACAAGATTGAGTTATCTTTCTGTTATACTCGTCAAGTACAAGACTGAGTTCTCTTTTTTAGCAGCGAAGTCAAAACCACGAGCAATTCCAAGATGTCAAAGTTTACCCTTCACAAAAGTCAAATGTAGCCACTGGATTGTCATTCAAATCGCTCATGACAGTCCAAAATAAAGCAATCATCAGAGTTCGATTTACAAGCTGTATAGGGCTGAACTCGTCCTAAAGTCAACCAGCAAATCGTTGGATGAACTTCTAGTATCAGTCTGCTAATGGATGAACTCCTGTACTATGTGTGGCGAAAAGGGGGTTTTCTCTTGTGCGCCTTGGTTATTAATTAATATCTTAATTAATCTCTTTCATGCCAATCGCTCACAACCTCCTTAAGGGTCTTGTGCAGTCTGAGAGTGACTAGGTCAAGCCTTGAGCAGTCCGTCAGTCACTGACCATCTCCCAAGTGTTACCTGTCTCAGAATAGTGACTACACTGCATTTATCTTGTCAGTCGTTCTATCACTATTCCGGCCCTACCACAAATCTCTCGTCGTCGTCGATGATGGGAACTATTTTAAAACATGTGTATAGACCGTCTTCTCAATTGTATTACGTCATTGGCAGCCCCCCACCCATCATCTCACATGCACCTCCCAGAAACGAAGGAGTAAATTGTTTTAAAGAGAGACAATTTCAATAAATTTACATTGAGTTCAAATCACACACTAGGCGATTTCGAAATCACAAATCTCGTAAGACTTCCAGAATTACAATTAATGAAAAGATATATCAATGCAGTTCTCTAGAATAATTATTAAAGAATTTCATGTGACACTGTTGATACAATTTAGTTAAACTTACATAAATACTCCACGTATATAAGCCAACTAGACAGTAAACAATTTAGGCAAAAATACAGAAATTACATAGAAGAATCAGACATAGAACAAGGAATGAAAATCACAGAAACATGTACAGATTACACAGAAAGTTCATGTAATTGAATCACCTGATTACGGCCTTGTTCAGCAGTAGCCTCGTTCTTGGCAGGTTTGGCTGACAATTGAATGTCTTGTGGTTTAGCCCGCCTGGTGACGTTAAATGAATGTTCTGTAAGTGTTCGCAACACAATTTGTGCATGAAAAGTTATCACAGTTTATATATGTAGTCCTTTCACTGGCACTGAATAACACACAGAGTTATCCACTGTCTAATGCACACTAGGTTGGAAAGTTATCCTTGTAGTTACAAGTGGGTCAGACTCACGCCTTGCTGTAGCCCACTTCATAATACTGTCTCCCTTGATAGTCCCAATACATACAGGATCCAATCAAGAAGTTTACTCCATGCCGGCCCTTAACACATTCAGCGGCCAAGTGGCAGTACTGTTGTCAAACCAAGACAACCAGCAGGTGAGACGTATCCAACCAGTACAGCACCCAGGAAATGAACAATCGTAGAAAAAACGGCTTGAACTTTCTTTCCAGTTCTAACCATGAGCCGTGCATGGGACCCCAAAGCTTGTGTAAAAGAGTGTAGAGAATTTTGAGTCTGCTCTTTTATCTGTTTTCAGAGGTCATGGAAGTTTCTAGAATTTATTAGCCTCTGGCTAGGACTTGTTTTTCTTCCTGTGAATTTGACTCCATAGTCATGGCTGAATGCATGCATATAATAGACTGAGTGTGTGTGTGGTGCCAGAAGTATGCCCATGTTATGTAAGAGTGACCTATAATCCTAACTCCCTTTATTTGTAGATACGGGTCAACGTTGTTTACGTCAAACAAATTCTACTCAGATTTGAATTGTGAAATTCAAATCAAAATTTGATTTACAAATTTGAAAAATTAGTGAAATTAATTACTATTAATTAAATTAATTGTGTAAATAGCATTTTTCCGTTTACACTATGTTCAGTCTGTAATGGATGAACTCCTGTACTATGTTCAATCTGTAATGGATGAACTCCTGTACTATGTTCAGTCTGTAGTGGATGAACTCCTGTACTATGTTAAGTCTGTAATGGATGAACTCCTGCACTATGTTCAGTCTGTAATGGATGAACTTCTGTACTATGTTCAGTCTGTAATGGATGAACTCCTGTACTATGTTCAGTCTGTAATGGATGAACTCCTATACTATGTTCAGTCTGTAGTGGATGAACTCCTGTACTAATAAGTGTATAACGATCTAAGTGCTTGCGTTAGTATTCGAATACATTTATTTGCAAGCATCTCATGCATTAGGAAGACATCGTTAGCTCAAACTCCTTTGCATTACACCACTCTGCATCATACGGACCAACTGATATTTGAACAGACAAACAGAGGAGACAATCTGCTTTTTATTTCGTGTCAGAAATCAATTTTAACTCTCTCTATCCCCACCCTCGTGTCGCTGTCGTCACTCGCCTGCCCTAATAATCTAAATATAGCTGCAAGCTAAGATCAATCTCTCTCGGCTTTCTTTCGTGACACAAGAATACAGCTGTGAAAAAACGTCACTCTCACTCACTTAGCTTTCTTGGAAAACTCTAATGTTGTAGACAAAGTTCTCTAACTCACTCAGCTTTCAACTCTAATGTTGTAGACTAAGTACTCTAACTCGCTCAGCTTTCTTAGAAAGCTCTAACGTTGTAGACAAAGTTCTCTAACTCACTCAGCTTTCTTAGGAACTCTAACGCTGTAGACAAAGTTCTCTAACTCACTCAGCTTTCAACTCTAATGTTGTAGACAAAGTTCTCTAACTCTGTCACTCAACTTCCCAAAGAATCGAGTATCTCATCCATCTCTCATCTTCGGAATTAAATGCATGAAATCGATGTTCTACCGTTCAACAATGTATCCTTAAATAAAGAATCTGTGTTTTAAGAGACAGAAATCCATCATGTCTTTGATGATGATTTGATGTCAGAATATGTCCTTGATTTAGACTAAACAAGACATCGTGTGTTTTCATCGTCTGTGTATCACATGTAACACTGGGGTTAATACAATCGACTAGCCCAAACTGCATATCACAGTAACACTGGTGGTAATACAATCGACTAAACCAAACTGCATATCACAGTAACACTGGATAATACAATCGACTAAACCGAAATGCATATCACTGTAAAACCACAGGTGGATTAATCTTTTGCCTAGGTTGTATTTAAACATTTATTTTCAAACCACATATGATAAATGATAACCACTCTTTCACGTGTCTAACATACAAAATATGAGATGTCTTCATTGACATGTGCAGCATACTAATTTGTGACGTTTCAAAAACAAGTCTCACATTAAAAAAACACGTGTTGTCTTCATTAACATGTGTAATGCACAAATACGTGAAGTAATCATAACGATGTCGAAACAAAAAGCGATTTCAGTTATATCTAGTATATAAAAAGCTTATTTTTCAGTATCATCTTTAGCATACACGAGCATGTAACGTCATATGTAATTATATCTAACCCACAAAAATGTGATGTTTTCGTGAACAGTTCTAGCATTAGAAACACATGACACTTTCATTAACATGTCTATCTCACAAACATGTGAGGTCTTCCTTAATACATCTTGCATACAGGCATATACCGTCTTCAGATATGTAAAATTATCATTAACATATGTAACAAACACGTTAAGGATTCATTAGCATTCCTACAAGCAAGTTACGTCTTTATTAATTTGTCTTGCGCACAAGTGTGACGTCTTCAATGACCTGTCTTTAAGACGTATACATGACGTCACCATTACCCTGCTGTCGTAATTGCTTCCTTCTCTAGAAATTTCTGTTGACGGAACACTTACCTAAAATCAGTCCAAGACAAAATCCATAGTTCCTCATTCTTGCCTCGCCTTTCCGCACAACCGATCTGTATCAATATCTGTCAAACAAACAGAAGAAAGCAGTAGTTTGCAAGAAACATAAGCATTGATTTTCAGTGAGTACTTGCGTGCAAATCTCGTGAGTATGGAGTAGTGTGAGAGAAGTTTGTCGCATGAGGACGATGGAGAGGGTCGCGTGTGATAAGAGTTGCGCACAGTAGAGAGAGATACGACGGCAGTTGGTCTTGTGGCCTATCCTCTCATTTCATCTCTGTCTTCCAGAATTAAGATTATTATTGCAAGTCTGGGAGTTCAGATCATTCATCGGCAGCAGAAAGATTGACAGTATACATGAAACACCAAGCCAAATTGTTTCATAGTCTTAGGAATGTCTTATTCTCTTCTAATATTAAAGGTACAACCATTAACATTAAATATTAATGTTTTGTACGCAACTAGGAAAAACTATTTGTTTATAAAGACATATATACTAAGGTGAGTGTAATATTTTTTTAATAAATAGTAAAATAGTATTAGAAGAAGTAGGAATAGCAGTGATTGGTACAGTGCATATATTTGCAGTGATAGTTAAACAATATTCGAGTTAGTGGTGGTGTATGAGATGTAGTAGTAGTGGTGGTGGTTGTGGCAGTAGTAGTAACAATGTTTGTTTTTTTTAAAGAACGGATGTAATAGTAGTGGTAATAACAGCAGTGGCACCAATAACGATGGTAGTGGCAGTAGTAGTAGTAGATAAATAAATGAGTGCATAATAGAAGTGGTAAGAGATAGCAAGAACAGGGGAAGTAATCATCTTATACTAAATGACTGTCAAGAAGTGGTAAGAGATAGCAAGAACAGTGGAAGTAATCATCTTATACTAAATGACTGTCAAGAAAGAAGCCATCAGTATGTTCAAATAATGAAATATTCTGGATGAGACATTCTAGTATGAATATATCAGTACACGAGACAAAAAATTATTACATCAGTTTCAAATACATCGAAATAACTATAATTATTTAAACTTTAAAACTAAAGAACTGGAAACACATTACAACCACCAATGTAAATTATGGTCAGAATGAATGTACAGGAAAACAAAAAGAAAAACACATTTCAGTAGAAAGTCGCCATCACAATAGGAGAAGAATACAGAGACACAAGGCACTTACAAACGACACCTACAGATAAAAGACACGTATGGCTTAAAGTTGGTAACACTCAAACAAACACGGAAAAGAGATTGTGTACCACAGTGAAATCCAGAGAAATACACAAAACTATCTTAAACAATAAAGTAGAGTTTAATACAGGATTATGACACCCATTGTTACGTTTCCAGTATTTCTTTATAGACCCTGCCTAGGATTTTTAAAGACTTTAAAAATGATACATTAAATTAATTCCTTCTCTCTATCCTACACAGACTGGTTGCCCAACTTATCATTCGACTAACTTAAAAATGCGTCTTGTAGTGCAGACAACAGATTTACGAACTGACAAATTGCGTACAAAAGCTGGCTTGGTGTCGTTAAATTCCTCTAAATTAATATGCATTCGTTACGTCATTCAGCTCAATTGCCCCCATCCAAACCACGAGTTAACATTAGGTCTATCATGCATAAAAATGTACTACAAAGAGGATTAACAATTAAAATAAGATTTAATAAGTTTTAATAATTTAACAATAATCAATATACGAGCGCGAAGTCTAATTCTAAGTACTCAGCAAGTAAAGTGCTTATTGTTACGAGAATATGCCATGAGAAATGTTCTCTGTGATTTTTGTTCACCAAAGCTACAACTTAGCTTTTGAAGGTTGCCACGTGGGTTCTTGATCCAGTCCAAACCGGTCTACCTCACTTGTCATTCGTCAGCAAGGAATGCACCCAGCATAACCATGGAAACTGTCTCTCAGTTAATATGCTGAATGGAACTGTAAGTGTAGACGAGACATACAGACCTGCTCATGAGCGCTGCCTCAATAATGGTAGTGGGACTATGATGGAATCAAACTCAGCTCATAGAGTTCAGAACCAGGCTTGCGAGGAATCAAAGGATTGGAACCAAAGATTGGAACCAAGGACCGACCTTAGTGAGAAGTCGAAGTGTTATCTCAGCAAACATGTCGGCTGTTCCTCTATGACTCACGAATACACGACGGTACTAGGTGTCGGTGTTTCTAGATTCCGGAGTGGTCTTACAGAGCGCGTTTACCGTATTTATCAGAATGCATAGAACGCATCACGTGACGGGTCGCGTGGTATGTAGTTGGTTCGAGAATTTAGACAATGGCCTAAAGTTACATAACGTTCCTGACCTCTTTGCTAGAAGCTTCTCGATACTGGTGTATCATGGGAGAACTTTAACAAAGGAATTTCAAATTTTGATATTTGAAAACAACAAGTGGGTCAAGAAGTCATGACATTTTTATCAGACTGTGACACCCATTTATATCGATTTCTTCGATTAAATGTAAACAAAATCATAACACACATGAACACAAGTAAGGAAATAATTTTTTAAAATAAAATATAATGTACAATAATAAACGTAAACAGAACCACACTCATAATCATGTATATTAGCACACACAAACTAATACGAGAGCACATACACAAACTCATACGAGAGCACACACACAAACTCATACGAGAGCACACACACAAACTCATACGAGAGCACACACACAAACTCATACGAGAGCACACACACAAACTAATGCGAGAGCGCACACACAAACTAATACGAGAGCACACACACAAACTCATACGAGAGCACACACACAAACTCATACGAGAGCACACACACAAACTCATACGAGAGCACACACACAAACTAATACGAGATCACATCTTGACAAACACAACGTACAATGCACAAAAGTACACATCACTTTGAGATGAAATAACACGCATGAAAATAAATAATTTATTAAATAAACGAAAATACAGATATTACGGTGGGATGTGAACTAGGTTGAAAATATGCTTTAAGAGGGTTTTATTGTTATTTTTAAAAGCCCAAAGTAAACACGTTACTATAATAACATTATGTCCGAGTTCTAAGTGTAGTATGTCCCAGGAAACAAGATCCTAGTTAGACAAGTAAACACGTTACTATAGTAACATTATGTCCGAGTTCTAAGGGTAGTATGTCCCAGGAAACAAGATCCTAGTGTGACCTAGTGTGACAAGTAATCTTGACCACATACATCAAAATGTGTTGAGACATCAGGAAACGAACACTAACAGAAAAATATCACAGAAACATTTCTGTTTTTTTAAGAAAAGGAACGAGGTAGAATAAGAGATTGAATGCAGACATGTCGATAAGATGTTCTTAGTCACACGCAGAAACACCTACCTGTTTGTGTGTGGGTTAGTGTGTGTGTGTGTGTGTGTGTGTGTATGTGTGTGTGCATGTGCGTGTTTGTGTGTGTGTGTGTGCATATGTGTGTTTGTGTGTGTGTGAACTGATGTTTACTTTCAGATAAGCAACCTTAGTGACATGTAGATCTATTGACACTCGGGCTACAGGGAATCAGCTTCTTGCTATAGTGAAAAAAGTGAACAGATGGAGACCAATATTTGTTCCTCCCTAAAGGAGCAAGAAAACTATCTTTGAGTTAAAAAATTATACACATTGTCACGAAAATCAAGGAATATTAATAATTTTTTTCTCTCCCTCTAAATATTTTCTAACTCTAAACTATGAACAAAACAGCTAAGTTAATTAAAAGAGGGACAGGGGTGAAAATGACCATTTTGTCAACAATGTGAAACCTAAGTGTAGGGACGCTAGCTGAAGGAAATAAGTTTCGTGCAGGAGAATGGAAAAGGTATAATTAAATGTTGGCTGGCCAGGACACCACGCCCATAAATCTGTGTCAGAGTAGCAACCAGTGTACAGAATTCGTGAGAGCGCTAGGACACCGATTATGTCCGTGAAAAGGCAAACTCTGAGTTTTGAAATGTAAACATCTTCTTTAAGAATCACCACTATTAAATGTTTGGTAGTAGGTTGATATTGTTATTGTGAAATTGCTATTGTTTTATGAAAGTACTATTGAGCTAGAATTTTTAGATTATTGGAAAGTTAATATTTGTATTACTAAGTTAAAAAGGTTGGTCTGTGTGTACAACCATTTCTTGCTGTGAGTTAATGTATGACTTGCCAGGTGGCCATGAGCTGCCAGTAACTGTAGTTTTTAAAATAAAATACGAAAGGACTTTTGCTCTAAGATTTTAGTGTGCTCTGAGAGTTAGCTAGAGGTCAAATGGATACGTAAATCACAGTATCAACTGGGAACTTGAGACTTGGCACTGGACAGCAGAGTGTAGCCAGGATGGTCAGAATTATTCGTCAGCACTGTGCCCTGCTGGTTGTAAATGGGCAGTGTTGGATGGGGGATAGTGTGCTGGAAGGGGGGTGTTCCAGTCAGCTCAGAGAAGGGATGTGCAAGAACTTTGTGTATAAAAGAGGATACAGAGCCAGGGGCGGATGAGAAACATCGAAAATGTAGCGTGTTGTACAGAGGTGGAGGTACACCTCTGTTAGAGTTTCTCCCTGCTGGTTTGTATCAGGGTCCTCTACGAATTCTGCAGGCAAAACAGAAGGAGGATTCCTGAACACTGTAACAGAGTGCCAGATGTCTACCCGGCTGCATATGGATAGCGCGTCGTAAAGACTGCTGCAGTTTTAGGTGAACCAGTCAAACAGGACAGTCATCTCAGGTTTTCAAAGACTCTGTGCAAAGACCACGGGTGATCGATTATTTTCCATGCAGAGGCAAATTCCTGATGGAAGTTTAATGTCACTAGTTGCTGGGATATGTTACAGAACGAGATGTTACATAATGGTAGTAACTATCGTTGGAAGCAGTAGCGGTCATGCATGAGGCATACCGCCGAGAACAGAAAGGTTGGTCGTTATGAAGAAGAGAAGAGAAGAGATGAGAAACGAAGAAGAGAAGAGAAGAGATGAGAAACGAAGTTAAGAGAAGAGAAGAGATGAGAAACGTGAGAGAAGAGATGAGAAACGAGGTTAAGGGAAGAGAAGTGAGAACGCAATGAGAGCTGAGAAATTAGGCCTAACGAGAGAAGTGCACGGGAGCGTGAAGTTGTAGCAGCCGTCGTACCAGTGAGGACGGCCAGGTCGAGACGTCGACGGTGTTTTGAGCATCTTTAAACCCCCCCAGCACAAAGAGAGATTAACAATAACGATGTGAGCCCAGCACAAGAAGAAAGTAACGAATTATATGAGCAGAGAACAAGAGAAAGTAACGAACTATGTGAGCAGAGAACAAGGAGAAAATGACAATACCTGTGAGTAAAAGAAAATTCTAACTAATTAGGGAAATCTCAGAGCACATAAATATAAACGTAAACTTAAAACTAAAAGCTAGAATCTTAACTAAGCCTTAAACTAAAAGTAGAAATATACCTTGGGTTTAAATCGTCTATAAATAAAGGATGGCTTTAAGATTAATATAAGATACTATTGATGGAACTGTTGAAGACTTGCAAGTCAAATGACATTTGTTTATTATTGAACTTTGCTTATTATCGAATTTCGATACAAGAGCATTGGCGCCAGAGCTTATAAATAATGATTGCTATGTTATGATAAATAATGCTTAACATGTTTAGAAGTAGTACTGCATGGATAAATTGAATTTTGTATTTCTTTTATTTTATTTTACTATTTCATTCTTTCATTCTTTTCTTTCTTTCCTTTTCATTATTTTCTTTTCACTGGCGCCGACAACTGGTGACCCTTTTTCTTTCTTTCTTCCCCGTTTCCCATGGGTGCGAGTGTGGATGGCTGACTGACTAACCAACGTGTGAGAGGAAACCCAGACATAGACCAATAAACTTGAATTTGTACCTTGACATTGAGGCTTTCTCCTGTCTATGGTTTCGAAAGAGTGGTTGTTGTCGTTGTTATACGTTGTGTCGTCTGTGCCGTCTACACTTCACCCCTACCCGTATGCAAGCACACATGCAAACACATACTCCAGTCATGTTTTCGCAGGACGCACTCTAGGCTCGATCGCTGGCCTAGACACGCTGAGAATGTGTGTGTGTATGTGTGTGGGCTTGTGTGCATAATTAAAAGCTGTTAAATATTAAGTTAGGACAACCAAAAAGAATCAGCTGCTAATTGGCCCCAGTTTGCTGCCCAAAAACGTGTTAATATCTCGTGGAGAGATAAATTCAATGTTTCTGTTGAAACTCTCTCTCTCTCTCTCTCTCTCTCTCTCTCTGCTGGTGAAAAGAGAGAGTATTGTCTTATCGTCAATCATAGATAACTAACAGATGGCCATTTTCTCTTACCAATCAGAGATTGTTCCAGATATATAAGAGGGTGAAAATAGCGATTAGTCCTGGCATCAGGTCAATAATGAGCCCTTACTCATACATTCATGGCGCCTAAGCGATGTTTCATTTAATGTATTTATTGTTTAACTATAATTATAGACAGAATGATACTAACCCTATTTCTAACACAAATCCATCATGTTACTGATTACAGATAGAGTAAAACACACAGCATACAGTTACACATACAGAGTCCAGTTAAACGTACAATATATAGTTAAATACACAGCATACCGTTAAATATAGAGCCTACCGTTAAACCTATGCACCGACACCGGATCATCAGCACTCTTAAATTCTCTAGTACCGCACCGACACCTGGTCGTTGGCGCTTTAGACAGACATCAATTGGGCAAGTGGTCAAAGGGAGGACGCTGAATACTTCAGCAATGAATTGAATACTCTCCCTTGCAACAGAAACGAAACAAGCTGACATTGTATTTAATTTAATGCATGGTACCCCAAGCAACCGGGTTGAGTCAAGATGGCAGCTAACAGAACGTCAACAACGAAAGTTTGCTTTTAAAAAAAATTGTCTTCAACTAAAAAACTAAGTGTAGTAAAGTTAAGTAAACTATAGTAAACATTTTAGTTGAGTTTAATTATGTGGATTAAATAATGATTTAAAGTATGCTGAAGGAAGTATAGAAACAATTTTTAAAGAAAATGTTTCAGATACCATCTTTGTGGGACATATTAGGAAAGTAATTATAACTTGTTATAAATTAGGTTATAATTTTCTGTTAAATCAGGTTTTAATTAAATGTATTAGGGTTCATTTTCATATAATAACTTGTTTACGTGATTTTTAAAAAATGCATAAAAGTCATGCGTCATCAGTGGTTGTGCACTGTCAGAAACGTGTCGTCAACGTGTTAAACGGAAAACATATCGTTAAACATACAGCACACAATTAAACATAGAGCATAAATAAACATAACAGCACACTATTAAACATACAGCACCCCAATAAATATACAGCTAACAGTAATAAAGTGAAATATACCATATAGATAAGTGGTCGACAGAAACAAAAAAACAAACAGGTCAAGGCTACTGCTAGGGAAGTTTTGGAGTTAGAAAATAACCCACATCACTATGCATATAACCAACGGGAGGAAGGAAGGAAGGAAGGAAGGAAGGAAAATGTTCCAGTGAATGGCTGTATCGTTTTAATTACCTCACTTGCAGTCTCCCTCAACACACAACAGGGAAGTATCGCAGAATACGGACCTCCGAAATCTGATCTTTGATGTCAGAATTCCTGAATAGTATGCGAGTAGCTGTTGCAGGCGTAGGAACAGTTACGATAGAAGTGCAATGACAATAGTTACAGTGTTGTAGTACTGAAACAGTTCAGACTGCGACAGCAGCGCTCTTTTGACTCAAGATGTTTACTAAATGAAGGTGAGCAAAGTTACAGCTTTGACTGACGAGTTATCTCAATTGTGTCATCCACTGTCAACGGCAATTTATTTACGATCATTAACAGCTCAGAGAACACAATTCTTGTGGGGAGCGCCGTTTATCCTGCACTTTCTGTCCAAATTTCCTCCGAGACAAGCCAAACTGTTCGTTGCTCTCAGAAAACAAACGACAAACAACGGAACGTGCAACAGTCCTACTCCGACGAATAAAATCAAGGATTGCACACTGCCACCTACAAGTCAGAATCTCACTCGCCACGTCATTTTCGAGCATACGTAATCATGTGACGCTCTCGTCGGCGCTTCTCACGCGCAAGGTCAGTAAAAAGAAGAAACACTGCCTCGCTCATTTCTGAAATTGAGAATGATAAAAGAAATCCTCCTAAAACACGACTACTAGAAAACACAGTTCCTGTCCCTCACCACGACAAAACCCGCCTACGACCCCACACTAGGCGCACCCCCCCCCCCTCCCATCAACCTCGGGCTATGTGCCTATCGCTCTGGCACGGGAAGAGGGCGACCTCCACCTCTCCCTTCACAGGAACGTACACCGAAACGGAGAAAAATCATTAAATGAACTCACCAATTGAGCACCCAAGTGGACAGGACACAATGACAAAAAAAGTCAAAAGAATCAGTGAGTGAACTCATAGGACCGCACATGAAAACAAAGACAGTGAACAAAACACAAGCAGATAAAGATAAGCTACAGCCTACTCTTTTTACTCACTCGCCCGCTCTAACCCACAAATCACAACTACCTACCTTTGATTATAACCCACTTTACAAACACATTCAAACAACAAAACCAAGAAAAATACCACAAACAAAACGAGCTCACAGACTACATTCTCACCACCCCTTCCACAACTCTTAGGAAACATCGCGATAACACTTAGAGAAGAAGCCTTCCCCCACTGAAACCCCACTGGACCCACCACCAAAGCACAGCCAGTCAGGATTGCCGCAACACCTCCCAAAGAACCCCTCCACCACCACTCCCTCAGATAGAAGCACTCGCAAACCCCCAGATTACAGAACACACTACCCCCACCTCACACCCTGTTCCCCGCCCCCACTGAACGCAACACAAACACAAGCAACACACTCAAAACATTAGATCACCCCAACACAGACCCCTTCTATAAGTCAAGAGATTAACCTACTAGCAACCCCATTCAAGCCCTAGAAAACACAAACAACCACAACAGATGACCAAACCTACCGACCAAATCGATAAATGTCAACATGGCCCACTACCAACCTCCACAAACTAAAGTGTGATGGAGCAATTGCTGTCTATGTTTAATTAATTGTTTATGTGTTATTATTTCCTTCCTCTAATGTTTATTTTAGAAATTTGAAATATTTTATATGATCAAACGACGTTTAAACATGCTTGGTCTTAGTTTCCATAGTGCCTATGGCAATCCCTCTAGACACTGACTGATTCCCATGATGCAATTTTTTAGTATAAAGAACAAAGAAAAAAATTATACAATGCTGATCGGACTCCTTTAGGAAGACATGTATGATGACAGTTCTAAATAACAGTGCTAGGAAATTGCACCAGAGTCAGATAAACAAGAATGGCATCTATAGAAAGTGGTAAGAGTACCGAGTAGAAATGAACCTATAAACAAGACGCTTGCATGCCTGGGTACAGGTGAGATCAGTAAGTGACCGACGAGAAATGTCAGCTGGAAAGTCAACTGATAGAGTGGTGGAGTAAATTTGCCTATCCCAATTTCTAAACTTAATTATATATTTGTTATGCCGACGCCCCTTAGTTGATGGATATTATTATTATTAATTAATTAACCAACTAAAACTAAAAACAAATGAAGAGAATCTTTATTTATTTTATCAATGATCCTCTAACAGAACCACTTGTCTCTCTCACTTGGCAGATATATCGGTGCTGTAAATGTTTTCTCTCTTCTCTACATTTAAGACAAATATTTACCATCACACAATGTTTCTTACGAAAAGAGAAGACGAATCATACCTTTAAGCTATATTTAGCGAGCTCCCATCCACCCACTTTTTTCTCCAACATAAGATTATCAATATGCGTAAAAGATTCAATAAATATAACAATACATTTATTAAATCAACAATATCATATACATATAACAAGTGCAGTAAAATAGACTACATAACATCAATATTTCCATGAATCCACATTCACATAATTCCTATGTTTCACAGTCTTATATTAAAATACAATTCAATAAAAAGTCAAAACAAATCACAGGATAGTCTTATCAGAGAACAGAAATGGAGTTAGAGAAAAAGCAATAATAATTATTTTATTAAAATTATAATTTTACACAACCTTGTTTAACTGCTGGCTCAGTAGTCATTCACATGCTTTCCAACAAAGACACAAGTTATTGTCATCATTATTATATCAACAAAGACACAAGTTATTGTCATCATTATTATATCAGATCCACGTGTACTGTTCACAATGAAAAACATTGTTTGCCACTTACAATTCACCTGAATGCTTATGGATAAACAGATATCTACTAGCTAAGATAAACTGATGTCTACTAGCTAGGATAAAGTGATATCTACTAGCTAGGATAAACTGATGTCTACTAGCTAGGATAAAGTGATATCTACTAGCTAGGATAAACTGATGCCTACTAGCTAGGATAAAGTGATATCTACTAGCTAGGATAAACTGATGTCTAACGTTTAATCAAATATTTGTGTGAAGTGATGTGAATAACAATATTTTTTAATTATACTCTTATGTTGTATATTTGATTGTTGATTAAATAAATTTATTAACCTTCTTGCACATATATTAAAACTTTATATTGAAGTAAAAGTGGGTGGATGGGGGGGGGGTCATTAAATATAATTGAAAGACAGATTTTTATTACTCCTTTAGTAAGATGTTTCCACCTGCAGAACATTTTGCGACATTAAAACGTCTGTCTTATTATTATGCAAAGAGTAGAGTTTTTTGACACCCTTATAGTCTGCCAAGTGAGAGATATGCTGGTCTTGTGGGAGAATTATTAATAACTATAAATTAAGATTATCGATCATTTATTATTAGATATGTCATTAATTAACGAATAATAATCATAATGAGTGAAGGGTGCCTAGAGGTTTCACAGGCTCGAACCAACTGCAGGTAGGCACGAAGGGTACAAGGGGGTTGGAGACAGGCAAGTGTGTCATTTCACACAGCATACTTGAATTTTGTTGTTTGATGTTGGATTTATATTTTGATTATATCTCAGCATTCACATACTTTATTATTCTTCTTTGTGCGGGGATAATAATTATGTTGTTTTGCAGAGATGTAATTTTGAGAAAGTAAAAAGAAAAGAAGAGAGAAATCAATGCGAAAGATTTGTGCACCGTCACATTTTGTGTTTCAGTGTAGTTTTTAATTATCATCTAAATCAGTGATGCAAGCTATTGATATGGACGTCCAGGCCCAAGTCTCCTAGGCAATCTACATGCTAAGACAAAAACCTTAGACAAAGGGTCTGCATCCTTGGTTTGCTTGGAAATTCATACAGATGAGGAAGTCGTGTGGAGTTGCCAGTGTTGAACATGTGCTTAATACTCGCTGTACAGGGGTACCGTGTGCTTCTCACCAGATCGAAGGCAATGGGAAATAGTGAGTTCTTATCCATGCAACCTGAAGGAGAATGTTGTACTCGTTAAAGGATTGAGAGCAGAGACTCTGAAAGGACTTTATTTGACATGTATTTTGCATAATACCAGAGCCAGCGGCATAAACGTGGGAGAACAAGAGTGAACATTTCACCAGTGATGTCATGCTGTGTGAACAGATGTTTCGGGTTATTCATTTATATACCTTCTTCTCCTTTCCCAAACTCTCATTACATTATGAAAATTAGATAAAGACTAAATTTACACTATATGGAACATTACATTAGTTAATGAGATAAAGACTAAATGTACACCATAGTGAACAATATTATTATGAAAATGAGATAAAGACTAAATTTACACTATAAGGAACATTACATTATGAAAATGAGATAAAGATTAAATTTACACTATAAGGAACATTACATTATGAAAATGAGATCATATGGAACATTACATTATAAATGATATAAAGACTAAATTTACACTATACGGAATATTACTTTCATTGCACATTCGGTTAGGTAATATTTCGATCTATTGTTCATTTGAAACTAACTCTACTTTTCGTTTTATTCATTATAGTTATATTTTAATAAATATTTTTGTTTCTTTTAACCAGATTCTAGCGCATGATTAATTAATTAGTTTTGAGGAGAG